>CM035174.1:39089199-39587698 GCA_020205615.1 Panax quinquefolius | reverse complement strand
AGGTATTGCCGAATGTGATTTGTGATAACCGAGGTCATCGCAGTAGTATACCTGTGTTCAAAGCGACTACCAATGAGTGATGTGCGATTCAAAGTCTCATCCGAGAAGACTGGGATCAGATGTCGTTTTGCTCAATCGCATGGCATTTTTATTCTCGATTTGACCTTTCTAGCCTATAAGAACTTTATTTCAACTTGAACTGGACCGAGCTGGAGGGGTGGGACCCACATAGAGGAGCCGCAGGTGCACCTGCTACAACCGTAGGTGGGCCTACGGCCAGGCGTGGATGATAAATCCCAGCCGGCTTCACTTCACAAGTCACTTTCAACTTGTTTCACTTTAGAAAAACCGCGAGCCACTTCTAGATTTGCTGAGTTCGGGCTGCTTTCTGTAAATTCTGTCACCGTACAAGTGTTCTACACTATTCTGGTAACGCATGCATGTATTTTTTCCAGTTTCTGTCCATTAGATTGTGAGATATTGCACGAAATGCATCTAAACACATAGTAGTGATTATGTATGCACAAATGACTTAATAAAAAATATTCAACATAGTAAATGTTAGTATTAAACCATGCTGAACATAATGATGCAAAAAATTCGACTTCCGAGATAGCTTAAATTGGCACTTTTTTCTCGCTATTTTTTGTCCTATTTGAGGTCCAATGAGCAAAAGGTAGAAAGGCAAGATACTCCTAGCATCGAGGTTTTCCTTATGCATGATGAGTTTGATTTTAATGCATATATTATGTATATGACTTGGGGGGGTGTGCTATTGAATGGCCCCCTGTACATGCACACATGTGCATGTGGATAGTCCTATTTTCAAAGGGGACTATGGGCAAAATTTTTCCAAATGTAGGCATTGGGTAGTCATGCATTCTAACTCTATTATATATTAAAGTAAATGCATGCATGCATATAATCATATAATACATTTTAGAAAGCTCCTGTAAGGAAATACCACACCCTTTTCTCGAGGTGATTTGGAGACTTGTTGTCCGGGATATTATGGATCCCGGATCAGCCAGAGCAATTCTTATAGACCGCTTTCTCGCGCATTTGGCGGAGGGCTTCAAGTGCCTCGCCCTCGTTATGTCGACAAACCTCGCTTGGTTGGTGGAGGTCGTGATTTCGCCCCGGCCCGTGTAGAGGTTCCAGACATTGAGGACGAGGAGGTGGATATTGAGGATCCCGCCTCGCCAGTACATATCCTCGCAGGAGCTTCCGAAAGCATCCGTGTGGTGAACCCAGAGTTGCTAGGTGATTTGGGTAGACACCCATCGATGTACTTTGCATGCTAACGAGGTATGACGTTAGACTTTATCTTCCTTCTTTCCTATTGATGAGGATTAAAATGGTCTCGATGTTGATTCGCATGCTTCATGCAGTTCCGTGTTTTACACATTTCTGGGAACTGGTTTAGCATCCACTCCATGTACCAGGCACTTCATCCTGATTATAGAGCAGTAGTGCATGAGTGGGTATTTGGGGCATTTTTCTTTATCCTTCCCCGTCGTTGTCCCTGGGGTTACCTCAGGGCATTGTCTGAGTGATGGTTTCATCAGACTCAGTCACTCCACCTGCTGGATTGCGAGGTGATGATGATGCCTATGGATTGGCGATTTATCACAGGTATGGAGTTTGGAGGGGAGCCAGTTCCTTGCATGGCGAATATCACCCCTACTGCCGTCCGGTCCTTGTTAGGAGTTCCGGCGGGTGCGCTCAAAGGTAGGACTGTCCGTTCAGGTCCTTTGAGCGTAGATGTTATGAAAGAGTGCTATCGAGTGAGCCCATGCTCGATGATGTCGGGATCGTGGATCGCGTTCTCAGCGATTGTTCCCGATAATCATTCGAGGTCGCTTCATAGCAGTATAACTCTTCCACTCAGATCTTTCGCTTCTCGTCAACACCACACGCGATGTGGACCGATAGAGAGTACGATCGGGGCTCTTACACCTTTGCCTATTTCCTCCGGGCACGCATCTCAAGGCCATGTGGTTCGACCGAGGCTTGGCTAGGATTTTACCTGCTTCACCTTGGTGAGTATTTCTTCTGGTCTTTTCCTTTCACATGTTAAGAGTGTTTATCGATAGCAGATGTTTTGCCATCAGGTTGGCGCTTTTGGGCCTATGAGAGGCTTCCATGTTTCAAGGCCCCGTGAGTGTGTGTTAGCTTAGATACCTATCCACGAGGACGATTTAATGGCATCATTCTATTTTTGCCAGAGGTCCCTCAGATCTCGAGGGCTTCATTTCATTGTCAGATGCAAACCGGAGTTGTCGACGATGTACCGATGCCATCACAAGGCTTCCATATTCTGGGGATCATTTGATCATCGGTTTTGAGGATGGACACCCCACCGAGTAGAGTATTTGATTTCCACCCGAGATTTCCTCTTTTCACCGATGGAGGCGGGAGCTCTATTTAGAGAGCGCGTTATTAGGAGTACCACAAGGGAGATTCAGATACCGATCTTGCCTCCCGTTAGCGCCATGGCTCAGATCATACCACCCACCATTGATATTCCATTGTTGGGAGTCGACGGTTTTGATTTATCCGAGGGTCCATGTACTCGTGGAGATATTCAGTCACCGGTAGTTCCTCAAGACTATCGGGTGCCCAAATTCCATGCCACATAGTTTATGGGGGACATGGTTCCAGGATCTTTGATGATGACGGATTGGGTGGCTTGTGTCCGAGCTCCGACTCATCTGACCCAGATTAATAGCTTGACCTGGCAGTTAGATCGGGCACATATATTTATTCGTCATTTGGGTAGAGATCCAAGAGAGGCGAGACATTTGTTCCTTCAGCCAAGTGTCGCCCCTCGACGCACCCATTTGGTTTTGCTTGCGCAGATCCTCCCTTTATAGCCCCGACATCCCCGCTGATAGAGATCCAAAGTGACTCGGGAGAGAATTACATCGTGGATAGGATCGAGGACGTGGACATCGAGACCATTGTCTTCTTCTCGATGTGTATTCTCGCTATATCTTTTGATAGGCCTCGTTAGATATTGGGTGGTTGCTCCCCATTCTCGCTATATCTTTAGATAGGCCTTTGTTAGTAGTAGGCTGTTTGTGCCCCATTTTCATATATTCGGTAGTCAGATAGAGTCGATGTATTAGATGATGATATATTTAGGAATGTATGCACTATTTTTTTTCATTCCCTATATCATATTGCCATCCATTATCCGTTATGCATATATCATGTTATGATATGTATGTATGTCCAGAGATACTTCAGACGACTCGGATGGTCTTATGACACACGGCCCGCATGTATGTCTTCTTCGATAGTTAGTCAGATAGATCATACCCCACCGCCAATGGTGGTATTGGGTACGCGATCGTGGTACGATAAGCATGTCACCACCAGATAGGTGATCAGAGATCCGTTATTGCAAAGATACCATGACCCTTTTGGCATTTCTGTGTTCTCGCAGGATTTGTAGATGGGATGCTAGAGCATCATCAGCCGACAAAAGTGTATTTCACTTTGGCACCCATGAGTCGACTCCTACCTAGAGGAGTATGCCCATTTGACGATGTCGCCTCTAGACCGACCTTCTCATGTACACACATGGCTTTTTGGGAGACATGAGTAGACGATTCACGACTCTCACCGGATTGAGGCGCAGAGTGGTGCAGGATGAGTCGACATCCGCCACGTGATCTCTCTCTCATTGTTTTCTCAGGTGATGATTTGTGCATGCGGAGGATAGCTACTCACCATATCTGTGGGATTTCACCGTGTTTGAGGATCATCATGTCGCCAGAGTTGATGTAATCGATACTATGTGTAATCATTATACGGTATATGTACGCAGTACATGGATGAGATAGATATAAAGTTATCACGGCGGTGAGAGCTCTCGTGGAGGGTCGTACCATTATACCTATGATCGTGGCGTAGACCTTGCGATCAAGATCCCATCTAGCCGTAGATTTTACCCCGCTGTGTGTGTTTACAGGAGTTCTACCATGTCAGATGTGTGGTTTATGTCACATTTATGCACTGGGTTGGTACCTTTAGATGGCATGGGTATTGCTTTCTCCCATGAGGTGGCTATATTGTATTCCTTTCACCATCTGGAGTGTGAGATGTGTCCCCGGTCCCATTTTTGGCAGATATCCCAGATCCATTTAGCATATTGTTGTGTTTCGGGGCTTTCATTTCACCATATGCCTTCATTACTCATGCTCCGCATGGATTTCCTCCCTTCGGGATCGGCTTCGAGGGGCGGACGACTTATCATCCATCGCCGTGATGTCGCAGCTTTGACCAATTCCAGGATTTTCATCCTTTCGAGGGGCGGGTGTCATCACTTCTCGATACCTCTCAGCCGAGGACCGATCTCGTGTATACGCTTGCTGGGATCAACATGAGCTAGCTGCTTTTCCTGCCAATCGTCCGGTTATTCCGCAGAGTACTCCGCATGGATGGAGACGGAGGTTTTATGGATCACCGCAGCAGATTTTGCAAGATCGAGATCGAAAGTTAGACGATGTAGAGCCTATAGAAGACATCGATACCTACATCGAGGAGGATACCGTCATTGGGTTGCCAAAGATTTCTTCCGGATTCTCCTAGTACCAAAGATTTTTTGTGATCCAAAGACTCTAAGACAAGATTTAGATCAGTAGTCTTCATCCGATGACCTTTGAGAGAGACCAGATTCGATCTATGATGTCGACCGCGCTTGATGTGAGGGACGCCACCTATTAGAGAGAGACGAGGCATTAGCTCGTAGAGATGCCGTTGTTGTTGAGCTGGATGAGGCCAGTCGACATGAGACGCAGTTGATAGTTGAGCGGGATAGTGCTATATATCGCCGGGATGTGGTCATCACAGATATAAGATCGCAATGAGGTCCCTTACCACCGGTATGATCGCAGAGATGAGTGCTTATATCGATGAGCATATGGTCATCATGCAGATGGCTCTGATCCGTTGGGTCGTGTGGATATTCTTATCCGTGAGACTACGCCTTTACCTCTTCTTCATCCGAGAGGGATGCCATGTTGGTCTTGCTAGCTCGCATGTACCTCGATTCGTAGATGATCTTGTATTTACTCCGCATGCACTAGCTTAGCCATTTTGTCATGTATATTTCATATTGTATATATATCAAACAACATTATATATGATAGGAAATATATTTTCGATCACTTCCCTTTTAGATATGCTCTTGCTATTTGCTTGATATTTTGCCCGCCGCTTGTGGCTTCATGATCTTGATGAATTCTCAATTCTTCCTCGTGGATGGACATCGAAATGCCTTTGGATAGTTTCAGAATGGATCATCGATCTATGTATATCCCTACCATCTTTGGTGTCTTGGGACTTGTTTTCGAATGGAAATGTGGAGAGGAATGTGGCTTTTCTCTCTCGAGATCGACCGCACTACGATGGTCGCCAATACTTCTATTTAGGAGAAGCCTAGTTAATTCCACCTCTTATGGTTTAGTATTGCTCTTCGAGGTATGACCGCAACTTAGATGGTCGCCGAATCTCCTATTTGGGAGGAGTTCAGGTAATTCCATCCCTTTGGTCTCAAGCCGAATGAAATGTAGTGGATTGAAAGAGAATCCCAATACCACCGACAATGGTTCAGGTTTTGGTAGGGGTGAGACCGCACTCATGAATGGTCGCCCACGCATTCTATTGAAGAGGAGATCAGTGTCCGTAGTTCGAACCTGGTGTAAGAGGTTCAACGTCAGATATGGCCGATATGGTGTAGGAATGTTTTGGTTGTTTTGCTTTTTGTAAGGAGAAGAGGGTAGAAATGTTTTTGTTGTTTTTGTTTTATCATGACGGGCCATGTAACATGGTTGCCTACGCACTCTCTATTCAAGAGGAGATCGTCGACGTAGTTCGCCTCGTATGGTAGAAGAAAAGCGTAATCCCATGCAAGGTGTCGAAAAGGGAGGAGAAAGTTTAATCCTAGGTTGAGGATAAATCGCAGTGTGAGAAGTTTGATCCCATGTATGGGTAGCCAAATCGCGAACGCAAGAGGTTCAATCTGCGGTGGGATGACCTAAGTTGTATGAGTAAGAAAGGAGAAAGCCAGTCAGCTTGGGCTTGAAGAGTATGTTTCGAGGGGCAAAGTGTAGCAAGTTGTAGGTGGTAAAGGGTTAAAGAACCGGAATGATGGTGGTGACGATGATGATGCACTGTGGTGTTTTTCTGGTTACTTTAGCATATAATACCGCTTTCACTTGTCTCGAGTTGATGAGTTGTGGAAATTCATCGCCGCCCATTTCTTTGTAATCGAGAGCGCCTCCTCGTCAATACTTCTTTGACAATAAACGGGCCTTCCCAGCTAGAGCTTAATTTTCCTTTGTCCCGATCTTGATTGTCAAGAATCTTCTTCGTAACCAAGTCATGTTGTTTAAATTTCAGAGTCCGGACTTTTTTGTTGTAGGATCCGCGATCCTTTGTCGGTATAGTCGACCATGGAAGATAGCCGCTGTTCGCTTTTCGCCTATCAAAGACAATTGGTGATACATGCCTTATACCCATTGGTTTTCATCCACCGAGCGCCGATCAACACTCGAGAGATTCCATCTCAACTTCTATGGGGAGCATTGCTTCCATCCCATAGGTTAAAGCGTAGGGGTTGCCCTAGTTAAAGTAAGCACGATTGTGGTTCAGAGGCTAACAGAGTAAGAGGCAACAAAGTTAAGCCAATCTTTGTGGTCATCGACATCTTTGCATAATCTTCTTGATATTTTGTTAGCCGCTTCAATCAAAGACCGCTCATCTTCTGGACGATAGATGACAAAGTTAAGATGTTTGATGTGGAATTTATCGCATAACTCCTCCATCATTTTGTTGTTGAGGTTTTTGGCATTATCTCGACACAATCACCCTCGGGTTGTCCATATCGACAAACGACATTGTTTCTCGATGAAAGAAATGATGACTTTTTAGTGACCCTAGGGAAGGAGGTCGCTTTCACCCACTTGGTGAAGTAGTCGATCATGGTGAAGATAAATCGGGACCATTATCGCTTTTAGGCTAAATGGGCCCAATAACGCCCATTCCCCACATTGAGAAGGGCCAAGGCTTAACTCATATTGTGGAGCTCCCGTGGAGGGGCGGTATAAAGATTCCCATGAATCTGCATCGATAGCATCTTTTGACGTGGTCATGGCAATCGCCTTGAGAGAGATAGCTAATAATGTCCCGCCCCGAGGACTTTTTTCGACAAGGAGGGGGCCACTCATGGGGGCCACAGACCGCCATGGATTTCATCCATAAGCCTTTGGGCTTGATCTTTGTTCAGACACCGAGGAGACCTAGTCCTACATCTCTTTTATAGAGCGATCTCCACTCAAGTAGAACTTCATAGCAAGTCGATGGATCCGCTTTTTCGGGCCAAAGCTCGCCCACGTGAGTGTAGATCCATCTCGCAGATATTCCTCGATATGTCGATACCAAGGAGGTTGGATGGGAGGTAGCTCATCCGATACTTCTCCAACGTAATTCTATAGCCGGGCCTTGTGTGTGGAAATTGTGACGTTTGGCAAGTGTTCCTCGTCTCGATATGCTAATCAAGGAGGCCAAAGTTGCTAATGCGTCCGCACAAATCATTCCTATTACGAGGAATGTAGAAAGGAGATTTCTTGAACTCCAAAGCCATCTTCAAACCCGCCGATGGTAAGGCAAAGAAATGTAGTTCTTGGTTTGATAGACTCGTGGATTGTTCGATTACCAACTCAATCTCCAAGGACAAGCTTAACCGCTTGATGCCCATTGAACGGGCAAGTTTTAGCCCCATGAGATGCCTTTATACTCACCGTATTGTTGGTGCCGATAAACCGTAAATTGACAAGAACGGATATCGCTTCCCCAGACGATACTAGAATTTCTCCAACTCTAGAACCTTCCATGTTAATAGCTCCATCAAAATACATCTTCCATGATTGGCGTGTATTGTACATATGGTGTTGTTACATCACCATTACTCCTTCATCGGGAAATATGTTTCAAGGGTTTGAAATCCCTCGAAGTGGTGCAGCGGCCATTGATCTCGCGATTCCTTGACCTTTGATGGACTTTTGAGTCACATATACAATGTCAAATTGTTGTAGGATCAATCGCCATCCGGATAAACCATAATTCAACATGGGTTTGTTGAACACGTACTTGAGAGGATCCCACGGATATGAGATGGGTTGTGTGACCATGGAGGTAATGTCAGAACCTCATGGAAGCCCATGCTAAAGCACAACACGTTTTTCTCGATCAGAGTGTACTTGTGTTCACCGTCATCAACCTTTTCCCGAGGTAATAGATAGCTCGCTTCGCCTCTATCGCCTTTTCTCGTCTCCAAAGATACAAACCCCCATGGCATTGTCACTTATGGACAGGTACATGAACAGGGGAACATCATCCCTGGGTGGTACCAAGATATGAGCTTTGACTAGCTGTTTCTTGATTGTAAGGAAGGCATTCTGGCACTCATCATTCCATTTCATGGAGGAGTTCTTCCTTAATAACTTGAAGATCGCTCACATGTGTCGCGTGAGTCGGGAGATAAACCCGCCGATGAAGTTGATCCTTCCCAAAAATCCACGATTTCCTCTCTCCGTCCCGAGGAATGGGCATTTCGTGATGGCTTGGATTTTGGTAGGATCCAATTCAATCCCTTTGTGGTCGATTAGAAATCCTAGCAACTTGCTCGACTTGACGCCAAAGGCGCACTTTAGTCGGATTCAACTTCAAGTTGTACTTTTACGCAACCTATTGAACAACTTTCCGAGATGGTCTAGATGGTCATCCTCCTTCCCGGACTTGACAATGATTTCATCCACGTAGATCTCAATCTCTTTATGCATTAAAGTGTGGAAAAGAGCCATCATAGCTCGTTGATAGGTAGCTCCCAGCATTGATGAGGTCGAATGACAACCGCCTATAGCAAAACGTTCCCCAAGGAGTGATGAAAGCGCCTTCTCACGATCTCCTAAGAACCATGATCCGATGGTACCCCGCAAAGCAATCAAAGAAAGGAGTACATGTCGTCGATTGAGCAAAGATTGTCAATGAGAATGTGGATAAATGGCACGGGAAAGCTATCTTTTAAGCAAGCTTTGTTCAAGTCCCTGTAATCCACGCAAACTCGCACCTTCCCTCCAGGTTTAGGTACGGGCACGATGTTAGATATCCACTCAGGATATGTAGACACCATGATGATGCCAGCTTGAAATTGTTTCACAATATCTTCTTTCACCTTTAAACTCCACTAAGGTTTTAATCGCCTGAGCTTTTGCTTGATCGGCTTAAATCCCTCTTTAATGGGAAGACGATGAAGGACAATGTCAGTGGACAAACCCACCATGTCTTCATGAGACCATGCAAACACATCCTGGAATTATGTTAATAGCGTAACCATGTCATTCCGTTAGTTTGGGGTAAGGTCTGAACCAATCTGGATTAACTTAGGGCTTTTCAAGGTTCCGAGATTGAAAGAAGTGGTTTGATCAAGGTTAGGTTTGGGTTTATCTTTGACCCATTCTTGAATTTCTGGAGGCACCTCAATGTCATCCTGGGGATCCATCAAAGCTGAATTCATCTCTACATCAAAGGTACAATCCTTGTGTAGGAGAGGCATCGTATCCGCAAATACAGGCACATCTAAATTCAGAGTCCTGAAACAAAATATGCTTTCACTTAGTATTTATGAAATGCATTGATCATACACAGTGTTAGCATATACTGGCAAAATAAACTGCTAATACTGTACAGAAAAGTAAGCAGTTATTGTATCTATAGGGAAGAAAAGAATTTCTTCCCACTTTACTCTTGTCGACCAAAGCAAGGAATGCTGTTCCAATTGGTAAGGATAAAGTCCGGGTGGACTGCAGTGATGGAGGGATTGTCATCATCCTCCTTGTCCCGAATGATGGCCATTACGTCAGGGTAATCATCATCTGGGGTGTATCTGTTGGTATGTTCATCATGGATGATGATGTGCATGCCCGACATTATTTGGACAACGTTTTCTTGATTCTCCGCTCCTCTTCTTCGATCATGGATTTGGAATAACGATTTTCTTTTCCTCCACCGATTTCGGCTTAGGAAATAACATGGCCATGACATTGGCCGGCACCTTTACTGGAGGTTATGCGGACTCGGAGTTTGAAGGCGAAGCCAAACGCCACATGGTTGAAGCCAAAGGAATCTGCTGATGCTTATGAGGATTCCTATGACTAGAGCTGGCAGAATAGCCTAGTCCAGCTGTTCCAACTTGCTTGGTTAATCGAATGGGGTACTGGATACCCTGGCCATCTTTACCCAACCCTTGTCCTGGCTTATAACCCAACGACATCATTTCTTGAGTGGCTGACATCACCTCATCAGAAATGTGGGGTTCGAGCAATGGTGCTCCAATAGCGTGGTATTGGGTGTTGCTTATTTCCAAAGCATGAAAACTGACTGGTTCTACGTCTGCATTGGCATTGATGAACGATATATCCCCATGCTGAGGAATCTCTAGTTCAGCATTGACCGTGACCAGGCTATTATTGATAATGTACTTCAATTATTGGTGAAGGGTGGAGGGGATCGCCCCTGCCATGTGGATCCATGGTCGTCCCAAGAGTAGGTTGTATCCCGAATCTATCTTGAGCACATGGAAGGATACGCAGAATGTATGAGGGCCAATTTCGATTGGCCAATTCAATTACTCCAACCGAAAATACGGGCTCCATCAAAAGCTTTATGATAGGGCTCCATCAAAAGCTTTGAGATTGATATTCATCTTCACCAAGGGCATATGGGCAGATATTCAGAGAGGAACCTCCATCTATTAAGACTCCACCACCATATATCCGGAGGACAAGACCGCGCAATGCAACCTTTTGCAATGAAACCATCCTTCTGAGCGGTATGTCATCATCAGTGAAGGATATCACATTAGTGTTGAAAATTTGATCAACCATGTGTTGAAATTTTTCTGTATCCACTGATGTCGGAAGATAGGCTTCTTCAAAAATCTTTAACAAAACCTTACAGTGATTCTCGGAAGTTAGGACCAAGTTCAAAATTGATATTTGTGGTGGAGCTTCCTTCAAGCTTAAAACCACCGAGGCTTCGTTATGACCCACAGCGCGGAGGAATTTTTCAATCTTCTCCATGGGTATTTTCCCCTTTGATTTGGTGGTGGGGTTCATCACCCGATGGGGAAGATACAGTGGATTTTCCTTCCACACCGCCAGCAGTGGTATGTGAGGTGGATCCTTCACCTTCTCCATAATTCCATGGAACCTTGCGCAAGCTAACAACAAGGATATTGTGCTCTGCATGGCAAGTTGATTGGCTCGAGCGGCCACTTTCAAAGGATTGCTTCCTCCTTCGAAATGAATTATCGGTGTTGTGGAGAACAATATTAATCCCTTCACCTTCAAGAGATATAATCGCTACCACACTTTTCCACTTAGTAGTAGGCCTCGCATTCTCACTTGCTCGTAAATACGTTGTCGCGATCCGCAAAGCGCAGCAGACACCACCTGTCGATTAGATTTTGAATAAGGTGGCGAGTGCCCAAAGATTCTTCTCGTTCTTTGTGACCGCGAGATCGGGAGTGGTATTGACATACTCCATCGAGAGTACCATCCCGAACGGGGTTGATCGGAGGTAGAAGGAACCGATCCTTCCTTCATTGATTAACATGTGAAGGATTTCCTCCATGGGTTGGCCCAAATAGGTGAATTTCGTTTGTTGGCGTAAATCCCGACGGGCTTTGGCATTTGCTCTCTTCGTCACTTTGTCTTCCAAAGATTTCATTTTTCGAAAGGGACGAGGGAATATTCATGACGATTGGTAGGAGACCGGCATGTTCCTCTGGCCGATTAATTGCCGAAGTCACTGATGTCGATAAGTCACCGCCCGCGCCAATCGCTCAATTTGTTTGTAGAGAGCTTTCATCTTTCGCTCCATTGTGAATCGAACTTAGCATAATCCCATCCGTCATCACCGTCTTTGATGGTCCGGGGGAGTCACAACCTGAAGTTGGAACTCATCCACCGCTCCAATTAATCATGTTGACCTCTTCTTCTTTTGTGTTGAGGAAGAGGGTTGTCTGACGTGAGGCCGACGGGTTTGGTGACTACGATCTCTCCATTATCTATTAGGTCCTCGGATCTTGTGTTTCAAGGCCCAATAATCCCGAGTATCATGTCCAGTGCCCCCTGCATGATAAGCACATTTCTAGCAAAGATTGAAACCCCGCCCATTAGGGTCGGTTGGGTGGAAGAAGATGTGTAATTTTCTTCCGTGTTGTCGTAAGATTAAGAATGTTCTCGAGGGTATCCCCTAAGGGTGTAAACACTCGATGGCGTTTGACTTCTCCACTTTTGGTACTCGGAGGGTTTTGCAGATCGTGGCCGGAAAGGGAGTGTAGTTTCTCCTTTGAATGGGCATACTTTGATTGCCTTTTTTGTCCCTCGTAGTATCGTGGAAACATCTCTTCTTTCTTTTTATGGACCTCCGTGGTTGTTCCCATAATTTCCAGATTGGATGTGATCAAAGAATAACTTTGAGTGCGATTAGGTCTTGAATCTTTCCCGACTTCAACCCCATTTCACCATCTCCCATGTTTAACCATTTCAGAAAACGGTTTGTCGATGCCGGCTAAAAACTCTCTCATAGAAGGAGCTTCTTGTATATATATGAATGTCATGACCATTTTCGATTCTCACATGGCAGACTAACTTGGGCACCAAAGCGTCTCCACCTTTGGGCATATTCTCCGAAAGACTCATTAGACTATTTTTTGATCTTGGTAATTTGATACCGATCGGGAGCCATCTCGAGTTTGAAAATCAGATGAGTGAGGAAGGCATGTGCTAGCTCTTCCCAACTGTTAATTTTGAGTCGTTTAATCTTGTGTACCACTTAACCGGGCTTCTCAGCTAGACTCTTTTGGAACAATTGCATTCTCGAAGTTTTTCATCCTCTGCATAGGATCCCCAGTTCTCCAATAAAGACTTTTAAATGTGTATAAGGATCCCTAACCCGTCATATTTTTCAAAGTCGAGTTTTAAATTTTCTCGGATAGTGAACACCGTGAAAAATACATAGATCAAGATAAAAACACTCCTTGTGTTCCAATTCCTTTGATAAGCGAAGGGTCTCTTCCATTTGGAGGACTTTCTTTTGATGTCACCATTATTCGGATCTCCAGTGGAATGGGCAAGATCTGCGTTTTGTTGGTCGATCCAATTGTGGCTCTAGTATGGTAATGACCGGAATTCCTCCTTGTGTGGAGGGCTCAAGATGTACGGGTATTTTTTGAATTCGCAGATCGGTGTAATTTTTTAATAGAACAACCAAATCAGAATCTGTTTGCTTAATCCATCGAACTCTTTCATGAGAAAGCTGGATTAAGTTCACCTGGTCGGATGACGACATGATTGATCAGAGCTGTTGCCTTTTTGAACTTTCGACCGTAGTAGGTCCGATTGATTCCCTATGTAAAGACCGGCATAGTTTAGTCCTTAGGGAAGGTGTATAATGACATGCTATGTGATGTGTCCATTTTAGGAATTTTATCCGCAAATGGGTGTCACTTTTTCAGTAGCATATATGTGGACATATTGCTTCATATTTCTCATTACATGGAGATAGATATGGAATGAAATTACAAGTAATTGTGTTTACAAGTAATTGAAATGAGGCATGAAGAGACTTTCCTTTGTTTTGGGTTTATCGAGGTCGACCTATCTTAGGTTACTCTCATGGCTTTTTTTGGCATGAAGGTTCCCAAATCATCGCAATCTACTAGACGGGAAGTTAATCCGGTCTTTCAACTGGAGCGTAATTTGGTGGTGCCTTTCCGAGCCTCGGAGAATTAGTCTTCTCACGAGTCCAAAGAATCAAACACCGACGGATAGCCTCCCGTGGAGGGACCACACAACATACATTCACATACATCGCGTCTCACCGTATGAAATGATGACATGTACGAAGCACTAATATCATAAGCAGTTTATAGTGCGAAGCACTAACATCACACGCAGATATGATGCGAAGCACTAAGCTCAAACAAGACATGCATTCGTACACATTTATCCAATGTAAATGCAACATCCACACACAAGCAGATAACAGTTTTGAAAAGATTGTAGTAGCGGCTTAAGTCCTCTTACTGGAGGTCCCCAGCAGAGTCGGCACCTGTGGACGTCGGGATTTATTGATGTCCCTTTCCGTTACTTGTTCTTTGGTGTTCTCATTTTAGGTGAGATTTATTTGAAAAAAAACAAGTGAAAAAGGTCCGACATGTATAATGTCGATGATGGGACTGTTAAGAGTCGCCAGTTGGTTTTTTAAATGGTTGTACCAACACAACCAAGAAAAGGTTTGCACATTGACCTAGTGATGTGACACTGATATACGGGTCGGCGAAATCGAGATTCATTTAGGGTCCAGGGACTTGGTTATGCGGGGGGAAGGTGTTAGGCTCCCCCCGACATCCATGTTACCACGGTGACCGCCTCTTTTCAAGAAACTATTATCCGAAAGTGTGTGTGTGTGTGTGTGTCAATGTGTGTCGTTATATGAAAGTTGTGCGAGGCCTTTTCGAACCTATATATATGGATTTGAATTTATGTAAAAATTAGGTTTTTAGCAAGATATGACAATGATGTTTTATAAAAGAGGTTTTTCAAACCCCTCATGCTCAATAGAATTAAGACCTTTTACACTCTCATTTTTATTAAGTGATTGGCTTGATTGATTTTATTTGATTTAATGCGAAGCATCCGTATTTAAAATAATATATATAAAAATAATGCCGACTTCCTCGTGGGTTTGGAAACCATCTCGAGGAAATACAGACATCGCAGTAATAATTTACAAGTCGCCATAAATGAAAATGTCCATCACGGAACCGAATCTAGATCCAATGAGATGAATCTGTGATCACATGATTCCTAAAGCATAATAATATTGCAATTTGTATAAAAGCAATAAAAGGTATATATATAAAAGCGGTAAATATATATATATATAGATGGGATCACCAACCACTTAAGCACCTCCATGGGGGATCAGAAATATAAATAAAGTCATAGATATACGGCCAACCGCCACTTAAGGAAACTCCAAAGCGGGATGTAATGTAAATAAAGTCAGAATACTATCAATCGCCACGTAAGTAAACTCCTGGCAGGAGACGAAATGTAAAGAAAGTCAGAAAACTATCAATCGCCACTTAAGGGAACTCCAGCGACAAAAAAATAATATATATATATATATATATATATATATATATAAAAAGCAATAAACGCACGGATGTAAAATCTGTGCTCATCGAACATAGTTCGACCATAGTTCATATATATATATATATATATATATAAAAAGTAGTAAGCGCACTGCATCAAGTTCAGGCTCATCGAACAAAGTCACAGTTCAGCTACAGTTGATATATATATATATATATATATATATATATATATATATATATATATATATAATATAAATGCATTGCATCAAGTTCAGGCTCATCGAACAAAGTCCGACAGATAATTAATATATATATATATATATATATATATATATATATTTTAAAGCAAGAAACGCTCCTGCATCAAGTATAGGCTCAATCGAGGTATAACTCGATAATGTTAGTAATAATATATATATATATATATATATATATATATATATATACAGATCGGAAGGAAACCCACGGATCAAGTCCAGGGTAAAAGCAACAACACGACTCTCAACGTGTAGAAGGGGGTGTGTGCAAAGATGAAGAGAAAGACTCTAAAGTGTGTGAGAAGGCTTACATCCCGATCGATAAAAAGAGCTTCTATATCTTTAGAGTGGGTAAACACCGGGCTTTTTGTGGGTACAAAAGAGGCTATATATGAGCTCACTGTGTGTTTGAAAGTGGGAAAATACATTTGTATGGCGAAAAAAGTAGAAAAATTGCATGGTTTCCCCATCTTTTTTCTCTTCAAAATCAGCACCCCAAGCCTCTTATTTATAGGAAAAAGGTGTCATAGTGTACTGCTGGCTCACCATTGAGCAGTGTACCAGAGGCGGGTCGGGTTGGCTCGGTGCTCGGTCGATTGCCTGGGTCGTCTCGATGTACGTGCACTCAGGCACTGTAATGTCCACTCGGATTTTGAGAAGTGCAATCCAGGCATCCGTTTTGAGGTATTTAGGACCTATTTTGGACCGCCATTATCGAAAGTTGTACGATGGCATGGGATTAGAGTTTGTACGAAGTCTTTGAAGATGGGACGATGCCCTCCGGTCTACAAGCTTCAACTTTCATCCGTTACCCCGCACAATAGTCACTCGAGATTGGTTAGCCTTGTGGGACATTATTGCATAGAGACAAGACGTGGCATCGTGTTGGACGAGATGGCGATGTTGCCCCTCACCGGTGTTACTGTCGGATTTGGCCAATAAGCAAACGTTGCTCAGACTTCGCTGAGATTGGACTGCTACATTTGTTGAAGATCCTCATTGTCATCTTTGAGGTGTGCTTGTCTTTCCGATGTGATTATCATGTTGGCACAGTGTATTTCGTTGTGAGTGCCGAGATTGAAGCTGATGGCATTGGAAACAAGCATTTCTGGGGTTATCTCCGAAACAACATTCCTTGGGGTTGTCACCAAGGTTGGTGGCTATTCCCATGGTTGGGACTGAGACTGGATACCTCAGGGTTATCTCCGAGATTAATCGGTCTTCTCCGGTGTGTGTTCCCAGATTAGATATCGCAGGTCTCGGGGTTAAATCCGAGGTTGAAACAAATTACTCAGATTGCGATCCAAGGGTTAATGCTTTGAACTTCCGATAGTATCCGGTGTGGATTTGGATTGCCTTTCAGGGTTCTCTCTTAAAAGATGAATTTGTCCTCCCGTAATGTTAGAATAATGAGTATGTAAAATTTCGAGTGTCTACATTTGCAAGCGATTATGCAGTCGGTTCCATGCTAAATTTGGTATTCCCCTCTTTGATAGCTTTGAGCTACCATGTTCGTAGAAGTTTTGCATTGGGTCTTCTTTGTTGTCCCTCGTTGTTGTTGATGATTCCTCTGCCCTTTGATTTCGTGTTTGACGTCTTGGCGGCATTATTTGATTACATAAAATCATAAATTTAACTTACATTCTAAACCTTATTGTATAAGTTTAACATGTAACACAAAGTTTTACACAAAACTTATTCCATTAATGAAACATTGATTCGTATTCATCAATTCAAAGTACTTTACATAACATAACACATACTGTTATCCCTTCGTGACCACAAAAGTCGGGAATTACTGTAATAACTTATACAAAAGTTTGAGAATAATACATTACACACTTACATTATCAAACACACATAATTAACTACTAATCCTACTAATTTCCTAAGTCACGGTCTTTCCTCTTTCTTTTCCCTTCCTTGCTTCTGGAGTCATATTATTACCCATTTGTTGTTGCCTAGGCTCCCATTTGATCAATTTAGATTTTAAGCTTATCTTGTTCTTCCATAGTTTCTATTAACGCCTTTCGCAATTGGTTATTTAGCGACTTTTCTATTTCCCACGCCTTTTCTAGAGAAGAAACCTTGTTCTTGATTACATCAGACTTGATTGATGCTTGATCAGCTCCAACTTTAGTGTCTGAATCACTATCTATTAGTTCCACCATTTCTGGATCTGATACTACGTTTTCTAATACCACCACCTCATCAAGGTTGTCTGCACTATGAGCCTCTATTTGAGCTTTTGGCTTTGATATCGGCTCCTTCTTTACGATCAGAGAGTATCCTAATTCTTTTCCACCTGACATATACACACAACTTATGTTGATTAGTAAATAATATATACACACAGCAAACAATAGTTTTATAAGAGTTATCTTTTATTTTGTTCAACGATGAACTTATTCAATTCATCTCCTTTTAAACTCTATATGAGTTATCCGAATTTTCAACGTTTCTCTACGTTTCTAAGGTTATAGCCTAAAGGTCGATCCCACCTAAGGTTTCTAACCCTAAAGCTTTGATACCAACTGTGACGCCTCAAATCCGGGTACTTGAAACCCGAACTCGGTGCTTCACGATACCATTTCTATAAGCTGAATAATGCTAATAATAATAACAATAATATAAAGTTTAAACTTAATTTACATATGCATCAAAGTTTACTCCCAAGTACGAGACCTTTAACCATTCATTACATCATAGATAATAAGTATCATTGTCTTAATAAACTATATCTATTACACAACATATTATAAATCACATTAAAGATGACTTTCCTTTCCCTTGTTCTTGCCTGAGCCTTCAGTTGATCATACTTAACTGAAAACATTTAAATTTAAAGCAATAATGAGCATTGGATTGCCTAGCAAGTAATAACAACAATATATATTAGCTGAAAGAATTAAATGTTTTCTTTGAAAGACACTTCTACAACGAATCAACAGTTGTGAAGTAAGCTGAACCAATAATAACAACATATCACTTCCATATCAAATCTTTGAAACTACGTACAGACTATATCTGGAGATCAGTCAATATACTATGAACATTGTTTTCTATTTTTGAAAAAGTTAAACAGAACTTCATCTGTAAACCGTCATAACTTACGGGCACGGGGGGTGATCAGCCCGTTATGCCCTATATTGATCAATACTACATGCAAAAATGATATTATCGTTCACTCTATCCTCCTTAGGTGCACAAAAGTTTTCCCATATTCGGGATGTTCATACTTAGTCGGGAATCCAAACCAAAACAATCTGGTTGGATACAATAATGTTCTATCTTGTTCAACAATATTTTTATGTCTAGCTGAATCAAATAGCTTAGACGGCTTTTAAGTCAATGTATACATACTTGAAATCAATAAGTATGTATCAACATATGATTAAATACAATGGTTATCCAAGTGGGGACACTTGTCTAACCCTATATACGAATTAACGAACATAATAAATATCTGAATTATACAATAATACAATGATCGGATAATGTAAGAACTCGTACGAATACAAAGATTGGATACATAATCAATAATAATAGAGTTAATAATCTGGCACAATAATAATATAGTTCTGAAACTTTCTTACTCATGTCCATTGCATAAAGTAAATGCAATAATAGGATACTTGCACAATGTAAATAATAGATCAGATACTTGCTCAATAATAATTAGAGTATGTTTATGAAACTTGCATAACATGATATACTTGTTTGCACGAAATAAAAGTAGTGCATAAGGTTTAGATACTTCACTGAGTCAGCCGCTACTAATAACTTATGACTTAGATTAATCTTTTATACAGCGACCTATCAGTAATAAGATCATTCGTTCGATTAGAATAATATATCGTAACACATAATATTGCTAATTGCAGTCAGCACATAACCTAATCACATTGTCACATATGTTTAACAGTCATTGAATCATAAACAGACACATATCTAGTCAATTTATCTAAGTCAGGATCAATTTTACGAAATATTTCTATATATCGAATGACTTTATCGGGTAATTATCGAGTCTAAAACTCTAATCTATAGTTCAATATTTGTTTAGATATTTTAAATATCAATCATATTATTTTTCATAACCTTACAATAATTTTAAAATAATTATTTTACTTTATCATGAATTTTCAAACCACGAAATCATTATTAAATGATTTAAATATTAACTAATTTTATTATCATTAATATTTAATTAATATTAAACTATTAATGAAACTATTGCCAAAATATTAAAGTTATTTATAATAACTCAAAATATTTTTAAAGTATTAATATTACCTTTAAATGATTTTTAAATCAATAAAACCATTTTAAAACTATTTATTTAATATAATTATTAAATAAACTTAATATCATTAATATTAAATTATTATCAGTAATATTGATTTATTAATGAAATTATCCTTTAAATATTAAAAGTTATGTTTTATAACTTAAAATATCTTTAAACACTTTATTTTCCTTTAAAAATGATTTTTCTAATATTAAAATCATTTTACATTACTTTATCTAATATAATTATTAAATGAATCTAATATCCTTAATATTAAAATATTAATATTTTTCATGACAAAATATCAAAAGTTATATTTTATAACTAAAAATATTTTTTATAATCTCTAAATCATTTTCATATAAATTTTAAATCATTAATTTTATTTTTCATCATTTATTTAATATCTTTATTAAATAACTTAATCATCATTAATATCTAATTAATAATGAAAATCATTACAAAATATTAAAAATTATAGAAAATAACTTAAAATATCTTTTATTTCATAACCTATTTTTAAATGATTTTTTATGTATTAAAAATTATTTTAAATAATTTATTTAATATTATACTTAAATAAATTAAATACTTTTTATATCCCAAAATATTAAATATTCATGAAATATACTTAAAATAATTAAAACTAATTTTTAGACTTTAGAATAATTTTTAGTAATTTATTTTGTATTTTTAATAATTAAAACTATTTTTTTCTATTTATTTAATTAAATTAATTAATTTTGAAAATTAAATATATATCTTTGTTTGTCGCTAAAGCCCTTTGGCGCTTACGTAAACCGTCGCCTTTAGGTGTTTCTTTTATCGTTTGCCCAAACCCGTAAAACCGTATGTCAGTTGACGAGATAATTAGTTTGACCAACAATAGTTTGTAAAGCGGTGATTATTCTCGGGCATTATCTTTCTCGAGCTTGTAGTACTCATGCAAGACTACACGATCCACCCACCAATGAGTTCATAACATAACATAATTGCAAGATATAGGCTCATGAACAAGGCATCAGAGCTGTTCTTCATTTCTAGGTTACCCAGAAATGAAGAAATTCAAATATTCACTTTGGTCTCCCATAACTTATGATCCCGGTATTGTTTCGGGATTTAATCTTTTGATAGCTAACCAACATATACATGAAGAAATATATCACATATAATCACCATAACAACCATTAACGCGTTAAATATTAATCGGTTAACCATGCCGTAAATCACGATCATACGTTTTTACGGGTTACCCGTAAAAGCGAAATCGTGATCATCTTACATGGTTTGGACCAATACACTACATGAATCCTGTTATTCATTTAGATGTTCTATAAGCTTAAATATATAGAATAAACAACAAACAACAAACTTATTACAACAAAAGAAACCAAACAACTAACAACAGAAGATTCGGGCCCATGAACTTGTTGTCGAGCTTTCTAGCAAGTTCATGGTTGCTTTGATTTCCACCAATCAACATAAATAAAGATCGCAGAGATACAGTATTCGACATTCGTTGTCGAAATCAAAACAAAAATTTTCCAGATTTTGTAAATCTTCAAATCCGAGCCTCTAGATGTTATGGATTCAACATCTAGCAACCCAGATCATCATTAGACACTACTAACAACATATTTAACATAAAAAAAACAACATCTAACACATCATCAAAGGTCAGAATTCAAGCTAGGTTTTATACCTTTACTTTGATCAATCTTGATCTTAGGCTACTGATTTGTTGTTGGATTTCGTAGGGCTTGATTATGTGACTGATCTAGCTTATATTTTCGTGGGTTTTGAGTTTAGAGAATATGACTATGCATTTGTGAACAATTTAGGCCATTAAGTTTACTCTCTCTCTCTTGAATCTATATGTATATTGATATGCAATGCTTTTGGCTGCTAGTAATGGCTGAGAATTGGAGTGCTATAGCTCCTAGCTAGATAATAGGGTGGCTGGCCAAATTTTGCAAGATTTGGCTAGCAATAATTCAACTAATGGGACAAAAGGGTATTTTGGTAATTATTTTTAATGTCAAGGGTATTCTTGTCCAATGTTATTAAGTCTAGGGTATAATCACTAGATTTTACATCTTAAAGTTTCCCAAATAATTTCTAGGATTTGGACAATTAAAAATTAAAGTGTAATAAAATTTTAATTTTAAACACACTAATTAAATTAGGATTTTTAATAGAAAATTAGGGTTTAAATAATTAGGGTTCCTTAACATCATTAGGGTTCGCAAATTAACAATTAGGGTTTCCTAATTATCATTATAATTTACTAAAACAGTAATTAGGATTTCTAATTTTAGCAAATTAGGGTTTTTAATTAATAATTAGGGTTTCTCCTAATTACAGAAATTATATAATACACAGTAAAATTCATATAACACAAGTACTACACCGTCTCGAACTCATAACCGAGTTTAGCAATTAGGGTTTAATAATACGGCATGAGGGTTATGACCTAATTTACCATATTTGGCCCACCATTATCAGTCTACACATTTACAGTACATATTTATAGCACTGAAAAATTAAAATATAATTAATATTATATTATTATTCTCATCCCTTGATAAAAATCCAAATTTAGTGTTTGGACTCCATATCTGATTTATACTTCATATACAACATCAATAATTAAGCTAAAATAATTAACTTAAATAATCTGAACAATTTCATATAATAAAATATTTATTATTATACTTCTAATAATCATTTCATATATTATTTAAATAATATAAAATCATGTTTTTATGGAAAATAATTAATAAAAACATTTCTGCTTACAAAAATTAATTACTATAGGAATATAATTTGTGGTTATTAAAAATTCTAAAATTATTTATAGTTAATAAATATATTTGCATTTATCATACATTACTTGACACATATTCTCATCATTAAAATAACAAAAAAAATTTATATGCAAAATTTCTTATTTATTTACATAGAAAATATCAGGTTATTACACGTAGTGCATAAATGGACAGTTGTTTGGCATGATCATGACCACTGGTGATACTAACGAATATCCTTGGTGTAAGACCCCGAAATTTTTAAATAAAAAGGAATTTCCTTTATTTATTATTTTGAAATAGTAAGGGTTGATTTGATTAATGTGGATAGTTAAGGGTTAAATACGCAAATATTTCAAAATAAGCAAGTGGTTATAAAATATTCATTATCGCTTGGGAATATTCGTTTGGTGTCGTGGAATATTCGATCTTTGTCGGGGAATATTAAATCGACGACGACAAATGACCATGTGTGGGCCCCATAACGAAAAGCGATTGGATGAAGAAAACGACAAATATAAGTTGTTTTTAAATAACGGCGTAGTTATTATCAATTATATTGTTGGAATACCCGGTGGTAAAAAACACACTATACGCGTTGTTGAAAGCAATTTGCTACGGTATTGCACCAATTATTGATTCTTACGTAAGAAGGCACTACTCAATAATGGTTACGAATTAATTCTCAAGATATTTTATTTTATTGATTCAATAATTGTTGCGTTGATATTTTATATTCTTGTTGTTTCAATAATTGTCATTACACAAGTATTTTTCATTATCGAAGCAATAATTCATATTATCCGAATAATATTATTAGATAACATTATTGGCAATGTCTAGAAAGTTCATCTAAGGAGAGGTTTGGTCACCTAATTGCGGCACCAGAGAAGAAGAAATACTTATTGGAAAGCCCCTCTTTCCAGGAACCGCCTGGTTGTCAATATTGTGATTCGTAATATTATTTGTGAATAATTAATTATTGATTTATATGACGAGGAAAATATTGATTTTATGTGGATATAGATGGAGAAAATTTTAAAATGACAATTGTTGAAAATTAATATTTTATCTTTTCTCGATAAAATAATTCATTTAAATATATTATTTTAATAATATATTAACGGTGATATTTTTACAATGTATGTGGGATATATGAGTATACGAGGAGGAAGAGTATTTTTGTTGCAATAAATGTTTAAAACATGTTAAACATGTTGGTGGATCCCATTTATTGATCGAAATTTGATTATAGCTTTGTAAAATCGTCTGGTTTGTGGATTTCTTTCGATTTGCATTTGGAATTTGGAAAACTTTCTTACGCAAAGTTGTAGAGAATTGAATTTCCTATAAAAACTCGCAAGATTCAAATTTTTCGATGAAAGGGCTATTTATTATGAATTATTGAAGTTTCAAGTTCAAATAATTAATTTTTGGAAGTTTTAATTGTTTTATTTAAGAAAAACGTTTTTTGCAATCCCACATGTGATACAAATGTGCTGAATTCAGTTGGTCTAAGGTGGGCTTGAATTTGTTTAATTATATTATTATTTTATTAAATTTTCTGCTTTGGTGTTCTAAGCATTTTCCTATAAATAGGGTGCTTAGGTTAGAATTGAAAATCACACCAGAAACTGAAGTTTTCTCTCTCTATATTATCGAGCGTATTCTTGTGAGTATTTTGAGTATACTTTGAGTATTGCTAGGCTGGTCTGCAAGTTTCCTTCAAAGACTATACGGTAGATTCTAGCTAGAAATCTTGATCTTTCGAGGTAAGGGATGTTATTTTCTTCTCAAATGATATTATTTCTTCAATATCATTATGCTGAAATATTGGTTGGAACTTTTTATCAAATTTGGAACTTTTTCATGTCGGGGTTACTATTCATGAGTTACTATTCACGAGTTACTATTCACGAGTACTATTCATGAAGCGTGAAGATGTTTTTGTGGAATTTCTATCTTTTGGTGTCGGAGTTACTATTCGTGTATACTGACTATTCACGATATCTGAGATTATTCATAGAAAAATAAAATTTCTTTTTTCGTCCAAAACATCTATTACGGATACTAACTCGATTGTATCCATGTTTTGATCATTCTTGAATTTTACACCACTATGATTATTTTTGAGGTATTTTGGACGTGGATAAAACCAAGTACTAATCCTTAATCCTTAATCCTTGTCATTTTGTTTCACTAGATTCGTTTCTTTAAAAAAAATATATTTTCATCATCCTCGGTCTTAAATGATGATATTATGGAATATCTTTGGCTCAGTAGTGCAAAAGATGAATGATTTCTTAAGAATATCTTTGGCTGTAGTGCAAAGATGAATGATTTTGAAGAATATCTTTGGCCCAGAGTGCAAAGATGAGCAGTGTTTAAATGAACATGACTAATCGATGAATATCTTTGGCACAGTAGTGCAAAAGATGAATATTTGATTCAGATGTATATTGATTGATGTTACAGGGGATAAAAGATGAGCGATGAACTTTTAAATTCATACATAGAAGATAGTAGTTTGCATTCTCTACTTAACTCTTCTAATGAATTATTATTTCACATGCGAATATTGATTTAAAATTTGTTGTCTATTGTATTCTATTATATTTTTTCCTGTTGAAGACTAACGATAATTTGTTGTATATTATCTTAGTCATAATATTCTTTCTTGAGCTAGTTGAGCTCACCCTTTTCCTTTTTGTTCCATTTTTCTCGGGAGGCGAGAATATAGCGAGTACTAGCCTGGGGTATGGAATGAAGGTTTTAGAAAGGATTGTTTAGTAGTCCTCACCATTTTGTAAAATAATGTATCAATAAATGTGATGAGGATTTATTTGAGTATAGATATTATGCAGAAGATAATATTTGTATTCAAACTCACAGCTTTCTTGTTGTAATAATAAAGTTGTAGTTGTTTCGTACCATGTATTGACAACTCGGAATAGGTGATGTATACCTATTTTGGGGCGCCACAGTTGGTATCGAGCTTAGGGATATGATCTCTGGCGGAGATCGGGGAATAGAACTAGGAGGGAGAGACGAGTAAATCCTTCAGCTAGTGTGTCCTACCTAAGCTTATTTGTTAGTTGGTCAATATATAGGGATATTATGTGATATATTGATTTCCTTAATTAACCCTTGTTTTATGACAAAGATTTGAGAATGTCGATCGAGAATATTAACAATGGAAATGAGACCGTGGAGATGCTGCACTCACCAACGAGGAGAGAACGTGCAACAGCAATGGCAATGTTCCTCCCGTGAACAACACCATTGAAAGAGATGATGAACGAGGGATGTTTAGAAGTTTTTTGCAGTTCATGCAAAATCGACGAGGAAACTCGTGTTCAAAATACAGGAGGAAATGATAGCAATTCACGGGTTGTCACAAAAGCGATTCAAAGAGTTGGGACCACGAGATTTAAAGGAAAGCGGATCCGATCATGCCATTTGAAACATGGGTCAAACAAATTACCAAGATATTCGATGTCTTGGGATGCACGGAGGAACAGAAGGTTCCATTCGCCACCTTTATGTTCCGTGGCGAGGCGGATCATCGGTGGGAGTCTGCGTGAAGCGTACCCATCCACCGCACTCAAAGCATGTCTTGGGAGACGTTTGAAGCTATTTAATGACAAATACTTTCCGAAAGTGTTCGTCTATATGAAGGAAGTGGAGTTCATCGATTGGAACAAAACAACATGTCGATTGTCTTAATACGAGGCAAAGTTTGTAGAGTTATCCAGTTTGCACCTCATTTGGTGGAGAATGAGGAACGATGACGCGGATGTTTCTTAGAGGTTTGAAACCCAAGATACGCCAAGATCTCATTTCTCATAAATTTTCTCTTTATTAGGATGTTGTAAACATGGCTCAATTATTAGAAGCGAGATAACGAAAGTACGGCCAACCGAGGACCACAACCAGGATCGTATCGAGAGATAGCAACAGAAGAATAATGATAACTGCGGAGAAAAAAAGAGATGACAGAAATGGTAACCACTCTGGTGGTAATCATGGCCATGAAAATAGAAGAAGCGAAAGTCGGGAGGAGATTTTAAAAGAGGAGATTTAACAACGACCATGTGAAGACGGCAGCGGTCTTGCAAAGTGAACTAGTTCTAAGGGAGGAGAACGACCATGGGTCATATGCTATAAATGCGGAAAGAGGGACATATCGGTCAAACTGTCCACAACAGATTCAAGGTATGCTATAATTGTGGAAAGGAAGGACATATCGCTTCGAGATTGTCTGGTAGCAAAACCTAGTTCAATGGAGGACGGTGACTCAAAAGATCGTCCCGTAAAAGTCAAAGTCAACGATTAGGAAGAGCGTTTGTTGTGATCGGTCATAATGCGAGGAACCCAAACGAGGTGATCACGGGTAAGCTATTTATAAATTCTTGCGAAGTTTATACCTTACTTGATACCGGTGCTACCCATTCATTTATCTCTCCCGCTTGTGCTCAACGCTTAAACTTGACTCAGGAGAAATTAGACTTTGACCTATCTGTGGAAACTCCGTTGGGAGAAACTTTCATCACATCCATTTGTTTATAAATCTTGTTTGATTCAAGTTGGCACCATTACCTTACCGTTGACCTTATCTCTTTAAAGATACTTGCTTTTGATGTGATTTTAGGATTGATTGGTTAACTACTCATCATGCCAAAATTGATTGTTTTCGTAAGGTTGTTAGTTTTCATATTCCTAACCAACCCGTTGTTATGTAATTCAAGCAACTAAACCATTAAAATCGATCATCGTCATATCTAATCATAAAGCTATTCGTTTATTAAAAAGCGGATGTCAAGCTTTCTTAGCCCATGTTATGGATTTGAATAAAGACACGCCAAATATGAATAATATTTCTGTTGTTATTGACTTTCCGACGATTTCTGAAGAACTTCCGGTCTACCCCCGTAACGTGAAGTTGAATTCTTTATTGATCTTGAACCGGTATAAAGCCCATTTCTAAAACCCCATATCGAATGGCTCCTATTGAACTTCAGGAGTTAAAGGTCCAACTACGAGAATTGTTGGACATCGGTTTCATTCGTCCTAGTACATCTCCTTGGGGTGCTCTGCTTTTATTTGTAAAGAAGAAAGGCGGGAGTATGCGACTTTTGTATTGACTATCTGGATTTGAACCATGTCACCATCAAGAATAGGTATCCTCTACCTCGTATTGATGACTTGTTTGACCGGTTAATTGCAAGGGCACAATTCTTTTCAAAAATCGATCTTAGATTACGGATATCATCATTTGAAGATTAGAATCGAGTATATTCCAAAGGCGCCTTTAGAACTCGGTATGGGCATTATGAATTCTTAGTCATGTCTTTCGGACTAACTAATGCTCCTGCGGCTTTCATGGATATGATGAACCGAGTATTCAAGGAATATTTGGATCAATTCGTTGTTGTCTTTATTGATGACATCCTCATATATTCCAAAAGCCGTGAAGATCATGAGCACCATTTGAAGCTGGTACTCCAAAGGCTTCGTGAAAACAAACTATATGCCAAATTGAAGAAATGCGAGTTCTGGCTTGAGGAAGTAGCATTCCTTGGGCACGTGGTGTCGAAACATGGAGTATCTGTTGATCCGGCGAAGATTGAAGCAATACAAAGTTGGGAGCAATCAAGTTTCGGTGGATCAAGTACGTAGCTTTTTGGGCCTAGCTGGTTATTATCGGAGATTCGTGGAAGGGTTTTCTCGAATCGCTACTCCATTAACTCAGCTAACTCGGAAGGATACAAAATTCGTTTGGAGTGAAGAATGCGAGAAGAGTTTCCAAGAGCTTAAGAGGAGACTTATTTTTAAGACTGTTTCTAACAATACCATCCGGTTCGGATGGATTTGTTATCTACAAATGATGCTTCGAGCAAAGGGTTAGGATGTGTTCTCATGCAACGTGGGAAAGTCATAGCCTATATGCCTCGTGACAACTTAAAGAGTATGAGAGGAATTATCCTACCATGATCTAGAGTTAGCAAAATGATGCGTTCGCTTAAAATATGGAGGCACTATCTATATGGGGAGAAAGTGGAGATATATTCGGACCATAAAAGCCTTAAATATTTCTTCACAAAAAGAACTCAACATGCGGCAATGACGTTGGCTCGAGCTATTAAAAGACTACGACCACACTATTCAATACCATCCCGGTAAAGTTTAACGTGGTAGCTGACGCGTTGAGTAGAAGATCATATGTAGGAACGAGTGCGATGATGTCAAGTATACGCATAGAGCCAACTTTAATAGAAAAAGTTAAGGTTGCTCAAGCCACCGACCCGAAACTGATGCGTATGAAGAAGAAAGTACAAGAAGGAGCTATTCCTAGGGCGAGAATTGATGAAGAAGGAATACTTCGAGTCCACTCTAGACTTTGTGTTCCTAACGACTCTGATTTGAAGTACAAGATTATGATGGAGGCACACAATACGCCATTTGCAATCCATCCTGGAAGTACTAAAATGTATCGTGATCTTCGACATACATTTGGTGGAACAATATGAAGAGAGAGATTGCAAAGTTTATCTCGATGTGTTTAACTTGCCAACGTGTAAAGGCGGAGCATCTTGTACCTAAGGGTCCGTTGCAACCACTTGAGATTCCGGAATGGAAGTGGGAACACATTACTATGGATTTCGTTACGGGTCTTCCTACGGTTTCTCAAGGCATCAATGCTATTTGGGTTATTGTTGATAGATTAACCAAGTTCCGCTTCATTTCTTGCCGATCACGGAGACTTATTCCTTGAACGCGTCTTGCTAGTATGTAACGTGAATGAGATTGTTAGGTTGCATGGCATGCCCTGTATCCATAGTTTTGGATCGTGACCCAAGATTCACTTCAAGATTTTGGGTTAGCTTGCAAAAAGCTATGGGCACGGATTTGCGATTTAGTTCGGCATACCATCCCCAAACAGACGGACAATCAAAGAGGACTATTCAAACTCTTGAAGATCTATTAAGACTCTGTGTCCTAGACTTCAAGGGTAGTTGGGATAAGTATTTACCATTGGTGGAATTCTCCTACAACAACAGTTATCAGGAAAGTATAGGTGTGGCTCCATTTGAAGCATTATATGGACGAAAATGTCGTTCTCCAATATGTTGGGATGAGGTGGGTGAAGCAACATTGTTGGGACCGAGTTTAATACGTATGATCACCGAAAAGATCCAAATAATTCGACAACGATATACAAGCGGCACAAGATCGACAAAAGAGTTATGCGGATCTTCATCGAAAGGACGTGGAATTTAATGTAGGGGATCATATTATTGCATGAAGTTGCTCCATGGAAGGGAGTTACAAGATTTGGGAAGAGAGGAAAGCTCAATCCACGATTTATTGGTCCATTTCAAATTCTTGACCGAGTAGGAAATGTAGCCTATAGACTTGCGTTACCTCTCAGTATGTCTCGTGTTCATAATGTGTTTCACATATCCGTATTTCGTAAATATGTGAAAGACCCAACCACGTTATTGAGTTAGAACCGGACGAGATAGTGAAGACTTAACGTATGAGGAGGTACTGCCAAGATCTTGGATAGGAATGAGCATGTCCTACGCCAAGAAAGGTCATACCACAAGTTAAAGTTTTGTGGAGGAATCATCTTTATAGAGGAAATGACCGGGAATTGGAAAGCGAAATGAAAGTGAGGTATCCTCACCTTTTCAAACACCAGTGTATCGCACGTCAATTTCGAGGACGAAATTTCATAAGGAGGGAGGTTGTAAGACCCCAAAATTTTTAAATAAAAAGGAATTTCCTTTATTTATTATTTTGAAATAGTAAGGGTTGATTTGATTAATGTGGATAGTTAAGGGTTAAATACGCAAATATTTCAAAATAAGCAAGTGGTTATAAAATATTCATTATAAATGGGAATATTCGTTTGGTCGTGGAATATTCATCTTTGTCGGGGAATATTCAATACGACGGCAAACCACCATGTGGGCCCCATAACGGAAAGCGATTGGATGAAGAAAGCGACAAATATAAGTTGTTTTAAATAACAGCAGTAGTTGTTATCTTTTATTATCGTTGAATAATGCGGTAGTTAAAACACACTAATACGCGTTGTTGAAAGCGATTTACTACCAGTATTGCACAAATTATTGATTCTTACGTAAGAAGGCACTACTCAATAATGGTTCTGTGAATTCTTTATTCAAGATTTTATTTTATTGATTCAATAATTCTTTGCGTTGATATTTTATATCATCATTGTTTCAATAATTGTCATTACACAAAGATTTTTCATTATCGAAGCAATAATTCATATTATCCGAATAATATTATTAGATAACATTATTGGCAATGTCTAGAAAGTTCGTCTAAGGAGAGGTTTGGTCACCTAATCATGGCTACCAAGAAGAAGAAATTCTTATTGGAAAGCCCCTCTTTCTCTGAACCGCCTGGTTGTCAATATTGTGATTCTCGTAATATTATTTGTGAATAATTAATTATTGATTTATATGATGAGGAAAATATTGATTTTATGTGGATATAGATGGAGAAAATTTTAAAATTACAATTGTTGAAAATTAATATTTTATCTTTTTACGATAAAATAATTCATTTAAATATATTATTTTAATAATATATTAACGGTGATATTTTTACAATGAATGTGGGATATATGAGTATACGAGGAGGAAGAGTATTTTGTTGCAATAAATGTTTAAAACATGTTAAACATGTTGGTGGACCCCATTTATTGATCGAAATTTGATTATACTTGTAAAATCGTCCGTTTGTGGATTTTGGTCGATTTCTGTTTGGAATTTGGAAAAACTTTCTTCGCAAAGTTGTAGAGAATTGAATTTCCTATAAAAAACTCGCGAGATTCAAATTTTTGATGAAAGGGCTATTTATTATGAATTATTGAAGTTCTAAAGTTAAATAATTAATTTTTGGAAGTTTTAATTGTTTTATTTAAGAAAAACGTTTTTGCAATCCCACATGTGATACAAATGTGCTGAATTTAGTTGGTCTAAGGTGGGCTTGAATTTGTTTAATTATATTATTATTTTATTAAATTTTCGCTTTGGTGTTCTAAAGATTTTCCTATAAATAGGGTGCTTAGGTTAGAATTGAAAATCACACCGTAAATCAAGTTTTCTCTCTATATTATCGAGCGTATTCTTGTGAGTATTTTGAGTATACTTTGAGTATTGCTAGAGACGGTGCAAGTTCCTTCAAGACTATATACGTAGATTCTAGCTAGAAGTCTCGATCTTTCGAGGTAAGGGATGTTATTTTCTTCTCAAATGGTATTATTTCTTCAATATCATTATGCTGAAATATTGGTTGGAACTTTTTATCAAATTTGGAACTTTTTCATGTCGGGGTTACTATTCATGAGTTACTATTTACGAGTTACTATTCACGAGTTACTATTCACGAGTACTATTCATGAAGCGTGAAGATGTTTTTGTGGAATTTCTATCTTTTGGTGTCGGAGTTACTATTCACGATACTATAAAGATTCACGATATCTGGTACTATTCATAGAAAAATAAAATTTCTTCTTTTCGTTCAAAACATCTATTCGGATACTAACTCGATTGTATCCATGTTTTGATCATTCTTGAATTTTACACCATTATGATTATTTTTGAGGTATTTTTGGACGTGGATAAAACCAAGTACTAATCCTTAATCCTTAATCCTTGTCATTTTGTTTCCTTTGGATTCGTTTCTTTAAAAAAATATATTTTTCATCATCCTCGGTCTTAAATGATGATATTATGGAATATCTTTGGCCTGTAGTGCAAAAGATGAATGATTTCTTAAGAATATCTTTGGCCTGTAGTGCAAAGATGAATGATTTTCAAGAATATCTTTGGCCCGTAGTGCAAAGATGAGCAGTGTTTAAATGAACATGACTAATCGATGAATATCTTTGGCACAGTAGTGCAAAGATGAATATTTGATTCCAGATATATATTGATTGATGTTACAGGGGATAAAAGATAGATGATGAACTTTTAAATTCATACATAGAAGATAGTAGTTTGCATTCTCTACTTAACTCTTCTCTTGAATTATTATTTCGCTGCGAATATTGATTTAAAATTTGTTGTCTATCAGATTCTATTATATTTTTCCCTGTTGAAGACTAACGATAATTTGTTGTATATTATCTTAGTCATAATATTCTTTCTTGAGCTAGTTGAGCTCACCCTTTTCCTTTTTGTTCCATTTTTCTCGTGGAGGCGAGAATATAGCGAAGTACGAGTCTGGGGTATGGAATGAAGGTTTTAGAAAGGATTGTTTAGTAGTCCTCACCATTTTGTAAAATAATGTATCAATAAATGTGATGAGGATTTATTTGAGTATAGATATTGTCTAGAAGATAATATTTGTATTCAAACTCACAGCTTTTCTTGTTGTAATAATAAAGTTGTAGTTGTTTCGCATCATGTATTGACAACTCGTAATAGGTGATGTATACCTATTTTGGGGGCGTCACACTTGGCCTGTAATGCATGGATAATTCAGTGATGTGGATTATTTATTGAGTTGTGTTACAAAGATAAAATATTGATGATGAACTTTTAAATAATAGAAGATAGTAGACATCATGCTTTACTTGACTCTTCTAATGGATTGCATGTTCCACTGCAGTTGTTGATCTAAACTTGTTGTCTATTGTATTCTATCAATTTTTACGTTGTTGAGGACTAAGGATAATTTATTCTATATTATCTTAGTTATAATATTCTTTACTAGACTTGTTGGGGAATGGAGTGATGGTCCAAGATGGTGGCTATAGTAATCCTCATTATTCTATAAAATAGTACGATAATAATTGTAATGAGGACTTTATTTGAGTTTGGATATTGTTTATGAGACAATATTTGTATTGAAACTCACAGTCTATATTTTGTCGTATTCTGCATGGTAGTTCAATAGTTGTATCAATGAAGTTTGTATTTAAATTTTATACCATGTTTTTGGCGACTCAGAATGGGTTGTGTAGACCGATTTTGAGGGCATCACACCTTCTGTAACACCCCCTTCCAGAAAAGGAAAGGGAGGTCACGTGCAAAGCACAACGAACCTCAAAATAAATAAACAGAGCACTAACAACCTCAAATTACAAATAGTGGTGATTCATTAATAAAGTAATAAGTACAATTTTTCAAACCGAGTCAAAATAATCAACGCTTTAAAATTGAATCAACCTAAATGGTCAAAGGCAAAACTCTCATCACACTAGCTCCTAAATCACCCTCTAAACTCATGGGAAGAAAAACACAAGATGAGCCAATTGCCCAAAGACGGATACTGAGATATACAAAAGGTATACAACTCTGATATAATGAAAAACAATCGAGACAAAATATTGAACAAAGCCTCAAGTGCAAATATGAACGAAAATATAATATCCAAAGATCCGAATGGAATATATATGAATCAACATAATTGACGAAACCAATAGACGAATAAAGAAATAACGAACTGAAGTAACTAACTCAATGAATTGAACTGAACAGAAACAAACAAAACTAATACAATAAAATAATAGGCTGAAACAAATGACTGGGGTTATTTCATACCGAGTGAGCCCGAAAATATATCTTGCCACACAGGCAAGTCAAACTAATGCCACATAGGCAAGTCAAAATAATGCCATACAGGCAAGTCAAAACAATGCCACACAGGCAGGTCAAATGATGCCACACAGGCAAATCACACATTTGATCGCGAATCCAAATGTATGCAAATCGGATAGGTGTGTTTGGCACAACATCACCAATCTGCAGAACAGAAAACTAGGGTTAACCCATACGCCTCCCACAACAAAACACCAAATGGCCCACTTCTTCCGGAGCCCAAAATGGAGACGCCGTGGACTAATCACACCGCCACGGAAAGTGTCATGCCTCTCGTGCCAAGACGACATGCCTGTGGTACCCCCACAGGTGGTTATAGCTCAAGTATACCCTATGGTATATTCTAACAAAAAATATTATGTCACAACACATGCGACATAATACTAACAAAAGGGTTCTATATGTACATGTTGAACCAAATCAAATTATAGTCACAAGGTTTCAAAAAGAAGGTAGCAACATGTACCGCTCTACAATTATAAAAAATAAATACTAAACATGATATCCTAATTCAAAGAGTACAAATACGAGTCCAATGTGTCAACTCCAAAATGAAACAAATATATGAATTTCACAAGAAATAATTATGTGAAATAATAATAGAATTTGAAACGAGGAACAAAAAGAATAAATCAAATTTAACAAAAGTATCGCTGAAAGAGTACGGAATCCGCACCTTAATATAGTACCAAAATAATTCACTGAAGCCAAATATCACCCGTTAGACTCCCTCAAATGCCAACGATATCAAATACGAAACGTTATTCACAACCTAAACATATTCACCTCAAATTAAAAAATAATCCAAACTAATAAATTCTAAAATAATTCATAATCTATTTAATATGCCTTTTGTAAGACCCCAGCTTTTATAAATAAAGATGAAATTTTCTATAAATATTATTTTTGAATATTATGGAATAAATTTGATATAATGTTATAGTTGTGGGTAATATTTATAAATTTTGCAAAGTATGCAAGTTGTTATAAAATATTTGTTTGGTCTGGGAATATTCTTTTGTTAGGAATATTCGTACAATGGCTCAATCATTGGTGGACCCCATAATGTAATTATTATCATTGATTGAGAAAACGACAAAATATTTTATAAAAATAACTACGGTGAGGTGTTACCGTTAAAACCTGTTGAACTACCCGGTGGGTAAAAGTACAATGTCTGGCGTGGTTGCATAAGAGCACATACCAGATTGATTATTGATGCTTATGTGAGAAGTCACTAAGTTATGCTCAATTATTGCTACAAGAATTATCGTGATCATATCTCTTATATTATTGATTCAATTATTGTCACAAAGATCATCCGTGATAATATGTTATAGTATTAAATCAATAATCGAGACGACAAGTTATAAATGATTAATAATTGTTGAAAGATTAAATATGTGTTGATGAAAAAAATGATTTGTGGTAAGTTTGATTATTTTATGGGGGCTCATATGTCATCATCTAAGAGTCTCTTCGTCACAATAGTATTTACCTTCATCAATAAGTAATTACCTTCGTCAATAGTAATTACCCTTGTGAATAGTATTTACCTTCACAATAGTATTTACCTTCGTTAATAGTAATTACCTTTACCGGACGTCGAACCACTTGTCGCTTCACATTACAAAGGTGATCGAACCACTTGTCGTTTCACATTACAAAGCGCCAAACCACTTTTCTTTTCACATCATTAGTCGTCAAGCCACTTGCCTTTTTCACACGGCAGTGCTAAGCTAGAAATCTTCTATAAATAGAGGCCTAGGGCTTCATTATTTTTCACTTAATTCATTCAAGCTATAGAGAGAGAAAGTATATAGAGAATAAGAGAGAAAGAAGAAGAGTATTTTGTTACTACACCGCCGCAAAGATTCAATCTCCTACCAAATGTAAAGGGTGTTATTCTTTTCTTATTCATGAAGAGAACTGTTGTTATTCCATTGCTTATTATTCTCATTGGAATAACTTTGTATAACGTGGTTTACCCTATACTTGGTGACATTCTTCTATTATTACATTGGAACATCCCGTCGTGTGTTTTACAGGACTGGTTCCGCTTCTTTATTATTTTGTTGGAACATCACCGCTCGTGTGTTTTACTAACAGGACTCGGTTCCGCCTTTTATTATTTTGTTGGAACATCACATGCTCGTGTGTTTTACACCGGACCGGGTTAAAATCTTTATCATTCTCGTTGGAATATCCTATCTCGTGTTTTTTACGGATCCGGGTTCCATCTTTATTATTTCATTGGAACATCCCGCTTTGTGAATTTCACCGACCGGTTCCGTTATTTATTATTCATTTGAATAACATGTCGTATGCGGTCTCATCGCATGCATGGTGATTTCTTTTGTTATTCCATTCTTTATTATACCCAGTTAGTTAAAACTTTGACTTCTATACTCCATGAAATTAGTGGAATATCCTTGATATTTGCGTTTCATCCAAAGATCTTTTCATGAAAATATTCTTCCGATCATTCTTGAATTTTACTCTACAAAAACAAGATATCATGTTGATAATTTGGACGTTAATAATTCCTGGATAAAATAATTCTTGAACTTGTTTTATTGAATTCTTATATCATTGTCATCATCCTCATGTTTAAATTATGTTGAAAGTCATCTCGTGACCAGTAGTGCATAGATGGACTTGGTATGATGATTATGACCAGAGACTATTCGTGTAATCATGACCGTAATGTTACAAATGATGTGGTAAAAATCCTCAAATTGGCCATAGTGCATTGATGGACGATTGTTGGCATGATCATGACCATTAATGAATACACAAATATTCTTGGCCCGTAGTGCATGAATAATTGTGGTCGTGATACTAAAGAATATCCTCGTCAGAAAAGTGGGGTGATTCGATGGTGTGGAATATTTATTAAAGTCGAGTCTCGTGTATAACTTGATGATGAAAACCTTTAAAACCTAAAAGATGTAGACTTTATTTTCTACTGACTCTTTTAATGGATTCAGATATTCACGCAGCTTAAACTGGTCATCTATTGTATTTTATCGGTTTAACATTGTTGAAGACTATTGATAATTTATTCGCATTATCTTAGTCATAATATTTCATCGGGCTAGTTGAGCTCACCCTTTCTTTCATCTTTTCTTCGTGAAATGAGAATATATTTGGACGAGTCTGGGAAACGAAGTGATGGTCCTGAAGATAGCATTAGTAGTCCCTCACTATTCTCGTGAAATAGTGTGATAATAATTGTAATGAGGACTCCTTTTTGAGTTTGTATAATATCTAGTAGAGCGATATTTGTATTTAAACTCACGATTTATGTCGATTATTGTACTACGCTTATGTTAGTAAGTTGTATTTAAATTCGCACCATGTAAGTGGCGACCCAAGATGGGTGATGTATATCTAATTTGGGGGGCGCCACAACAGTATCGAGCTTAGGATATGATCCTGGCTAAGATGTGAGAATAGTACTAGGAGGGGAAAGACGGGAATAACTTCGCTAGTATGACCTACCTAAGTTTACGTGCTATTTTATTGGTTGGTGGAAGATAGGGATAATTTGTTACATGTCAATTAACCTTTTGTTTTGTGGCGATTCGAAAATGACAACCGAGAATGTTGAGAATAGCAATGGAGCTTGAGCGATCGTTGATTCACCACATATCAATAATCGAGGATAATGTGCATCGTGAAGGCGACAATCCTCATGCAACAACAACAACACCGACCAAATGATGAATGATCAAATGTTCAGAGGCTTTATGAAATTTATGCAACAAAGAAAGTAGAGCGACTCTCGCCCAAAACGTAGGTGGAAACACGGAAAACTCTCAAGCGGTCACCGCTAAACAATTCAAGGAGTGGGACCACCGAGTTTAAGGAGAGCCAAAACCACTTTGGCGGAAGCATGGATAAAGCAGATTACCAAGATATTTGATGTCTTGGGATGCTCCGAGGAGCAAAAGGTTCCTTTTCACGCTTTTATGTCATGCGCGAGAGGCGGACATTGGTGGGAATCAGTAAAACGTACTCAACTCATTGTCTTGATCAAGATATCTTGGGAGAAGTTCCAGAGTCGTTCAACGACAAATACTTTCCCGAAAGTATTCGCCACATGAAGGAGGTGGAATTTATCAAGTTGGAACAAAACAATATGACCGTGTCGCAATACGAGGCAAAATTTTATGAGTTATCACGGTTTCGGCCCCACTTGGTGGATAATGAAGAGAGAATGGCGCGAATGTTTTTAAGAGGTTTGAAGCCGGAGATACGTCAACATCTTATTTCTCATAAACTGTGTTTGTATTCAGATGTTGTAAATAGGGCTCAGTTAGTGGAACGCGATAATGAGTCAACACAACTAAAAGAGAGCAACCGGCAAAATTATAATACCAATGAGAGTAGTCATCAAGCGGTGACAACAAGCGTGGAGGAATCAATAAAGGCGGATATGGTAACCACTTCGGTGGTAATCGAGGCCAAAACAATAAGAATGGACATTTCAAGAAACGGAGATTCAACAATGGTGGAAATACGTCGCCAAGACCAAAGACCCATTGTTAAGGAAGGAGAAAGACCACCCATCATATGCTTCAAATGCGAGGAGAGGGACACATCGATCAAGCTGCGTCCATGTCAGTCCAAAGCATGTTATAATTGTGGAAGAGAAGGTCACTTAGCTCAATTTTGTTGCCATCAAGACAAATTCAGCTAGGATGGAGGCACCAAAGGCCATCCCAGAAAATTCAAAATCCAGAGAGTGCAAGGGAGAGCGTTTGTTGTGACCTCCCAAAGAGCAAGGAATCTGAATGAGGTCATCACGGGTAAGCTTATCATAAACTCTAATGAAGTCTATACTTTATTTGATACCGGTTCTACCCATTCTTTTATTTCTCCTACTTGCGCCATCGATTAAATTTGACTCAGGAGAAATTATACTTTGATTTATCTGTGGAAACTCCGTTGGGAGAAACCTTCATTACAACCCATCGCTTATAAGTCTTGTTTGGTTCAAATTCCACCCTCACATTACCGTCGATCTTATTTCATTAAAAATACTTGCATTTGACGTGATTCTAGGGATTGATTGGTTAACTACTTATCATGCAAAAATTGATTGTTTTCGTAAGGTTGTTAGCTTTCATATTCCTAATCAACCTATTATGTGAATTCAAACAACCAAACCATTAAAATCAATCACGGTCATCTCAAGCCATAAAGCTATTCATTTATTGAAAAACGGATGTCAAGCTTTCTTAGCTCATGTCACAGATTTAAATAAAAATACGTCAGTTTTAAACAATATTCCTATTGTTAATAAATTTCCGACGATTCTCAAGAACTTCCGGCCTACCCCGAGCGTGAAATTGAATTTTGTATCGACCTTGAACCCCAGACAAAACCTATTTCCAAAGCCCCATATCGAATGGCTCTATTGAACTTCGTGGAGTTAAAGACCCAACCGCAGGAATTGTTAGACATGGCTTTATTCGTCCCTAGTACTTCTCCTTGGGGTGCTCCTCTGCTCTATTCGTGAAGAAGAAAGATGGGAGTATGCGACTTTGTATTGATTATCTGGAGTTGAATCATGTCACCATCAAAAATAGGTATCCATTGCCACGTATTGATGACTGTTTGACCGCCAGTAAGGAGCCAAATTCTTTTCAAAGATTGATCTTCGCTTAGGATATCACCAATTGAAGATTAGAACCCGTGACATTCCAAAGACGGGCCGTAACTCCGATGACGGGCATTATGAATTCCTAGTCATGTCCTTTGGATCGACTAATGCTCCCGCCGCCTTCATGGATATGATGAACCGAGTATTCAAGGAATATTTAGATCACTTTGTGGTCGTCTTTATTAATGACATCCTTATTTATTCCAAAAGCCATGAAGATCATGAGCAACACTTGAGGTCGACACTCCAAAAGCTTCGTGAATATAAGCTTTATGCCAAGTTGAAGAAATGCGAAGTTACGGCTTGAAGAAGTAGCATTCCTTGGGCACGTGGTATCAAGTCATGGAATATCCGTTGACCCAAAGAAAGATTGAAGCTATTCAAAGTCGGGAACAACCTAAATCGATGGACCAAGCACGTAGCTTTTCGGTTTATTTGGTTATTATCGGAGATTCGTGGAAGGATTTTCTCGAATCGCTACTCCATCGACTCAAATTTGACTCGGAAAGATACAAAGTTCGGTTGGAACGAAGAATGTGAGAAGAGTTTTCAAGAACTCAAGAGGAGACTTATTTCAAAGACCTGCTCGACAATACCATCCGCTCTTGGAGGATTTGTCATCTACTGATGATGCTTCGTGCAAAGGGTTGGGATGTGTTCTTATGCAACATGGAAAAGTTATAGTTTATGCCTCATGACAACTCAAAGAATATGAGAGGAATTATCCTACTCATGATCTAGAGTTGGCAGCTGTTGTCTTTGCACTTAAAATTTGGAGGCATTACTTGTATGGGGAGAAAGTGGAGATCTTTACGGATCATAAAAGCCTCAAATATTTCTTCACTCAAAAGGAACTCAACATGCGACAACGACGTTGGCTTGAACTGTTGAAAGATTATGATTATACCATCCAATACCATCCTGGAAAAGCGAACGTGGTAGCTGACGCATTGAGTAGAAAATCATATGCAAGTACGAGTGCAATATTGTCAACGCAAAGGCCCATTTTGTGTGACTTGCAAAGGATGGAGATAGAGTTAAAGACTCCAAGTACGCATGTGATGATAGCGAATATACGAGTAGAACCGACTTTAATCGATAAAGTTAAAGCTGCTCAAGCTACAGACCTGGAGCTGATGCGTATGAGGAAGAAAGTGCAAGAAGGTGCTATGCCGGAAGCAAGAATTGATGAAGAAGGAATACTTCGAGTCAACTCTAGACTTTGTGTTCCTAACGACCCTGATTTAAAGTATAATATCATGATGGAGGCGCACAACACACCATTTATAATCCATCCTGGGAGTACCAAAATGTATCATGATATTCGTCATACATTTTGGTGGAGCAATATGAAGAGAGAGATAGCACTGTTTATCTCAAGGTGTCTAACTTGTCAACGAGTTAAAGCGGAGCATCAAGTACCAAAAGGTCCATTGCAACCACTTGAAATTCCAGAATGGAAGTGGGAGCACATTACCATGGATTTCGTTACCGGTCTTCCTAAGGTTTCTCAAGGCATTGATGCGATTTGGGTCATTGTTGATAGATTGACCAAGTCTGCTCATTTCTTACCGATACGAGAAACTTATACACTTGAACGCGTATTGCTCGTATGTACATAAATGAGATTGTAAGATCGCATGGTATGCCAGATCCATAGTTTCCGATCGAGACCCAAGATTCACTTCACGATTTTGGGTTAGTTTGCAAAAAGCTATGGGCACAGACTTCACGATTTAGTTTCGGCATATCATCCTCGAGACGGACGGACAATGGAGAGGACTATTCAAACTCTTGAAGATCTATTAAGACTCGTGTCCTTGATTTCAAGGAGTTGGGACAAGTTCTTACCATTGGTGGAGTTTTCCCAACAACAACAGCTTATCAAGCAAGTATTGGCATGGCTCCATTCGAAGCGTTGTATGGAAGAAAGTGTCGTTCTCCAGTATGCTGGGATGAGGTGGATGAAGCAACGTTGTTGGGACCGGAGTTGGTACGTATGACTACGGAAAAGATTCAAACGATCCGACAACGTATAAAAACCTCACAAAATCGACAAAAGAGTTATGTTGATCTTCATCGAAAGGACGTGGAATTCGATATAGGAGATCATGTGTTGTTAAGAGTTGCTCCATGGAAAGGAGTTACAAGATTTGGAAAGAGAGGAAAACTTAATCCTCGATTCATCGGTCCATTTTTAATCCTCGATCGAGTAGGAACGCGTGGCCTATAGACTCGCTTTTTACCGCCAAATATGTCTCGTGTTCATAACATTTTTCACATATCTATGTTACGTAAATATGTGAAAGACCCGAACCATATTATTGAGTTAGAACCGGACGAAATAGCGGAAGATTTGACGTATGAAGAGGTTCCTGTTCAAATTTTGGATAAAAAGGAACATATTCTACGCTCCAAGGTTATACCTCAAGTCAAAGTTTTGTGGAGGAACCACGATGTTGGGGAAATGACTTGGGAGTTAGAATCAAAAATGAAATCAAGGTTTCCTTACCTCTTCGACATACCAGTATCGCACCCTAATTTCGAGGGCTTAAATTTCATAAGAAAGGGGAGGTCAGAAGACCCAAACTTTTATAAATAAAGATGAAATTTTCTATAAATATTATTTTGAATATTATGGAATAAATTTGATATAATGTTATAGTTGTGGGTAATATTTATAAATTTTGCAAAGTATGCAAGTTGTTATAAAATATTTATTTGGCTCTGGGAATATTCTTTTTGTTAGGAATATTCGTACAATGGCTCAATCATTGGTGGACCCCCATAATGTAATTATTCATTTGATTGAGAAAACGACAAAATATTTTATAAAAATAACTACGGAGGTGTTACCGTTAAAACCGTTGATCTACCCGGTGGTAAAAGTACAAGAATACGCTGGCGTGGTTGCATAGTAGATTACGGTGATTGATTATCGATGCTTACGTGAGAAGTCACTCAACTATGCTCAATTATTGCTACAAGAATTAATCGTGATCATATCTCTTATATTATTGATTCAATTATTGTCACAAGATCATCCAGATAATATGTTATAGTATTAAATCAATAATTGAGACGACAAGTTATAAATGATTAATAATTGTTGAAAGATTAAATATGTGTTGATGAAAAAAATGTTTTGTGGTAAGTTTGATTATTTTATGGGGGCTCATATGTCATCATCTAAGAGTCTCTTCATCAATAGTATTTACCTTCATCAATAATAGTAATTACCTTCGTCAATAGTAATTACCCTTGTGAATAGTATTTACCTTCATCAATAGTATTTACCTTCGTTAATAGTAATTACCTTTACAGACGTCGAACCACTTGTCGCTTTTCACATTAAAGGCCGAACCACTTGTCGTTTCACATTACAAAGCGCCAAACCACTTTTCTTTTCACATCATTAGTCGTCAAGCCACTTGCCTTTTCACACTAAGCAGGTGCTAAGCTAGAAATCTTCTATAAATAGAGGCCTAGGGCTTCATTATTTTCACTTAATTCATTCAAGCTATAGAGAGAGAAAGTATAGAGAGAATAAGAGAGAAAGAAGAAGAGTATTTTGTTACTACACCGCGCTAAAGATTCAATCTCCTACCAAATGTAAGGGGTGTTATTCTTTCTTATTCATGAAGAGAACTGTTGTTATTCCATTGCTTATTATTTCGTTGGAATAACCTCAGATACGTGGTTTACCCTATACTTGGTGACATTCTTCTATTATTCTCATTGGAACATCCCGTCGTGTATTTTACAGGGACCGGTTTCGCTTTTTATTATTTTGTTGGAACATCCCGTCATGTGTTTTACACCGGACCGGTTCCGCCTCTTTATTATTTTGTTGGAACATCCCATCATGTGTTTTACACCGGACTGGTTAAAATCTTTATCATTCTCGTTGGAATATCCTATCATGTGTTTTACACCGGATCCGGGTTCCATCTTTATTATTCTCGTTGGAACATCCCGCTTGCGGTGTGAATTTCACCGACCGGTTCCGTTATTTATTATTCTCATTGAATAACACGTATGCATGCTGACCTATCGCATGCATGGTGATTTCTTTTGTTATTCCATTCTTTATTATACCCATTGGTTAAAACTTTGACTTCTATACTCCATGAAATTAGTGGAATATCCTCGATATTTGCATTTCATCCAAAGATCTTTTCATGAAAATATTCTTCCGATCATTCTTGAATTTTACTCTACAAAACAAAGATCATGTTGATAATTTGGACGTTAATAATTCCTCGGATAAAATAATTCTTGAACTTGTTTTATTGAATTCTTATATCATTGTCATCATCCTCATGTTTATATTATGTTGAAAGTCATACATGGCTGTCGTAGTGCATAGATGGACTTGGTATGATTATGACCAGAGACTATTCGATTGTAATCATGACCGTAATGTTACAAATGATGTGGTAAAAATCCTCGATGGGTCAGAAGTGCATTGATGGATAGTTGTTGGCATGATCATGACCATTAATGAATACACAAATATTCTTGGCCCGTAGTGCATGAATAATTGTGGTCGTGATACTAAAGAATATCCTTGTCAGAAAAGTGCGGGGTGATTCGATGGTGTGGAATATTTATTAAAGTCGAGTCTCGTGTATAACAAATGATGAAAAACCTTTAAAACCTAAAAAGAGTGAGACTTTATTTTCTACTTGACTCTTTTAATGGATTGATATTCACCGCAGCTTAAACCTGGTTGTCTATTGTATTTTATCGTTTAACATTGTTGAAGACTATTGATAATTTATTCGCATTATCTTAGTCATAATATTTCTTCTTGGGCTAGTTGAGCTCACCCTTTCTTTCACCGTTTTCTTCTGTGAAATTAGAATATAAATTGGGACGAGTCTGGGAAACGAAAGTGATGGTCCCGAAGATAGCATTAGTAGTCCTCACTATTCGTGAAATAGTGTGATAATAATTGTAATGAGGACTCCTTTTTTGAGTTTGTATAATATCTAGTAGGCGATATTGTATTTAAACTCACGCTTTATGTCGTATTGTATACTACGCTTATGTTAGTAAGTTGTATTTAAATTCTGTACCATGTAAGTGGCGACCCAAGATGGGTGATGTATACCTAATTTTGGGGGCGTCACACCTTTAATCATCGCCTTATATCAATTATTGATACTCCAAAATTTATATTCCAAAAATAACTCTTTAAATTCCCTCCGTCCGATCTAATAAAAAGTAATAATAATACAATCATAAGTTACCTACTAATTATAATTTATATTAATATAAAATTAATTTCTTCAATTATAAATTTTTACAAAATAACTCGAATTAAATAATAAGTAATCTTTTAATCAACCTTTTTTAAAAACTAATTAATATACTGTGTATATAATATATATATATATACATAAAAATCCATCCATGTTCTTATCACAACAACTTTGATCATGCAAAGCTATGAAATATTTTTTTTTAAAAGGTCAAAGTCGATGCCCGTAAGTCTATAAACATAAAATTCCCTTCTCAAAATTCAAGGTGATGGGCATCATTACATGCTCAATGCAAGCTTCAATTCAATAAGTCTTACAAAAGGAGGGTATTTCGATGCAAACAAATCTTAGGTAAGATATGTCTAAATGAACACATTATATGGATTGCAGATATAATACTCATACCTAATATTGCTAATTGAGTCGCCCTTAACTGCTATAAAAGAAAAGATGGACATTAAATTGAATCGTCGTTCCCTTTTGAGCCGCCGCTTCTCTCTTCCTCTCTTTCCCTAAATTCGTATCATGAAAATAAGATTAGGTTTAGTTATTTATTTATTAATTAATAGATGTTATAAATTCTCCTAATTTTAATAGGATATTAACATTACCCAAATACAAAATAGACCCAATTAGTATAAAAGCCTAAATTAATGTAATCATTTACTTATTATAGTTCACACAAATTAAATATAATTTGACCCAAACATAAGAAAAGCCCAAGTAAAATATGGATTTAAATATTATATATTTATTTTATTTATTTATTTATTTATTTATTATTATTATTATTATTATTATTATTTTACCGGGTATTACATCACCTACCCCTTAAAAAGGATTCCGTCCCCGGAATCAAAAGAATGAACGTACCTAGTTATCAAAAGATGCGAATACTCCGCTCAAATAGACCCCTCTATCTCTCAAGTAGCTTCCTCATTCAATGATTTTACCACAAGACTTTAACAAAAAGAATTATCTTCCTCAATTTCTATTTAATCAGGTTATTTAATTATCTACTAAACTAATTTAATTTTTCCAAACAAACAAGGAAGAAAAACAGGAAACAAAATCATCTACCTTTTTTAATTTAAACACAATTATATAAGATAAAATCAATTGATATTTAATTATATATAAAAAAATAGGTTATTACATTTTTCACCCTTAAAAATAATTCCGCCCCGAATTCAAGTAACTACATTAGGTTTTATTTTAATTTTTATTTAAATTGCATAATTATTCATAAACTTAAATTAAAATGTAGTCTCGCCATTTGTAACGATCGTTCTGCTAAGACCATAGGTCCACACAATTATCCATGTGCTCGTAAAAGATTCACTACTATCGTGTCAAGCCTTGGTAAAGTTCTTCGTTAAATCACATGATCCATCGTCAGTGCGCCCCAGTTAATATCTTTGAGTTTCATTCTTGCAAACGTCGTACTCTTGGAATCTAATTCGAAAACACAAAATTTTTCTTCATCTAAATAAGATTCAATAATTCAAATATTTAAAATTATCTTTAATTCAGAAATGTTTATGTTCCACCCATGACAAAGATCTAACAAATTATTTTTGTTTTATTTTACATAAATTCATACAAAACTCTAATGACAATGTGAGACAAACAAAACAACTATGCAAACTATATTACCAATGCTCACTAAGTCCTTAAGAGTTTCAAAATATCATAACCTCAAATCAAATTAGTTCTCAATATAATAATACCAAAAATATACTACTAAGATCACTTTATCACCATATTAACCTCCAAGTCACATATTCTATAATCTGGATAAGCAAACTACAAATATTTAAGATCTCTAAAAATCAATTGAATTTCATCAGTTACTATCTAATTAATTAATCAATACTTCTCTTAGTGCAAACCTTAACCCAACAAATTTCAATGTCTCCCCATACTATTACAAAGAAAGTTCATAGAATATAACTCCAATATCTTACTAGAAATATAGCCACAAAATTAATCATTAACTCCAAATGATTAAACTAATTACCTCGAATATCAACCACTTAAATTACAAGAAATCCTCTATACTTAATAATTTTCACTTTATCATAATATGCCATTAATACACAAATCTCAAATTATCCACAAGCTTAGCATAAATCAAAACCTAACTTAAATCAAATCCACAATTCCACGATCATAATATTTGTCATAAAAAAAACAACTCTAACCATTAATTTCCCAAAATCAAATACTCGTCGATTCAAATACTCACATCATAATCACATCTCATATAAGATCACTTCTTATCTATACAATGTATAACTTTATTCACCTCAATCATTAAATGTACAATTCTTAACTAATAACATTACTCAATCACCTTAATAAATTATTCCACTTCCTCAAATCAACTACAAATCGAAAAGAAATCGACAGTTGGTCAAAATAGAGACCAACCAAACAAAGAACGAAATCGAATCAAACTCCTACGTCTACCCAATGGTTTACCCATTAACTCATGTGTCAAACCTAAATAGGTTTTCTACAAGAAAGAACCTAAGCTCTGATACCATCTCTGTAACACCCCCTTCCAGAAAAGGAAATGGAGGTCACGTGCAAAGCACAACGAACCTCAAAATAAATAAACAGAGCATTAACAACCTCAAATTACAAATAGTGGTGATTCATTAATAAAGTAATAAGTACAATTTTTCAAACTGAGTCAAAATAATCAACGCTTAAAATTCGAATCAACCTAAATGGTCAAAGGCAAAACTCTCATCACACTAAACAGAATCACCCTCTGCAAACCTCGCTGGAAAAAAACAAGATGATGAGCTAATTGCCCAAAGACGGATACAGATATACAAAAGGTATACAACTGATATACGAAAACAACTGAGACAAAATATTGAACAAAGCCTCAAGTGCAAATACGAACGAAAATATAATATCCAAAGATCCAAATGGAATATATCTGAATCAACATAATTGACGAAACCAATGTATTTAATAAAGAAATAACGAATCAAGTAACTAACTCAATGAATTGAATCGAACGTAAACAAACAAAACTAATACAATAAAATAATAAAGTCAAATAAATGATCGGGGTTATTTCAATGCGAAAGTGAGCCTAAAATATATCTTGCACACACGTGCAAGTCAAACTAATGCCACATGTGCAAGTCAAAATAATGCCCATACAGCAAGTCAAAACAATGCCACACCGCAGTGAAGTCAAATGATGCCACACAGTAAATCACACATGGATCGCGAATCCAAATGTATGTAAATGGGATAGGTGTGTTTGGCACAACATCACCAATCCGCAGAACAGAAAACTAGGGTTAACCCATACGCCTCCCACAACAAAACACCAAATGGCCCACTTCCTCCGGAGCCCAAAACGGAGACGCCGTGGACTAATCACACCACCACGGAAAGTGTCATGCCTCTCCTGCCAAGACGACATGCCTGTGGTACCCCACACGTGGTTATAGCTCAAGTATACCCTATGGTATATTCTAACAAAAATATTATGTCACAACACATGCGACATAATACTAACAAAAGGGTTCTATATGTACATGTTGAACCAAATCAAATTATAGTCACAAGGTTTCAAAAAGAAGGTAGCATAATGCATCGCTTCTACAATTATCAAAATAAATACTAAACATGATATCCTAATTCAAAGAGTACAAATCACGAGTCCAATGTGTCAACTCCAAAATGAAACAAATATATGAATTTCACAAGAAACAATTATGTGAAATAATAATGAGAATTTGAAACGAGGAACAAAACAAATAAATCAAATTTAACAAAAGTATCATTTGAAAGAGTACAGAATCCGTACCTTAATGTAGTACCAAAATAATTCATCAAGCCAAATATCACCCGTTAGACTCCTCAAATGCCAACGATATCAAATACGTAAACGTTATTCACAACATAAACATATTCACCTCAAATTAAAAAATAATCCAAACTAATAAATTCTAAAATAATTCATAATCTATTTAATATGCCTTTAATCATCGCCTTATATCAATTATTAATACTCCAAAATTTATATTCCAAAAATAACTCTTTAAATTCCCTCCGTCCGATCTAATAAAAAGTAATAATAATACAATCATAAGTTACCTACTAATTATAATTTATATTAATATAAAATTAATTTCTTCAATTATAAATTTTTTACAAAATAACTCGAATTAAATAATAAGTAATCTTTTAATCAACCTTTTTTAAAACGAATTAATATACGTGTATATAATAGATATATATATACATAAAAATCCATCCATGTTCTTATCACAACAACTTTGATCATGCAGCTATGAAATATTTTTTTTTAAAAGGTCAAAGTCGATGCCCGTAAGTCTATAAACATAAAATTCCCTTCTCAAAATTCAAGGTGATGGGCATCATTACATGCTCAATGCAAGCTTCAATTCAATAAGTCTTACTTAAAGGAGGGTATTTCGATGCAAACAAATATTCCTCAGATATGTCTAAATGAACACATTATATGGATTACAGATATAATACTCATACCTAATATTGCGAATTGAGTCGCTTCTTAAGCTCGCTATAAAAGAAAAGATGGACATTAAATTGAATAAATCGATTTCCTTTTGAGCCGCCGCTTCTCTCTTCTCTCTCTTTCCCTAAATTCAGTATCATGAAAATAAGATTAGGTTTAGTTATTTATTTATTAATTAATAGATGTAATAAATTCTCCTAATTTTAATAGGATATTAACATTACCCAAATACAAAATAGACTAATTAGTATAAAAGCCTAAATTAATGTAATCATTTACTTATTATAGTTCACACAAATTAAATATAATTTGACCCAAACATAAGAAAAGCCCAAGTAAAATATGGATTTAAATATTATTTAGTTATTTTATTTATTTATTTATTTTTATTATTATTATTATTATTATTATTATTATTATTATTATTATTTTACCGGGTATTACATCTGATACCATCTCTGTAACACCCCCTTCCATAAAAGGAAAGGGAGGTCACGTGCAAAGCACAACGAACCTCAAAATAAATAAATAAACAGAGCACTAACAACCTCAAATTACAAATAGTGGTGATTCATTAATAAAGTAATAAGTACAATTTTTCAAACTGAGTTAAAATAATCAACGCTTAAAATTGAATCAACCTAAATGGTCAAAGGCAAAACTCTCATCACACTAGCCTGAATCACCCCCTGCAAACCCGGGAAAAAAACACAAAGATGAGCCAATTGCCAAAGACGGATATGAGATATACAAAATGTATACAATCGATATATGAAAACAATCGAGACAAAATATTGAACAAAGCCTCAAGTGCAATCTGAACGAAAATATAATATCCAAAGATCCGAATGTAATATATCCGAATCAACATAATTGACGTAAACCAATAGATTTAATAAAGAAATAACGAATCAAGTAACTAACTCAATGAATTGAACTGAACAGAAACAAACAAAACTAATACAATAAAATAATAGGCTGAAACAAATGACTGGGATTATTTCATACCGAGTGAGCCCAAAAATATATCTTGCCACACAAGCAAGTCAAACTAATGCCACACAGGCAAGTCAAAATAATGCCATACAGGAAAGTCAAAACAATGCCACACAGGCAGGTCAAATGATACCACACAGGCAAATCACACATTGGATCGCGAATCTAAATGTATACAAATCGGATAGGTGTGTTTGGCACAACATCACCAATCCGCAGAACAGAAAACTAGGGTTAACCCATACGCCTCCCACAACAAAACACCAAATGGCCCACTTCCTCCGGAGCCCAAAACGGAGACGCCGTGGACTAATCACACCGCCACGAAAAGTGTCATGCCTCTCGTGCCAAGACGACATGCCTGTGGTACCCCCACAGGTGGTTATAGCTCAAGTATACCCTATGGTATATTCTAACAAAAATATTATGTCACAACACATGCGACATAATACTAACAAAAGGGTTCTATATATATACATGTTGAACCAAATCAAATTATAGTCACAAGGTTTCAAAAGAAGGTAGCAACATGTACCGCCTCTACAATTATCAAAAATAAATACTAAACATGATATCCTAATTCAAAGAGTACAAATACGAGTCCAATGTGTCAACTCCAAAATGAAACAAATATATGAATTTCACAAGAAACAATTATGTGAAATAATAATGTAATTTGAAACGAGGAACAAAACGAATAAATCAAATTTAACAAAAGTATCATTTGAAAGAGTATGAGAATCCGTACCTTAATGTAGTACCAAAATAATTCACTTTGAAGCCAAATATCACCCGTTAGACTCCTCAAATGCCAACGATATCAAATACGTAAACGTTATTCACAACATAAACATATTCACCTCAAATTAAAAAATAATCCAAACTAATAAATTCTAAAATAATTCATAATCTATTTAATATGCCTTTAATCATCGCTTTATATCAATTATTAATACCGCAAAATTTATATTCCAAAAATAACTCTTTAAATTCCCTCCGTCTCGATCTAATAAAAAGTAATAATAATACAATCATAAGTTACCTACTAATTATAGTTTATATTAATATAAAATTAATTTCTTCAATTATAAATTTTTACAAAATAACTCGAATTAAATAATAAGTAATCTTTTAGTCAACCTTTTTTAAACGAATTAATATACTCGTGTATATAATAGATATATATATACATAAAAATCCATCCATGCTCTTATCACAACAACTTTGATCATGCAGGCTATGAAATATTTTTTTTAAAAGGTCAAAGATGATGCCCAGAAGTCTATAAACATAAAATTCCCTTCTCAAAATTCAAGGTGATGGGCATCATTACATGCTCAATGCAAGCTTCAATTCAATAAGTCTTACAAAAGGAGGGTATTTCGATGCAAAACAAATCATCCCAGATATGTCTAAATGAACACATTATATGGATTGCGATATAATACTCATACCTAATATTGCGAATCGAGTCGCCTCTTAAGCGCTATAAAAGAAAAGATGGACATTAAATTGAATCGTCGATTTCCTTTTGAAATGCCGCTTTTCTCTTCCTCTCTTTCCCTAAATTCAGTATCATGAAAATAAGATTAGGTTTAGTTATTTATTTATTAATTAATAGATGTTATAAATTCTCCTAATTTTAATTGGATATTAACATTACCCAAATACAAAATAGACCCAATTAGTATAAAAGCCTAAATTAATGTAATCATTTACTTATTATAGTTCACACAAATTAAATATAATTTGACCCAAACATAAGAAAAGCCCAAGTAAAATATGGATTTAAATATTATTTATTTTATTTATTTATTTATTTATTATTATTATTATTATTATTATTATTATTATTATTATTATTTTACCGGGTATTACATCACCTACCCCTTAAAAACGATTCCGTCCCCGGAATCAAAAGAATGAACGTACCTACTTATCAAAAGATGCGGATACTCCGCTCAAATAGACCCCTCTATCTCTCAAGTAGCTTCCCGCTCCGAATGATTTTACCACAAGACTTTAACAAAAAGAATTATCTTCCTCAATTTCTATTTAATCAGTTATTTAATTATCTACTAAACGAATTTAATTTTTCCAAACAAACAAGGAAGAAAAGAGGAAAACAAAATCATCTACCTTTTTTAATTTAAACACAATTATATAAGATAAAATCAATTGATATTTAATTATATATAAAAAAATAGGTTATTACACCTTCTAACAATTTTTTGTAAATTTTTACATGAATAAGTTGGATGTCAGCTTACCTGAATTACTTAACATGTTAAAAACTGCTGAAGGTCACTTCCCATCTAAGAAGGAACAAGTTTTAATGGTGGATGATTCTTCCAAGGAAAGGAAGAGGCCCAAGGTATCTTCTAAAAAGAGGAAAACAACAAGGCCAGGGGCAAGGTGGAAGCTAAGGATAATAAGAAACCTGATTCAACTAGCAAAGGAATATGCTTCCATTGCAACAAGTCGGGTCATTGGAATAAAAACTGCGAGAAGTTTTTCGAGGAACAAAAGCGGAAGAAGCTTGGAGAAGCTTCAACTTTCGATTAAGGTTTGTTCATGATTAAAATTAATTTTTCTAAAAGTCAAACTTCTACTTGGGTATTTGATACCGGCTGTGGTTCTCACATATGTAATAATATCTAGGGACTAGTAAGAAGTAAAAAGTTGAACAAGGATGAGGTCGTCCTACGAGTGAGAAATGGTGCAAGGGTTGTTGTATTAGCTTTAGAGACTTAGTTTTAGCACTGCCTATGGGTAAGTCCATTAGTTTAAATAATTTTTATTTTGTTCCAACACTTAATAGAAACATTATTTCAATTTTTGTATTGGATGTGGATGATTTTAATATTATAATAAAGAACAATAGTTATTATATTTATAATAATAATGTTGTGTATGGTGTTGGTAAATTGCTAAATGAACTTTACATACTTAACTTACATGAAAATATACTACAAATTGAACAAACTAAGAAAAGGAAAAGAGATGATGTTAATTATACCATTATATGGCACTATAAACTTGGTCATATCAATGAAACAAGATTATCCAACTTGTAAATCTTAGAGCTATCTGATTATAAATCATATCCAACTTGTAAATCTTGTCTCATGGATAAAATAACTAAATCTCATTTTAGTGAAAAAGGAGAAAGAGTTATAGAGTTGTTAGCGTTGGTACACACAAAGGTATGTGAACCTATGACAACGAATGCACGATGAGGGTATTCTTTTTTTATTACTTTCACTTATGATCATTCAAAATTCGGATATGTGTATTTAATGAAATACAAATCTGAATCGTTAGAAAAGTTCAAAGAATTCAGAAGTGAAGTAGAGAAACAAACTGATAAGTGTATTAAAATTCTTCGATCGGATCGAAGAGGGGAATACTTAAACCATGAGTTTCCCAATTATCTCAAAGAAATTTGTATAATCTCACAATAGACTTCACTAGGAACGCCACAGTTAAATGGTGTTTCTGAAAGGAGAAATAAAATATTTTTGGACATGGTTCGTTCCATGATGAGTTTTACCGACCTTCCAGAATCATTCTAGGGTTATGCCCTAGAAAATGACTACATATCAACTTAACAAGGTGCCTACCAAATCCGTCCGAAAGACCCCATATGAGATATGGACAGGGAGGAAACCAAATCTTAAGTATGTTAAGACTTGGGTTTGTCTAGCTTATGTCAAAAAGTTTGAGAATGATAAGCTACAGACTAGATCTGATAAGTGTAGATTTGTGGGATACCCTAAAGATACTATAGGGTACAATTTCTATCATCCTATTGATCAAAAGGTGTTTGTTGTGAAACATGTTGCCTTCTTGGAAAAGGATTTTATTCTTGAAGGGGTCAGTGGGAGTATGATATATCTTGAAGAAATTTAAGAACCACAAAAAACTACAGATCAAAGTCAGGTACTTAACCAAGTGGAAGAACCTACTATAACACAACCTATTCGTAAATCTGGAAGAGTACCAAAGATACCTGAGAGATATGGATTCATCATAGAGGATGACGATGAGGTACACATCATGATTTATGACGATCCATTGAATTACGAATAGGCTATGAATAGTAAAGACTCGGAGAAATAGATAAAAGCCATGAAATCTGTGATGGACTCCATGTATGAAAACCAAGTATGGACTTTGGTTTCTTCACTTGAGGATATTAAGTCTATTAGGTGCAAATGGATTTTTAAGAGAAAGATTGGAACGGACGGCAAGGTAGAGATCTATAACGCTAGACTGGTTGCAAAAGGTTTCAAACAAATAAAATCAGTTGACTATGATGAAACCATCTCACCAGTAGTTATGCTCAAGTCCATTAGGATTTTGCTTGTGGTTGCAACTTATTATGACTACGAAATATGGCTGATGGATGTGAAAATGGTCTTCCTCAATGGGAAACTTGAATAGGATATGTATATGACACAATCAGAGGGATTTGTTTCAACGGTTGGAACAAAACAAGTCTGTAAGCTCCAACGATCCATTTATGGATTGAAGCAAGCTTTTCATATTCTCATAGGTGGAACAACCGTTTTGATGAGACAATCAAAGAGTTTGATTTTATCAAAAATGAGGATGAACCATGTGCGTATAAGAAGGTTAGTGGGAACGTTGTTTCATTCCTAGTATTATATGTTGACAATATATTTCTGATAGGGAATGATATTCCTATGCTACAGTCGATCGAAATTTGGTTATCTAAACACTTCTCCATGAAGGACTTGGGAGAAACATCCTATATTTTGGGGATAAAGATCTATAGAGATAGATTTAAAAGGATGCTTGGCTTGTCCAAAGGAACGTACATTGAATCGATGTTAATGAAGTTTAGTATGGAAGATTCCAAGAGAGGTCTTATGTCGATGATCCATAGAATACATCTCTCCATGAAACAGGCCCCAAAGACATCTGAGGAGAGAGACCGTATGAGTAAGATTCCTTATGCTTCAGCAATAGGATCTACCATGTACGATATGATATGTACTAGACCGACTGTCACTCATGCACTTAGTGGAACAAGAGGCTATCAATTAAATCCATGAGAAGAGCACTAGAAGGCAGTGAAAAATATCCTAAAGTACTTAAGAAGAACTAAGGATATATTTCTTGTCTACGGTGGGTCTAAATTAAAAATAGAGGACTACACAGACTCAAGTTTTCAAACGGACCAAGATGACAGTAAATCCATTTCAGGGTATGTATTTACCTTAAACGACGGTGTAGTGAATTTGAAGAGTTCCAAACAGAAAACAGTTGCTGATTCAGTGACAGAGGTAGAGTACATAGTTGCAAGTGAAGCTGCAAAAAAAGTTGTTTGGATGAAGAAGTTCACAACCAAACTTTGTGTGGTTCCTACCATTAGAGGAGCAATACCTTTATTTTGTAATAACACCAGAGCTGTTGCACATGCCAAGGAACTCAAGTCTCATCAGAAATTCAATCACGTGTTCCAGTTGTTTTAATTGATTAGAGAGATCATTGAAAGAGGAGATGTTGTTAGAGTTTATGCCCTAGAGGCCAATTATTTGATATAATTGCTTAACATTTTGATATTATATTTGATTAAATAAATGAATGGTTTTATTATGGTTTTATTTACTGCGTTATATAAATGTTAACATAATAAAATTACATAGAATAGTGATACAATTTATATAGTTTCAAGTATGTGACTTAAACATGAGATTATATAATTACAATTAGTATCATTGCTCTTAAATGTCCCTAATGAAAGTACCATTGTTGATAGGACAACAATGATGCATTGAGACTAGTATGTGGATCGATTTGATGACCAAATCTCATTGGTCATAAATATATGAGATATTAAGTCAATGCATAGGTATGTGTTAGAGAACGATGTACTGGACAGACTCACCATGAGAATTCTATGTGGAGCATCGAAGTGACATTAGCGATTCTCATAGTGACAATGATGTAATGGTCCTCCGACCTCAAATCACTATATTTCTACACGAGAATTTATGTACTTTGATATCATCAAATGTCACCTTTAATAGGGTGGACTATAAAGGTGATTATTGGGTACATCATGAATCGTGTGAGGAATATGAGTGATCTAGATGGAATTTAACCATCTTATATATTAGGGGTGATATCCATAGGCCTCTTGATTGAGTAGGACTATAAAATGCATGGCCATGCTAAAATAGTGATTTGTTTCATATAGTGTACTTATTGATCAAGAAAACTTAGATTAAATTATGAAGAGTATGACATATTCCATGACTCGAGTTCAATCTATGATGTCAAGGTTAAAAGGATTAAATTACATTGAAACATTGGTCACGAAAAGGTTGCATCGAATCATCGATCTTATTATTACTTGGGTAGCAGTGATGCATTACTAGATGTAAACTCAACGTTTATAATTTTATAATATGATTTTAAAATTATTGCCAACGTAATAATAACCTATAGGTCACACATAAAGAACGTAATTAAAAGAAATTAATTTAAATTGTAAAGATTTAAATATGTCAATATGATTGATAGAATTTTAAATTACTTAATTTAAATTAATAGGATAATTTATATATAGGTATATTAATTAAGTAAGACTTAATTAAGATATATATATATATATATATATAAATTTTGGATTTTATTTTAATTGGATTAGGGTTTTGATTAATTCCTATTAACTACTATATATATGATATATAGCAGCCATTTTAAGGAACGATCGTAAACTGACAAACCCTAGCCACTCTTAGAGAGAGACTAGAGAAAAGTTCAAAAATTTTGTTCCTTTGGTGGCTAGTACCGCAGCTCCTTTTACTGCAGAATCGTGCGACGGTTCACGTGCGTTCGTGTGGATACCGTAGAGATGTAGTACCGTGAGGAATTACGTTGGAGATTCGGAGCGCATCAATTTTATTTTCTCAATCGGTATAATTTCTAACCACTGAGTTAATTGATTTTCGCATGGATCCTATTTTAGGATTTCGGAAATTGCTTTAAAATTTTAATTTTCGCTGTGCGTTTCTGTGCCGAAACCCAACAGTGTCACCCTGGAGCGTGTGGACTCTCAAGACAACATTGTAGATCTATTTACTAAAGCTTTAACACAACAACAATTTGATCGTTACTTAGAGAAGATGGGTATAAGATACCATGGCGATTGCTTTTAGTGCAAATGGGAGATTAAAAGTAGTATGCACACAAGCTAATCATATTTGATATGATGAAGCATATACTTTGTAACAATCTTATTCATTTATTAATATATAAAAGAACTATTTATTAAAGACTTTTAATTTTTCTACATAGTGTTGTTATATTAGATGTGATAAACTCATAGTTTTAAAAAATACTTTTAGAATCATGATGATGATTATGATAATGAGATCTAAATTCTTAGATATTTTAAAACTAAAATAGTTCTCAATCGTTGGATTACTAAAAAGGGGATTAATGAATCTGGATAGATTGGTACATATGTTGCTTGCTCTTTGGAAGAGAATGATCGATCTCATAATCATTTGTGTGGAGACATTAAAGTAAGTATGTAGTTGTTTATTGGAGAATAAGTACACTGAATGTGACCCGCTAAGGGATATCTAATGGAGTTTTACTTGTCTGCCAATAGGAATTCCTCTAGTGATAGAAGTATAAGTAATACTTAAACTTGAGATCATTATAGTATCATGTGTACGATGAGTTATACTTTGACATGTCCCTTAAAACCCTAAGGGTATATTAAAGGGTATGCTTGGGTATAATAATTTATACATGGAGATAATGAATGATCAACGAAAGAATTTATCGCTTCTAATAAAAGAAGAGAATGTACTATGTGATTCGATAAATGACAACTCAATAGTCCTTGACTAAGGCAAAATGAAATTAAAAAGTAGTTTCTAATTTGTATTATTTAGAGTTGTGCATTTAAGGATCGAAATACATATAATTAAATAAAATAGGATTGGATAGTAATTATTTATCTTATATTTAATTGGAACAATGTATGGTGGAAGGAATGAATTGTACGATAACTATTTACTCAAAGGTTCTTTTATTATTAATGTTAAAATCTATATTATCTAGAAAGTCGTTCAGCGCTAAGGGGGCTTACCCTTATTGCAGAATAAATGTTATTTATTTAAATGAATTAATAGGTTAATGTATTTATTTAAATAAGATTAAAATTGTTACAATTGATTTATTAACATTCAGGTTTAATATGGAGAACCTAAAGGGTCACACCATGAAAGAAAAATATTTATTTAAGAAGAAAATGACATAATCGTAATAATAAGCTAAGTGTGTTTAATTTAATCTATGGTGATAGAATAGATTAAATAGCTTAATATTTATTATTTAATCTTTTGAAAATATTAAATATAAATTAATAAGAGGAGTCTTATTATTATTATTACTACTATTATTATTAGTTTAATTCTGAAGGAGTTTGGAAATTAATTAACAAAATTACTCTCATAAATTCTTAATAAGATTAGGAGGCTAATTAATTAAAAGAGTTTAATTAATTATTCCTTATAAGATTAGGAAGCCTAATTAATTAATAGAGTTTAATTAATTAAAATGAAACCCTAATCATAAATTGTTTAGGAAGGTTACCTACATCTATTAATAAAAGGGGTCTTATTATAGTTAAGGTTACACAAGATACAAACTTTATTCTAAGAGTTGGGAGAGTACACATAATTCTATAGAGATAGAATCTAGGGTTTTGCCAAACACCCATTTTCTTAAATATTTGTTCTTCCATGGTGGATCAACTCTAGAGGCCAAACACTTGGGTGGCTAACGTTAATCAAAGGAACGAATCAAACCTGGTGGATTCAAGTTGAACGTGAAAAGAAATTAGAGGAAAAATCATATCTGAGCAAGCTAGTTTCTACAAGGGTATGAATCTAATCTCCATCTCCTTTCTATTGAATTGATAATTAAGCATAAAGTATGATCATGGTGATGGTTTGTATGAAAATTTTAAAAAATTATTTTATCGCGCTTCCACTTCTTTTATGTGATTTGATTGGATGATTACGCTATATACAAACCTAACACCGTTAGGATATATAAAAAGGTATGCTTGAGTATAATAAATTGTTGATGGAGATAGGTGAATGATCAACAAAGAATCTACGGCTTCTAGTAAAAGGAGAGAATGCCCTATGTGATTCGACAAACGACAATTAAGTAGTCCTTAACCAAGGCAGAATTAAATTAAAAAGTAATTTCTAATTTGCATTATTTAGAATTTTGCATTTGAGAGTCGATGTACATATAATTAAATAAAATAAGACTTGACATTAATTTCATGTCTTATATTTAATTCAGACATTGTATGGTAAAAGGATTGAATTGTATGGTAATTATTCATTGAAAGGTTAGGGGTAGTGGGGTCACACCATAAAAGCAGTGGCGAACCTAGGTTAGGGACATTGAGGTCAATTGACCCCACTGAAATTTTAAGGGTAACAAAAAGAATAAAATTTTAGGGTATTTAATAAAAATTTTAAAGTTTAAATTTAAAAATATCATCTCCGTTCTAAAATTAAAGATACATTTTGACTTTTTAAAGTCAATTTGTGAAATCCTAAAATTCAAAATTAATATGAATTTATTTAGTTTTAACGAATTTATATCAATTCTATTTAAGTTTAAGGATTTTGCGAATTGACTTTAAAAAGTCAAAATGTATATCTAATTTTATATTGGAGGTAATATTAAATTCTTCAAAGTTCATATCTTAAACTACCATGGTCAATATAATACTTTTTGTCTCTCTGTTTCTCGTCTAGCGGCTTGGTCTAATTCTTCTCACAAGTTCGACTTTAGAGAAAATTAGATATGTTGTATTTTTTGTAAAATTTCATAAATTTAGCAATTACTTTAAGTTTTTTTAGTAATTACTTGCGGGGAATGGAGTGACAGTCCGAGATGGTGGCTATAGTAGTCCTCACTATTTTATAAAATAGTGTGATAATAATTATAATGAGGACTCCATTTGAGTTTGGATATTGTCTACGAGACAATATTCGTGTTAAAAATCTCAACTTATGTTTTGTCGTATTTTATACGACAGTTGTATAATTAAGTTTGTATTTAAATTTTATACCATGTATTTGGCGACTCAGAATGGGTAGTGTATACCTATTTTGGGGGCATCACAATGACTTACTTAAGTGACAAAGATTTGAAGATTATATCTACATACGTGCTTCTAAATATGCCCAAAGTATCATCATACATTAAGTATGGATTATTATTTGTAACATCTAATATAATTTATAAGCATAATCAACTATATATTAATCCATTTTATTGTTATTTCAGTTCATTCCAAAAGAGGAAGCATATACTTCTAACCCGACTTTAACTACAACACAGTTGGAAACATTAAGTAATGCTAATTTCCAACAGTGGTTTAAGCGAAGGGTGGAAGAAGAGAACATTTCTGAGCATTTTAGAGATGTCATCTGAGGTACTTACAAAATTGTTAGTTCTTTTCCCGGCTACATCAGGAATAGATACAGATTTAAGGTCGATAGCATGAATAAACTCACATCAGTCAATTATAGGGTTATTGTGTTGGGAAGTTGTTACCATGATTCCGATTCTAATTACTATGGACGTTTACAGGATGTGGTTGTGCTTAATTATCCCGCGGGTAAAAAGGTAGTTACATTTAAGTGTCGCTAGTTTTATACTGAAAAGGGTGTTAAAGTTGATCGCAATAGAATCGTTATAGTAGATATTAATTCAAAGCTAAAATCTGGTGACATATTCGTGTTAAACAGTCAATCGACTCAAGTGTACTACGTTTTTAATGTCATAAATAGCAGAAGCCCCTGGTATACAGTTGTCACCATGAAAACATATGCATTTGATGATACTAATATGTTTGGAAATGATGAGGAATTTCAAGAAAGATGTTAACAATCACATGTAGGTAGTGTTAAATGATGAAGATGTGATGACAAATGATGTGGTTGACGTACCTGACGATGAGAAGGTTGAGGATGACGAGGTCATGAATGAGTACTGATGAGTGGGTAATATACCCGTGAATTAAGTATTTTTTAGACTTGATATATTGTTAGTTTTGAAGTATGTTAGGATATTTTTACTTTTTTAGTTGTTATTTTGCAGGTTATGGCAAAGCAAGGGAAAAACAGGACTTTTGGCATCATTAATGGCATAATCGTAATTTCCAACATATTACTAGCGCGAGGGCACTCTTAGAAAGTTCAAACCCAGTATTTGAGGCCTTTGGTAAGTAATAGTATTGGGGATTTTTGGAAAAGAAGGAAGGGAAAACGATTTTATACTTGGAATATGATTTTTATCAATGAGATATAGACACAATCAAAAGCTGTAAAAGGAAAAGGGTGGACTTCTATTCAAAAGAGGATTGGAAAAATAATTGACCTAAGGGAGACCTAAAGCAATAATTAGAGAGGAAGCTTTTGATGAAAAGGATATAAACAACACACAGAGACTTGGAGAAATAACTATAGCTTGGGATTGGAGATTGCAGGGAAAGCATCACAAGGAGTTCAGATTGAAGACACTTATTGAGTTTTTTCTTCCTTCTCTTTTCAATTTGTAATTTAATTGTGATAACTTATTTGGAATTTCTTGTATTAATTTTCAGCATGAACTAATTTTATAAATAAGGCTACAATGGAACCTTTTATGTTTATGAATTGATTATCTGTATTAATCTAATTATTTATTCAAATTGAGTTGTCTATCATATTTTGTTCTTATTGATTAATTGTATAATCAACAATTACCATGTTACACTAGATGAATTCGGGTGATGAAATCTAGGGTTAAAACTGAATGTGATACCATGTATTCTTAGTTATTTGTATGAGACAAATAATTAGGGTTGTGAATTGAATATGGATATCTGTTTTCATTATATGTAACTATTTGGAATTGGTGCTTAATGAATTTGATTCTTTTGTTTTGCATATGAATATAGTATAATTAATTGAATTGAATATTTTTATTTGATCACTTGAAAAAGGGCTTATAAATACCGTGAATTCTTGTTAACAACTCAGTTGAATTTAATGATGGGATAAAATAGGTAATTGATTTATATCGCATAATTGGGGATATTGTAGTCTTAAGCCTTTTTTATCTAGATTAAATTTCTTTGTTAAAATTAGTTTTAGTTAATTTAATTTTGTTTTAATTGAAAAATCACAAAATTCGGTTGTTTAAATAAAATTAAATTGATATAAAACTAGTAGTTGGGATTTGTTAAATATGATTCCTCGTGGGTATGACACTCTTTCTTTTCACTTTAATACTTGTTGATCGTGTATACTTGCACGTAATTGTTGATTGTGAGATCAAATAACAAGTATGTATCGATGATGATAACGACGACGAAACTAATATCGATGATGATGATGAGGAAGAGACAGAATCCGAGAATGGTATCGATGTTGAATCTGACAGGTCTGATGACGTACAAACTCTAAACTTATTTCAAATTAGTAAATAATGTAATATTAATACATTATATTTAATTAATTTAAGTTCAAATTCATATGAGTTATTTTGTTATTTGAGTAGTATATTTATGGCTAGACATAGTAGTGGAGGTCGCCGTGGCGGTGGCCGATCCGAATCAGAAGAGGGTAGCCCATCTGAGGTTCGTCTTCAATAGCTAGTAAGTTATTTGAACTTACCCTTTCAATCTACATTAGCTATATTTGAATTAATTTTTTTTATAATTATAGATGTTGTTCGTCAACGACACCTAGGGACTAACTTCGGTATCTTCGGTCGTACACCGACAGTTCCACTTTTAGTCTAAGTGGATGTCAATATGATCCAATATTTTATTTTTACTGTAGTATAATAGACCTCGTCGCTAAGGCGACCGTACATACTATCTTCCTGACGCACCTCCCGACTTGGTGCATGCGCTTCAGCCAGTACGGGCATTATGATGCCTCTTTTATGGATATTGTTTTACAGAAGTTTCACGTAAGTTAATTTTATTAAATCCTAATAATTATACGTATATAGTCGTTGCCCAATAAATTAAATGTTCCTAACTTAAACCTTTTGTTATAGACTTATTTTAGATATGAGGAGGGCATCTCTCAAGCAGCCGGTGACGATGTTATTATTGCATATATCGTTAAGAACTATGTCGGCTGGCTGTATGAGATGAGACAGAGGGCAACCCGAGCAATTGAGCTCTAGTACTGGACCACCATCAGAGATCATTAGCCCCGTATAGTCTTCGATTCAACATGGGAGGCTATGTGTGCGCACTAGGATGCTGATGAGTTCAAGAAGAAGTCTGAGCAAGCAAAGAAGAATCGTGGCCAGCTTTGAGTCGTACACACTATTGGTTGGCTCACAATCTTTCAAGGAGGTGAAGTCGGTAAGTGTCAAGTGTTTAGTTATTTAGTTACCAAATTCTCACATATGAATACTTAATAATTGTTTTAGGAATATATTTATTAGGCCATGGGGAGGACCTTGTGATGGACTCCACGTCACGCTTGCGTGGTGTGATGCCCCCAAATTCGGGTTCCTTAACCTCGGGTTTGGTGCTCACGATCCATCATACATATCACATCTAACTACCCGTTTATTATGAATTACATCATTCATTACATAACTTAATACATAAATATTACATTATCCTAGGTTAACTAACCTTAAATTACATGCCCAAAAATATAACATAATAATTATGATTACACAATTTATTCTACTCTATCGCCTTCACTTTGCCTTTATTCTTCTTAGATCCTTCGGTTACCTCTGCTTTAGATGAAATAATTTATTTAAAGCAAGGGTGAGCAACGAGTTTGCTCGGCAAGTTAAAGCATACAATAAAGGATATATATCATGAAAAGAAGAGTCTAACTTTTATAGAACTTCAACAATATTCAAAAGATTTTGAAGTAGTTGAATAATAAATCATTCTCAATAATAAGAATTTTCTTGAATTCCATGTTGGATAACATATCAAGGATGAAAGAGTAAAATTCTTTCAAAGATTTAATAATATTCAATTGATTAAAAAGAATTATCAATACTAAAATCATATTCAACATAGTGGGATATTCCCAGAGTTAATGTTGAGTGATCACAAATGGATCATGAACTAATAGAGGAATCATTAGTTATTAAAACTAAATTACCTCAAGAATATAAGTTAGTTATAAAAACTAATTATACTCCTTTGCGAGTACTTTGAAGTGATCAGCTCCATTGTACCCTATATTATGCATAATACTCAAAAATAGCGCAATAGTCGGATGTCTAAAAATAAAGTTCCCCTTTTTATTTGGGTTGTTCATCTCAGTCTTACATCATAAGTTCGTACCACAACAATATGGTTTGGATTATTTTTAAAGAAATACTATGATTTCAACATATAATATCCATATTGATCTAGCCGAAATAAATGACATAGATCTTCTAATAAAATAGAACGTTTCATGTTTTAAAAAATATTAGTCTCGCCAAAACAAATAGCTGAGACATGGCTCGTAAACAGTTCAAATAATCGAACATGAATCAATTGCACTATTTGTGAATAACAATAATCATTATGGATGTGAATAACTAACAATAATTATCCACTAACATGCTTGAAAGATAATATCTCGAGTTTGAGTTAAGGAACTTGCTTTGGTTGTTAACTACTGCTACACAATTTAATTTAACTTCGTCTGAAAGACATATCATTAATAATATTGATCTCTCAATTAGAATAATACATCATGGCACATAATACTACTATTTAAAGTCATTATACAACCAAAATACATTATCATGTATTCATAACAATTATTAGAACATATAAAAACAATTATCAAGTCAAACTATTTTAGTCTGATTTGCTTTTGGTATTAATTCGACGTCCTAATTGCTTTATCGAATAAATATCGAGTTTAATTTTCAATAAAACTCTATTTAAAAGCTTCAATATTATTTTAAATAATTTAATTATCATTATAATATTTTTGGAAGCTCATAATAATTTTTATCATTTATAATGATTTTTCAAACACTAATACCATTTTTAAATTATTTAATTACTAAATAATTTCATTATCATTAATATTTAAATAATTTAAAATATTAATGAAATCCATATTAAAATATTAAAAGTTATTTATAATAATTGAAAATAATTTTAAAACTTTAATATCACCTTTAAATGATTTTTAAAATATTAAAATCACTTTTAAACAATTATCATTAATATTAAGATATTAATGAAATTTGTGTCAAAATATTAAAAGTCGTTATTATAACTTCAATTTTTTAAAAACATTTATATCATTTTTAAAACATAAAAACATTTTTAAACAATTTATTTAATACAATTATTAAATAAATTTATTGTCATTGATAATTAAATAAATTAAAATATTAATGAAATTTATGTCAAAATATTAAAAGTTAATTTTTATAACTTTAAATAATTTTAAAAACTTAATTTTAAATTATTAATAATTATTTAATATTTATTTCTATTTATTAAAATTAATTTTATTTAAAACTGTCGTTGTAAGTCTACAACGATAGAAACCATCGCTATAGTTATTCTTCATTGGTCAATGCTTTGAGGCTTGTTTTGACTAGCTATAATTTCCATTTGATTTTGTTTCTGGGCATGAGGGTGTATCATTGTTGTAGTATTAATGTAATACAAAAAGTATATAGCATGTTTGGGATCTAACTATGTCATATCAGGAAGTTATTTGATGATCAAACAGCCTATCTAAGATGTTCTTCATTTCTGGAATTTCCAGAAATGAAGTCAGTGTTGGTCAACCCACTTTGAGCTTTAATAACTTTGATTCTATGTGTTATCTAAGTGATCCAGTGTCACACTCTTGTACTAGACATGTAAGGCTATAAAAGTGTAACACTGGCTTAGCCTAACAACATCACAAATGCAAGATCTAGCCTGGTTAAACAGCTTGTCAGAGCTGTTCTTCCTGTTTTTCTGGAATTTCCAGAAAGCAGAATTTATGCTTGGTCAACCAATTTTGACCATTAATAACTGGGATCCTGTTTATGATTTAAGTGTTCTATTGCCAGGGTTTTGTAGTCCATATGTCATGGTATAAAAGTCATACACTTAGACAAGCTAACAACATAACATAAAGAAGATCAAAGCCATACAAAATCTTGTCAGACAGTTTATGGGTTTTTTCCAGAACCTATTTTCAATAACTGGTCAACTAGGTTTGACCATGAATAACTTGAAATCTAGAAATGATAAAGACATGATTCCACTTCTAGTTTGCTCTCCTCATGTCATACTATAACAAGGATACACTTAACAGATCTAACAATTAACAGGTTAGGATGTAGGCGCTCTGACAATTGACTATCAGACCTCATTTTTAGACTTTTGGACAGTTTACTTGAAATTTCATTTTCATGCATTTAAATGACACGCATCCATAATTTAACAACCCAGATCACTAAATAACACAACATAAAACATATTTAAACACAAAAACAAAAATTCTACCTAAGCATACAATATCTACCTTAGGGTTAGGGTTTATACCTTCTTGAGCAACTTTTTGATTTTCCCTCTTTGATATGGTTTTAGATGGTTTATGGGGTGGATTTGGCTTAACGTATGACTGAGTTTCACTCTAAAATTCGTGGGCTTGGAGAATGGAAGGCTTGACTATAGATAAAAGGTAAAGTGGGGGTTTCTTTAAACTTTAATCCCTTTTGACAACTAAGCTTTGATCCAATGGTTTGATTTGTTGTTAGGTGTCCTGTATGGTTGATTTACTTGGATTTTAAGCACATGGCATATCTCACTTGATGACTCGCCAAGATTTGGTCCTATCACCTTACTAAAAATAAGTACAAGGGTATTTTAGTCATTTCACATCCAAAGGGGTAATTTGGTTATTTCACCAATAATTTTGAAGGGTAGTTTGTTCATTTCATATTCTTCCTTTAAATGGTTGCCAGAAATGGTTGCACCAACTCAACGGAAAAATGGTTTGCACATAGACCTAGTGATGTGACACTGTTTAACTGGACTTGCAAAACCGAAATTCATTAGGGTCCGGGGGCTTGATTATGCTGAGGGAAGGTGTTAGGCACCCCCCCCCCCCCGACATCCGTGATAACACGGTTACCACCACTTTTCAATTTAAACTGTTATCTGAATTAGTGTGTGTAGGTCTATGTGCAGTTGTTTGGAAGTAGTGTTATGCCTCATTTGCACCTATATACAAAGGGTTTGAATTTTGTATAAAAGTTCAATTTTAACGAGATATGGCAATGATGTTTGTAAAACAGGTTTTGATCAAACCCTTATGCTCAATATTAATTGAGGCCTTTCATACTTCAATTTTTATTAGTGTTCGGCTAGATTGCTTTTATTTTCGAGATGCGAAGCATCTTCGAGAAAATAAGATACATAGCAATGTCGACCTCCTCGTGGGCATGAGAGCCATCTAAGAAAATTCAGACACTGTGAATAATTTACAAGCTGGTTTCAGCTGAAAATGTCCATCACGGGAATCGAATCTAGATTCAGGAACTGAATCTGTGATCACATGATTCTTAGGCTCACATGATGATTCAATATGTACAAAAGCTAGAAAACGAATTAGATTTGAATAAATCTAAGCATTCCAGCTTCAACAATTCTAGTTTAGTCACCATGAACCGGTTAAAGTGAGAAATAGCCAGATTTAGGCAATTCTAGCGTGCAGGCTGATAAACAGTTATATATATATATATATATAAACGCAGTGTATATATATATATATATATATTGTTATCAAACTCTGTTTTATTGAGCCTGGATTTACATTTGGTGCGTTTACCGCTTATATATATATGTATATATATATAAGTGGTAAACACTCCGGATATAAATCCAGGCTTAATCAAATAGATTTTGATAACAATATATATAGAAGTACTTATATATATATATATAAAACAGTAAACGCTTTGAATATTATATTCGGGCTCAATCAAAGAATAGTTTGATAATAATATATATAGGTATATATATATAAAAGCAGTAAAAGTCGCGGATCGACGATCCGGGCATACACACACAACACGACTCTCAACGTGAATAAGTATGTGTGGAGGAAAGAAGTGAGAAAAAGCTTAAAAATCTGAGGTGTCTTACAGTGGGCTGCCAAGAAGACTTTAGATAGCTTTTGATGAATAAATACTCGGTTTCCACCGGTGAAATTTCCATATGTTGTGAAAAACAAGCTTACAAATGTTTAGGAATAAGAAGTACTAAGTTTAGATCACTATAGAAGTGTGTACAGAGTGAAATGCACATGGCTTCCTCGCCTTTTTTCTCTTCAAAATGGCCACCCCAAGCCCTCTATTTATAGAGGGGGGAGACACAGGTCCACCTGCGGCTACTCGGGGTGCCCCGGGCTCTGTGGGTCATACTGTCTCAATGTAAGTACACACATGAAACACATTGTCCGCTTTAACCTTCATAACTTTCAATCCGGGCATCCGATAGAGGCATATAATACCTTTTCGAAATGCTGTTGTCGAGAGCTAAAAAATGACATGGGATAAGAGGTTGTATGAAGTTGGGAAAATGGACCCATGACCAGATCTTCAGGTCTTCAAATTCTATCTGGTGTGTTGTCTTGTGTAGTAGTCACTCGAGATTTTGAGCTATGGTTTTTGTAGGACACTTATGTGTAGAATGTGGTATGACATGGTGTTGAGATGGCGTGAATGTAGCATCGATGTGGCAAAATGATGATTTTGCCTCTCACTAGGGTTATCTATGGCTTTGGGCTGATTTAGCAGTAGTTGCTCAGAGTTATCTCTGAGATTGGGCTGATGCGAGTACTGAATGTCCTCAAGGTTGTCTCTGAGGTGTGCCTGACCTCCCGGGGTTATCTTTGGGGTTGGAATTGAGTGCCTCGGGATCTCTGAGGTTGAAACTGACTTCTCTGGGGTTATCTCTGGAACTGGAACTGCATCCCTCGGGGTTATCTCCGAGTTAAAAATGATTCTCCCAGGGTTGTCTCTGGGATTTGAACTGAGTATCTTGGAGTTGTCTATAAAATAGAAAATTGAGTATCCCAGGGTTGTCTCCGAGATTGAGCTGATCTGACTTCTAAGGTTATCTCTAGAAGATGATTTTGCCCTCCTACAAGGTTAGTAACAGGAATGCAAAATTTTGAGTGTCTACAGATGCCCCTCTTTCTCATATTCATGCAATGTAATGACATGCATAGGATAAAGAATACTAGACACTAGAAATGTGACAGGATAATCATGATGCAATGTAATGCAGTATGATGCAAATGCATGTTGATTGTGGTTTGTTGGACCGTTTTCCAATGGGATGTGATGACTGTCTGCTCCCATAACTTTTGTTGGGGACTGTAGTAATGATCCTGATGAAATGCTTGGATGTCTACTCCAAAGCTCACAGGAATCTTTGTGAACATTGGGGTTATCACCAAAGTCCTTAATCTTTGGTACATACTTCCCATTGAGAATGTATCTCTCATGTACGAGAGACTCATGGGGAGTTATTCTTTGCCTGATGAAGATTTGTATAACAGATTCCATTATCGGTTCTCCCCGATGAGAATGGCTTTCCCCGGTTTGTATCTCCAGGTATTTCCAATGCTCTATCAGAGTTACTGCCAAAAGTTTGTGTTATCAGGGTTGCCTAACCCTCATTGAAATGTACTTCAATGGATACCATCATCGGATCATCTCTGATGCTTCGCTGTGTTTAATTGCCAATGGCTGATAATGTCAAGGCTACTTGACCTTCGCTGAAATGTGCTTCAATAGCTGAGATCATCGGATCACCTCTGATGCTTTGATGGATTTAATTGCCAACGGATGATAATGTCAAGGTTGCTTGACCTTCGTTGAAATGTACTTCAATGGTTGAACATCATCAGACCTGTGACGCCCCCAAAATTAGGTATACATCACCCATCTTGGGTCGCCACTTATATGGTACAGAATTTAAATACAACTTAATACATAAACTGTGAGTTTAAATACAAATATAAATCTACTAGATATTATACAAACTCAAAAAAAGAGTCCTCATTACAATTATTATCACACTATTTCACGAGAATAGTGAGGACTACTAATGCTATCTTCAGGACCATCACTCGTTTCCCGACTCGTCCCGGCTATATTCTCAGTTTCTGAAGAGAAAACGGTGAAAGAAAGGGTGAGCTCAACTAGCCCAAGAAGAAATATTATGACTAAGATAATGCGAGAATAAATTATCAATAGTCTTCAACAATGTTAAACCGATAAAATACAATAGACAACCAGGTTTAAGCTGCAATGGAATAAGCAATCAATTAAAAGAGTCAAGTAAAAAATAAAGTCTACTATCTTTTAGGTTTTAAAGGTTTTCATCATTTATTATTTGAGACTCACTTTAATAAATATTCCACATCATCGAATCACCCCGCACTACTTCTGCCGAGGATATTCTTTAGTATCACGACTACAATTATTCATGCACTACGGCCAAGAATATTTGTGTATTCATTAATGGTCATGATCATGCCAACAATCGTCCACCAATGCACTACTACCATCGAGGATTTTTATCACATCATTTGTAACATTACGGTCATGATTACACCGAATAGTCTCTCGGTCATAATCATACCAAGTCCATCTATGCACTACATGTGCCATGAGATGACTTTCAACATAATATAAACATGAGGATGATGACAATGATATAAGAATTCAATAAAACAAGTTCAAGAATTATTTTATCCCAGAATTATTAACGTCAAATTATCAACATGACATTGTTTTGTAGAGTAAAATTCAAGAATGATCGGAAGAATATTTCCATGAAAGATCTTTGGATGAAACGCAAATATCAAGGATATTCCACTAATTTCATGGAGTATAGAAGTCAAAGTTTTAACCAACTAGGTATAATAAATAATAGAATAACAAAAGAAATCACCATGCACGCGATAGACAAGACAAAAGCGAGTTATTCCAACAGAATAATAAATAACGGAACCGGTCGGCGTAAAATGCATGCGATATGGATGTTCCAATGTAATAATAAAGAATGGAACCAGTGTCCGTAAAACACATGGGACAAGGATGTTCCAGCGTAATAATAATAAAAAGCGGAACCAGTCCGGTGTAAAAACACACGCATGGATGTTCCAAGAATAATAATAAAGACGGAACCGAGTCAGGTGTAAAACACATGCATGCAGGATGTTCCAACAGAATAATAATAAAGACGGAACCAATAAAATTGTAAAACACATGTATGAGGATGTTCCAACAGTAATAATAGAAGAATGTCACCAAGTATAGGGTAAATGGCAGTATATAGGTTATTCCAATGAATAATAAGCAATGGAATAACAACAGTTCTCTTCATGAATAAGAAAGAATAACACCCCTTACTTTTGGTAGGAGATTGAATCTTTGCGGCAGTGTAGTAACAAAATACTCTTCTTCTTCTCTCTTATTCTCTCTATACTTTTCTCTCTATAGCTTGAATGAATTCGTGAAAAATAATGAAGCCCTAGGCCTCTATTTATAGAAGATTTCTAGCTTAGCACCCGCCTAGTGTGTGAAAAGGCAAGTGGCTCAACGAATGATGATGTGAAAAGAAAAGTGGTTTGACGCTTTGTAATGTGAAACGACAATTGGTTCGACTTTGTAATGTGAAACGACAAGTGGTTCGACGCTGGTAAAGGTAATTACTATTGACGAAGGTAATTACTATTCACAAGGGTAATTACTATTGTGAAGGTAATTACTTATCGACGAAGGTAAATACTATTGATGAAGGTAAATACTATTGACAAAGGTAATTACTATTCACAAAGGTAATTACTATTGATGAAGAGACTCTTAGATGATGACATATGGGCCCCCATAAAATAATCAAACTTACCACAAACGCGTCATAGCAGACTCTTTATATACATTAAGGATTGAATAAATATTACCACAAATCATTTTATTTTTAATCAACACATATTTAATCTTTCAACAATTATTAATCATTTATAACTTGTCGTCTCAATTATTGATTTAATACTATAACATATTATATGAGATGATCTTTGTGACAATAATTGAATCAATAATATAAGAGATATGATCACGCAAAGAATTATCGTAGCAATAATTAAGCATAGGCGAGTGACTTCTCACGTAAGCATCAATAATCAATACCTTGGTGCTACTATGCAACTAATGCCAGACATCGCATTTTTTTACCACCGGGTAGTTCAACAGTTTTAACGGTAACACCTCCGCCGTTATTTTTATAAAATATTTTTGTCGTTTTCTCAATCCGACAATAATTCTATTGTGGGGTCCACCAATGATTGAGTCGTTGTACGAATATTCCCTAACAAAAAGAATATTCCCCGACCAAACGAATATTTTATAACAACTTGCATACTTTGCAAAATTTATAAATATTACCCACAACTATAACATTATATCAAATTTATTCCATAATATTCAAAAATAATATTTATAGAAAAATTCATCTTTATTTATAAAAGTTGGGGTCTTACAAGACCACCCCTGATTCTTCGCTGGATTTAATTGCCAACGATCGATAATGTCAAGGTTTATTGACCTTCGTTGAAATGTGTTTCAACGGTTGAAGTTGTATTAATTCTTCGCTGGGGAGAGATTTTTGATGAAAGGAATGACGATTGGAGTTACGACCCCAAACTGACGGCATTGGTCCTTTACAAGGTATTGCAAGTGTAGTTTGCAATAGTTATGATCATTGGTGTTGTGAACCATGTGTTTGAGCGAATACCAATGAGTGATGTGTAGACCCGCAGTTTGATCTCTGAAAATCAGGATTTCAGGCTTTTTCGCTCAATTGCGTAGCGTCTTTTTCCCTGATTTAACTTTTAGCTTGTGAGACCTCCTTTGCAACTCAAATTGGATCAAGCTGGAGGGGTGGGATCCACCTAGGACAACCACAGATGGACATGCGATAGCCGGAGATACACTTGCGATCATCCGTGGGTGGTATTTGATGGCTATTTCCCTTTCACAAGTTATTTTCAAGTCAAGCCACACAAAGAATCTGAGAGTTCTTCTTCAGATCTACTGAGTTTGGGCTGTTTTCTGCAAAATTTGTCATCGTACAAGTGTTCTACACTATCTTGAAAACGTATGCATGTCATCTTTTCCAGTTTTTGTCCGTTGGAAAATGAGTTATCACATGAAATGCTTCTAAACACATAGTAGTGAATATGCATGCTCATATGACTTGATAAAAAAATTTTAACATAGTAAATGTTAGTATTTAACCATGCTGAACATAATGATGTGAAAATATTTGACTTTTCAAATAGTAAAATTGGCACCTTTTTCTGCTATTTGTTATCCTATTTGAGGACAAATGAGCAAAGGTTATAAAGCAAAGTAACCCTGGAAATTAGACTACCCTTACGGATTATGACTTTGACATTTTTATACATGTAGGATGCTTATCAGTGTGGATCGGTGCACTACTGAATGGCCACCTAGTCATGCCTACATGCATATGGATAGTCATTTTTACAAAGGAGACTCTGGAGAAATTTTTCCATGAGCCTAGGCATTGAATAGACATGCATTTTTTACTTTACTATAGTCGTATGTTAAAGTAATACATTCATGCATATAGGAATAAAATGCATTTAAAAAAAGCTCTAGGTTAGAATTTACCACACCCTTTCTGAAGTGATTTGGAGACTTGTGTCCAGATTTACCACACCCTCTGGTTGTCCATATCGACAAATGACATTATTTCTAATGAAACCAATGATAACTTCTTTAGTAACCTTAGGGGACAAGGTTGCTTCTACCTACTTGGTGAAGTAGTCGATCATGGTGAGATAACCCGATGCCCGTTACTGGCTTTGGACTCGATGGGTCTGATCACGTCCATTCCCCACATTGAGAAGGGCCAGGGAGAACTCATATTGTGGAGCTCCCTTAGAGAGGCGTGGATAGCATTCCCATGAATTTGGTATTGGTAACATATCTTGACGTGATCATCACAGTCAACCTTGAGAGAGAGCCAGTAATGCCCTGTTCTTAGGATTTTCGTGACAAGTAGAGGGCCGCTCATGTGTGGGCCACATACTCCACCATGGATTTTATCCATGAGCCTTTGAGCTTGGTCTTTTTCTAGATATCTTAGAAGACCTAATCTTGCATCTCTTTTGTAGAGTGCGTCTCTGCTCAGGTAGAACTTCGTAGCTATTCGATGGATACGCTTTCTTTCAGCATGACTCACCTCAACGTTTATAGATCCATCTCATAGATACTCCTTGATATGCTGATACCAAGGGAGTTGGATGGGAGGTAGTTCATCTGATACTTCTCCAATGTAGTTTCCATAGGCTGGTGCCTTTTGCCGAAAAAATGTGATGCTTGGCATGTTTTCCTTGTCAAGTATGTTGATCAAGGATGCCAAAGTTGCTAGCGCATCCGCAATGTCATTCATATTCCAAGGAATGTGGAGGAAAAATATCTCTTCAAACGCCGAAGCCATCTGTATCATCTGCCGATGGTAAGGTAGAAAATGTAGCTCTTAGGTGTGATATATCCCAGTGGTTTGTCTGATTACCAATTCAGAATCTCTAAAGACAGTTAACCGTTCGATGCCCATGGATTGGGCTAGTTTCAGTTCCATGATACAACATTCATACTCAGCTATGTTGTTGGTGCTGGAAAACTTCAATTTAACGACAACATGATACTGCTCCCCCGTAATGGATACTAGAACTGCTCCAGCTCAAGAACCTTCCATGTTTACAGCTCCATCAAAATACATCTTCCATAGTTAGCGTGTATCATCCTGACGGTGTTGGTGAATTGTCATTATCCCTTCATCGGGGAAGTATATTTCCAAGGGTTTGAAGTCCCCTGAAGGTGCGGCGGCTAGTTGATCCGCAATTCCTTGATCTTTAATGGATTTTTGAGTCACGTAGACGATGTCAAATTGTTGTAGGATCATCCACATAGATTTCTATCTCTTGGTGCATTAGATCATGGAAAAGAGCCATCATGGCTCACTGATAGGTAGCTCCGGCATTGATGAGGCCAAATGACAACCATCTGTGGCAAAAGGTTCCCCAAGGAGTGATGAATGCAGTTTTCTCATGACCCTCTTCAGCAACCATGATTTGATGGTACCCCGCAAAGCAATCAACAAATGAGTACATATCATATTGAGTTGTATTGTCAATGAGTACTGCGGTGATAGCAGGATATTATGGCTTGAATGTCAATATAATTGTCTTTGGTGCAACCACTTTCAAAGGGTTTTCAACACCTTTCTGTTGAATTGGTTCAATTATAAGTGGTGTGGCAGCCAACTATCCCTCAATAGATATAACTACTATAACTTCCTTCCATCTTGGAGGAAATGTGTTCCCACTCTCAGATGATAGAATGTCGTTATCTGCCATTTACAGGTCACCACTATCAATCATGTTCTGAATAGGATGGCGGAGTGCCCAATATTCTTCAGTGTTGTGACCGCAAGAGTGGGAGTGGAATTGACACACTCCATTATCATCAAACATCTTTGAGTGTGGGTTGATTGGAGGTAGCAGTCCTGTGATTTTTCCTTCATTAATCGTTATCTGTAATATTTCTTCCAGCGGTTGGCCTAAATAGGTGAATTCCCTTTTGCTGACGAAGTCCCGATAGGCTTTAGCTTTTGCTCATTTTGCAATCTTATCCTCTAGTGTTTCATTTTCTAGAGTACGTGGTAGAGGATTTGTAATGAGAGGAAGGAGGCTAGCATGCTCCTGACTGAACAATTGACGTGTGACTTTGTGTTGATGAACCACCAGTTCTACCAATTGATTGGCTTGTTCACCAAGAGCTTCTATCTCCCGTTTCATCATGAACTGGAACTGTGAATAATCCCATTTGTCAGAATTATCCTTGCTAAATTGGGATGAACCACCCACATAGTTGGAGCTCTGTCCACTACTCCAGTTAATGATATTAACCTCCTCTTCCTTGTGTTGAGGGAGAGGGTTGTCTTGAATGTGAGGTTGGTCGGGTTTGGTCACCACAATCTCACTATTTTCAATTAAATCCTGGATTTTATGCTTAAAGGCCCAATAATGCAAAGTGTCATGGTCTGGAGCTCCAGCATGGTAAGCACACTTCTTGCTTGCATTATAACCTTTTCCACTCAGATTGGCTGGTGGAAGGAGATGGGTATTTTTCTTTGGAGCTGTCAGAAGTTTGAGAATGTTTTCAAGTGAATCCCCTAAGGGTGTGAACACTCTTGTACGTCTGACTTCCTCACTTTTTGGCAATGGAGGGTTTGAAGACTGAGCTTGAAAAGGGGAATAGTTTCTCCTTTGAATAGGCATGTTTTGATTGCCTTTTTATCCTTGCAGTATCAAGGAGACACTCTCTTATTTATTCTTGTGGACCCTCCGGGGGTTGTTTCCAAAACTACTAGACTGGATGTGTTCAGCTACAACTTTTAGAGCAGCAAGGTCTTGAATCTTCCCTGATTTCAATCCCATTTCTCCGTGTTTGATCATTTTAGAGAATGGTTTGCCTATGCCAACTAAGACCCACTCATAAAAGGGAGCTTCTTGAATGTCTATGAAGGTCATCACCATTTCAGACTCAATCATAGATGGAATAACTTGAGCAACCAGATGCCTCCATCTTTGGGCATACTCCCTGAATGATTCATTGACTTTTTTCTTGACCTTGGTAATTTGATACCGATCTGGAGCCATCTGAGTTTGAAAGCTATATTGACTGAGGAAAGCATGGGCTAACTCCTCCCAGCTATGAATTCTTGAGTTGTCTAATCGGGTGTACCATGCTCTGGCTTCTTCAGTCAGACTTTTCTGAAATAGCTGCATTCTGAGCTTTTCATCCTCGGCATAGGACACGAACTCTCCAATGAATACTCTCAAATGGGTATAAGGATCTCCCAATCCATCATATTTTTCAAAATCGGGAGTCTTGAATTTTTCTAGATAATGAACACCAGGGATTTCTTTGTCCAGACCCTGGGTGCCTCCATGTGCAGAGGATTTTGTATGGAAGGGTATTTGTGGACCCTGTGTGACACCCCCAAAATTAGGTATATGTCACCCATCTTGGGTCGCCACTTACATGGTACATAAATTCAAATACAAACTTAATTATACATCTGTCGTGTAACATACGACAATACATAAACTGAGAGTTCTAATAGGAATATTGTCATTTAGACAATATCCATACTCAAGGAGTCTTCATTACATTTATTGTCACACTATTTAACAAAATAGTGAGGACTACTAATGCTATCTTCGGGACCATCACTCTTTTCCCCAGGCTCGTCCCGGCTATATTCTCATTTCACGAGAGAAACGGTGAAAGAAAGGGTGAGCTCAACTAGCCCAAAGAAGAAATATTATAACTAAGATAATGCGAGAATAAATTATCAATAGTCTTCAACAATGTTAAAGCGATAAAATACAATAGACAACCAGTTTAACTGTAGCGGAATATGCAATCCATTAAAAGAGTCAAGTAAAAAATAAAGTCTACTATCTTTTAGGTTTTAAAAGGTTTTCATCAATTTTTATCACTAAGACTCAGTTTAATGAATAAACCATAATATCTAATCATCCCCGTACCACGGTCAAGGATTTTCATCAAATTATCAATGGTCATGACTATACCGAAATCACCCGGTCATAATCATACCAAAAACTATCCATCAACGCATTACGAGCCAACGAGGACTTTTATCACTTCATTTATAACAAGCCATGATTATACCGAATGATCCTCGGTCATAATCATACTAAGTTCATCTATGTAACGTAAGCCAAAGATAACATAATATAACATGAGGATGATGACAATGACATAATAATTCAATAAAACAAGTTCACGAATTAATTTATTCAGAACTAATAACGCCCAAATTATCAACATGATCTTTGCTTTGTAGAGTAAAATTCAAGAATGCTCGAGAAAAATATTTTCATGAAAATCTTTGGATGAAACGCAAATATCAAGGATATTCCACTAAATTCATGAAGTATAGAAGTCAAAATTTTAACCATTTGAGTATAATAGCGAATGAAATAACAAAAGAAATCACCATGCATGCGGTACTTAAGCATAGACAAGAGTTATTCTAATAGAATAATAAATCTGAGAATAATAAAAAGGCGAAACCAGTCCGGTGTAAAACACACGTATGTAATATTCCAATAGAATAATAAAGATGTAGAATAATAAAGGCGGAAACCAGTTCGGTGTAAAACACATGCATGAGGATATTCCAATAGAATAATAAAAGCAGAATAATAAAGGCGGAACGAATTAAAGTCCCGTAAAAGCATGAATGCGAGGATGTTCCAACGGAATAATAAAATAATAGAAGAATGTCACCAAGTATAGGGGATTAGCGTATATCTGAGTTATTCCAACATAATAAATAAGAATGGAATAATATAAGGATTTCACCAATCTGAGGTATGCTGGCGTATCTGAGTTATGTATAGGGTATGTCACAGCGTATCAAGTTATTCCAACCGAATAATAAAGAATGGAATAATGAAGTTCTCTTCGTGAATAAGAAAGAATAACACCCTTTACAGAATGCACAACAAATAATATTCCCTACCTTAGAAGAGTGAATATTGGAAAAGTGAAGTAGCAAAATACTTTTCTTCTTTCTCTCTATAGTTTCTCTCTCAGAGTTTGGTGAATTCGTAAGAAATAATGAAGGAATGAGCTTTCTATTTATAGAAAAGCGAGGGTGGCTCTTGGTCTTAACGAAGGGTCAAAATGACTCTTGGTAATATTGAAGAGACAACTACTATTTGCAAAGGTAATTATTATCGACGAAGGTAATTACTATTGACGAAGGTAATTACTATTGAAGAAGGTAATTACTATTGATTGAAGGTAAATACTATTGGCGAAGGTAATTACTATTCACAAAGGTAATTACAATTCACAAAGGTAATTACTATTGACGAAGGTAAATACTACTATTGTGAAGGTAATTACTATTCACAAAGGTAATTACTATTCACAAAGGTAAATACTATTGATTGAAGGTAAATACTATCGATTGAAGGTAAATACTATTGACGAAGGTAATTACTATTCACAAAGGTAATTACTATTCACAAAGGTAATTACTATTGACGAAGGGACTCTTAGATGATGACATATGGGCCCCCCCATAAAATAATCAAACTTACCACAAACGTCTCATAACAGACTCTTTATATACATCAAAGATTGAATAAATATTACCACAAATCATTTTATTTTTAATCAACACATATTTAATCTTTCAACAATTATTAATCATTTATAACTTGTTGTAACGCCCCCAAAATAGGTCCATTCCATCCAACCCATTCTGAGTCGCCAAATATATGGTACGAAAAACAACTACAACTTTATTACAACAATTGTCGTGCAAAATACAACAACACATATGTTGTGAGTTTGGATACAAATATATACCAATGTGAGTACGTCACAATGACACCTTACATAAAGGTATAGTCAAAAACTATTTTAGAAATTAGAATCTTTGGGAAGTGCTCAAGGAAACCTTCATACATGGGAGGCCATGCTTTTAGGTTATGGTAGATATCATATGGCCATAGAATTATCCATGGTTGACCCAATAGACCCCAAAGAAAAACGAGAAGATTACTATCATATTCTTCCCAAAGGTGAGTCTTCTCTTGACATATCATTATCTCCACTGTCTCTAATTGGGTATTATACTCCAAACAAACACCAAGATTATATAGGTAGTGCTTGTAAATATACTTAGCAAGTGGATGAGCACAACCATGTCTTATGATAACACGAGTTTGTATGTCATTAGACATCTTGTATGATAGTGACAAAACACCCTTCCAAAGTTGGGTTCGCCTCACCCTATTTAATTCACCAAAATAACTATTAAATGATGTATAAAATACAACACACTAAAGTCCTCAATAAAATTATTTCCATACTCTTTAGGGAGAACCTCAACAACTATAGACCACCGCTCTACTCCCTTGTTATCCCCCGCCAACCCATTGACTACACTTTTATTACGAAAGGAATTGTGAAACAAAAGGGTGAGCACAACAAGCTCAAGATAAAGAATATTATAATTAAAGATACATAAATTATCAATAGTCTTCATCAATAATAAATCGAGATTTAGAACATATGGTAGATGATAAAACTTTTCAACCATAGTTTACTGCGGAACGAAAGCAATCCATTAAAAGAGTCAAATAGACTATAAAGTCTATTGTCTTCTCCACGTTAAAAGTCCACCAACAATATTTTATCTCTCGTAACATCAATCAACAGTTCCTTTCCACAATCATATGAATAACTCATAATCATAATTGTGATTCTAAATTCCTCTTCTCATCCAGGACGAAGATAATTTTCATCACATGTCTTTACCTGAAACATCAAATATCTTGGTTATACCAAATCACAGTTCCTGTTCATAATCATACTAATAAATTCATCTTTGCACCATGGGTCAAAGATATTCATCAACAGTTCATCTTTACACTACAGGCTAAAGATATTCAACAACAGGTCATCTTTGCATAACGAGCCAAAGATATTCATCAATAATTCATCTTTGCACTACAGGTTAAAGATATTCAACAACAGGTCATCTTTGCATTACGAGCAAAAGATATTCATCAATAATTCATCTTTGCACTACAGGCTAAGATATTCATCAACAAGTCATCTTTGCACTACGAGCCAAAGATATTCATATATCAAAGAAATACATAATCATTTCAGAAGTTATATAACAATAATTATAACCATGTTGATCAATTCACCTTTGCACTTAAGCTAAAATATTCAATTGTAAATTCAATGGTCATGATCATACCGGTCAACAATTCAACATTTGTACCATCGCCAAAGAGAACCTATAGTCACGATCATACCAATAATCTACCCATCTTTACACTCAAGTCAAAGAGAAATATTATCATTAGGGTTATAAGAATGTTATATAAAAACAATATAATCAAAACATAGTTTTAATTTCAAGAGTAAGATTCATAAATCAACGATAATTTGGTCAAAGAAGAAACCAATTTGTCATGAATAGTACTCGTATTAAAGACATAGTAACCGTGATCGTGCGTATATTTCTCGATTAACTAAAAGATAAAGTTTCATAATAAAATTCATATCCATATTTATAACACCTTAATCCAAATGTTATAAATCACTTAGAAATCTCATAATCTAATATTATTAATATTACATTAATATTTTAATCATTTCTAAAACTTATAAACAATTTAATTAAATTGTTTACACTTTACTAATTAATGCATTTAATCATCATAAAATGCCAAACTCATAAGATTTCATCACCAATAACCAAAACCCTCATCAAAATCTACATATACCTCTATATATATGATTCTCAAGCCATAAAATCATATTTTCCAATTTTCTTACTTCACATAACATATTTAATTCATTTACTCATAACTAGAATATTTTCATGAAAAATACCAAATCGGTTCGAAAAATATTTCTTTTCCGGGATTTAGAATAACATAGTCCCATATTGAACATATATTTTTCTCAAAATTTTAAAAATTCATTTACTATTTTCATATGGCCAAAACCATAGAATATTTAAATATTTATCATAAATTATACTTTTATCCAAAAATTCTAAAATTTACGGTATCTGATATTATATAGATGTACTCCCAATAAAAATTTCATCAATTTTGGAGTTAATCACAAGGAGTTATAAATAGTTACTTTTAAAATAGTCTTTTCTCATAAAATCCATAACTCCTAATCTGTACATCCAAAAATCGCCATTTTGGACACACTCTACTAAAACTCATCAAAATATAATTTCAAAGTTTTCCAAAATTTTGAAGGTTCAGGAAAAACTTGAAACTAAAAACATAATAACCCTTAAAATCCCTTACTATCCCTTACCTCAAAAGAGCAGTACTTCTAATTAGAATACCATTGAACGAACTTGCACCGTATAGCAACACTCAAAGTATACTCAAAATACTCACAAGAATACGCTCGATAATATAGAGAGAGAAAACTTCAGTTTCTGGTGTGATTTTCAATTCTAACCTAAGCACCCTATTTATAGGAAAATGCTTAGAACACCAAAGCAGAAAATTTATTAAATATTATTATATTTTTTCCAAAACTTCATACGCATGTTTTACCATCTGAACTCAGCCCCTATCACATGTTAAATGAGGAAAACAAAATGAAAAACACGTTTTTGTAAATAAAAATAATTAAAACTTTCAAAAATCAATTATTTCGGAACTTCAAAACTTCAATAATTCATAATAAATAGTTCTTTTATCAAAAAATTCGAATCTCGCGAGTTTTTATAGGAAATTCAATTTTCTACAACTTTACAGAAGAAAGATTTTCCAAATTCTAAACAAATATTGACCAGAATCAACAAACGGGTGATTTTACAGGCTATAATCAAATTTCGGTCAATAATTGTGTCCACCAACACACAAAATATGTGTTAAACATTTATTACCACAAAAATACTCTTCCCCTCATATACTCATATATCCCACATTCATTATAAAAAATATCACCATAATATATTATTAAAATAATATATTTAAATAAATTATTTTATCAGAAAAAGATAAAATATTAATTTTCAACAATTGTCACATTAAAAATTTTCTCCATCTATGTCCACATAAAATAAATATTTTCCTCATCATAAAAATCAATAATTAATTATTCACAAATAATATTACATAATCACAATATTGACAACCAGCAGGTTCCTGTGAAAGAGGGGCTTTCAATAAGGATCTCTCTCATCTACTGCCGCAATTGATTAGGTGACCAAACCTCTCCTAGACGTAACTTTCTAGACATTGCCAATAATGTTATCCAATAATATTATTCAGATAATATGAATTATTGTCAGATAATGGAAAATACCGTAATGACAATTCTTGAAATAACAGTAATATAAAATATCAACGCAACAATTATTGAATCAATAAAATATAATATTGAACAGTAATTACTGTAACAATTATTGAGTAGTGCTTTCTTACGTAAGAATCAATAATTCAAAAATACTGTGCAATACCGTGTTCTACTGTGCAACAACGCGTATTACTTTACTTTACCCACCGGGTATTCCAATAGTGTTAACGGTAACAATTACGCTGTTATTTATAAAAACTCCCTTTTGTCGTTTTCTTCATCCGACAGTTATTCTGTTATGGGGCCCATAAGCGGTGCTGGCTTGTCGTCGCATTTAATATTCCCGAACGTAAAAGAATATTCCACGACCAAACGAATATTCCCCGACAATAATGAGTATTTTATAACCATTTGCTCATTTTAAAAAAATTATATATATCACCCTTAACTTTAACTTTTATCAATTAACCATTTACTGAATAGTAATTATAAGAAAAATTGAATACTTTTATTTCATAAAATTCGGGGCCTTACACTTGTCGTCTCAATTAATAATTTAATACTATAACATATTATACAGATGATACTGTGACAATAATTGAATCATTAATATAAGAGATATGATGCAGCAATTACTGTAGCAATAATTGAGCATAGCTGAGTGACTTCTCACGTAAGCATCAATAATCAATATCATATGCTACTATACAACTACGCCAGACATTGTACTTTTTACTAAGGGTAGTTCAACGGTTTTGATGGTAACACCTCTCCGTTAGTTATTTTTATAGAAAATAATTTTGTCATTTTCTAACTACGATACTTACTGCTAGGGTCCACTAATGATTGGTAAATCGTCAGACGAATATTCCCAAATAATAAGAATATTCCAGACCAAACGAATATTTTATAACATCTTGCTTACTTTGCAAAATTTATAAATATTACCCACAACTATAACATTATCTCAAATTTATTCCATAATATTCAAAAATAATATTTATAAAAAAATTCATCTTTATTTATAAAAGCTGGGTCTTACAACCTCCCTTCTTATGAAATTTCAGCCCTCAAAATTAGAATGCACGCACGATATGATAAAGAGGTGAGGATACCTTGAATACCTTTATCGTTAAAATATTAAATTCATCTTTGCAATCCTACCAAAGATATTCATTAACAATTCATCTTTTTGCACTACTGTGCCAAAGATATACAACTATAAAACCAATAATCTTTGAGACGCGACTTAATAGTATCACGACCACGAATTATCCATGCACTCATCGCCAAGGATATTCGTGTTTTCAATACTATCATGATTATACCGAATAATCCTTGGTCATAATCATACCAAGTCTATCAATGCACTACTACGGACCCAAAGATGACTTTTACCACATCCATGAATTAATATTTCATTGCTGAGACTCAGCTCAATAATTAATTCATATCATCGAATCATCCCTGCACTATAGGCCAAGGATATTCATTAGTATCACGACCACGAATTATCCATGCACTACGGCCAAAGATAATCATGTATTCATTAGTATCACGACCACAAATTATCCATGCACTACAGCCAAAGATAATCGTGTATTCATTAGTATCACGACCACAAATTATCCATGCACTACGGCCAAAGATAATCGTGTATTCATTAGTATCACGACCACAAATTATCCATGCACTATGGCCAAAGATAATCGTGTTTTCAATTACGGTTATAATTATACCGAACAATCCCTGGTCATAATCATACCAAGTCCATCTATGCACTACAGGCCACAAATGACTTTCAACATAATATAAGCATGAGGATAATGATATAAAGAATCAATCAAATGAGATAAAGGATAAATATTAAACATTTATAATATAATTTATCCAGGATTCAAGAATATCCCCATGTTATCAATCACTTAATAATCTCATAATCTAATATCATTAATATTATAACAATATTTTAATCACTTCTTAAATTTATAAATAATTTATCTCAATTGTTTACGCTTTACCATATAATGCATTTAATCATTCAAAAATGCCATACTCATAAGATATCATTACCAATTATCAAATCTCTCATCAAAAAAAAATATGCATATACTCTATATAGGATTCTCTAGCCATAAAATCCTATTTTCAACTTTGTTACTTCACATAACATATTTAACTCATATGTTCGTAACTAAACTATTTTCATGAAAAATAACAAATCAGTCCAAAAAATATTTCTTTTCTGGGATTTAGCATAATATAGTCCCATAATGAAAATATATTTTTCTCGAATTTTAAAATTCATTTACTATTTTTCAAAAATCAATTTCTAATTAATTCCTTAAGAAATTAGTTACCTCAAGTTTAACTCCAAAAATTCCCAAATCTTGGCAAGACCTTACATATGTTAATGTGAGCCTCCAGTTTAAATTTCATGGTCATCGGAGTTATAGAACTCCAGTTATAGCATTTTTCGTCAAAAAAACCTAAATATTGAAATGGTCATAACTTGTTCATTTTAAGTCAGAATGAGCTCATTTTTGGACAGGAGGTACTTTATAACATATATTTTCATGTCCCAAAAGACCAGAATTTTTCACATAAATTTAGTGGCCGAAACAACCCCTTAAAGTTTCTAGGTAGTAGCATTTTTGTAATTTGCAGCTTTGGACTCTTTTGCTAAATTCAGTCCACACGAAAATCTACAGCACCTTTTCCAGTGATTCCACTTGGATAAGCTACAAAACTCATAGATCTAACTCTAGGACTTGACCTCACTCAAAAATTCAAAATATAATAGGAGATATGGTCAATTGAATTTCATGTTACGTTTTTACCAAAACCTAATTTTTTAACCCTTTGTGATTTCTAAGAAACTTTCATGTTTTCACATAATAGCCACATAGCTCATCATAACACTTACTAATACTTCATATACCCATGATTTTTATTAGTCCAATGCTTTTATTATGACTTTCATCATAATCCTCGTAAACAGATCCTTTTAGTTGAAGAAATATTTGAGGGTTTAAGAAATGGGTTTTTGTACTGGGGTCAATACAAAATTCGATTTCATGCTCTAGGGTAGGCTAGGAAATCTTCAAGAATACGTCAAGAAATTTATTAATGATAGAAATATCATTCAAAACTGCTACTCTTATCCAAGACTTGGATAGTACGTTATATTGATACCAACTGTGACTTCTATCCTTTAACCAAAATAGCACCTCACAATGATACCTATCAACTTGTCATCGTCATTCACGACGTCGCCTACAGAAAGTCTGGCTTCGGTGCATTCCACACAAGGAAGTCAACAACGAAAGGATCGGGGCTCTTTACTTATGGCTTGATATAACAGTGATTAACTTTAGGGTTTGGTTACTTTGAATTCGTATAACAAGTTGGTTAGGAATATGAAAGCTAACAACCTTACAAAAAGAATAATGAGTAGTTAATCAATCGCTTTTCAAAATTACCTCAAAGGCATGTATTTTCAAAGAGATAAGATCGACGGTGTAATGTGAAAGTGTTTATTTGAAACAACAAGATTAATAAATGTGGAGGTAATGAAGGTTTCTCCCAACGAAGTTTCAATAGATAAATCAAAGTCTAATTTTTTTAGAGTCAAATTTAAACATTGAACACAACTAGGTAGAATAAAAGAGTGGGTAGAACTTGTATTGAATAAAGTATAGACTTCGTAATAATTTATAATTAATTTACCCGTAATAACCCGCTCGAGTTTCTCAAACAAACGCCTCTCTTAAATTACCGAAAGTTAGACTTTTACTATAGGGTACATTCCACCCTTAAGTGCTTCTTCACATTCCTAATCCATGATTTAAATCATTATTCTCGATCCATATCGAATTCGAGTTGACCGCTATGCATGTGGTAATTCGAATTGATGTTGGGTTCTCCCAATTCTTTGTCAAAAAGCAAAGTCCATTTCATCTATTTTGGCTTTATTGGATCGACGTCTTTTTCTACACTATCAACGCGTTGTCAGCACTTTTACCCTCGCATCGTCTATTCTCCTTCGTTCGATTGTTTCTTCTTTCAATTGATCTTTGATTTTAAATTCTCGATTCCAACTTTAATATCTTACACCTCGCCAAAGCGTGATTTTGTTCGAGCATCACATATCGGGTAACCCAATTTTGAATTGTTGTATCCTTTGTTCCACAACCGCTTTCCGTTCTTCAACTCGTTCTTCTAGCTCACGAACACGATTTTGTAATTCTAAGTTTTGATCATAAATTTCTTCTAACCAATTCTCCTCGAGGTTCTCTTCTTCTTCCTATTCTTCCTCACTCACATTTGCTACCTGCACCAACTAGCGGTGCAACAATTAGTTCTTCATTCACTACGTGGATATCTCTAATTTGTTCCTCGTCTGACACTGCATTAACCTGATTAGTGATTAAAGGTGTCACAACGGTCACATTCACTCCATTGTGATAATTTTCAGCTGCCATTTCCAAACACTGCCACAACACAAGGGTTAATTAATATATCAAATATTATCCCTATACTCTGACCGACCAATTAAATAACAAATAAACTTAGGTAGGTCATACTAGCGAAGGAATTCCCCGTCTCTCCCCTCCTAGTTCTTATCTCGCATCTTAGCCAGGGATCATATCCCTAAGCTCTGATACCAACTGTGACTCTAGACACCAACTTATGTCAGCACCTCACAATGATACCTATCACCTTGCCACCGAAACAGGCGTCCCCTACGGAGATGCGCGGTGCATCCCCCATCAACAGAAGTCACCGGTGAGAGGCTGGGGCTCTTCACACTTATGGCTCGATACCAACTGTGACACCCCCAAAATTAGGTATCGTCACCCATCTTGGGTCGCCACTTATATGGTACATAAATTCAAATACAAACTTAATTATACATCCGTCAGTGTAACATACGACAATACATAAACCGAGAGTTCTAATAGGAATATTGTCATTTAGACAATATCCATACTCAAGGAGTCCTCATTACATTTATTGTCACACTATTTAACAAAATAGTGAGGACTACTAATGCTATCTTGGGACCATCACTCTTTTCCCCGACTCGTCCAAACTATATTCTCATTTCAAGAGAACGGTGAAAGAAAGGGTGAGCTCAACTAGCCCAAAGAAGAAATATTATAACTAAGATAATGCGGAATAAATTATCAATAGTCTTCAACAATGTTAAACCGATAAAATACAATAGATAAAACCGGTTTAACTACAATGAATATGCAATCCATTAAAAGAGTCAAGTAGAAAATAAAGTCTACTATCTTTTAGGTTTTAAAAGGTTTTCATCAATTTTATCACTAAGACTCGGTTTAATGAATAAACCACAATATCTAATCATCCCCTGTACCACGATCAAGGATTTTCATCAAATTATCAATGGTCATGACTATACCGAATCACCCCTGGTCATAATCATACCAAAAACTATCCATCAACGCATTCTGAGCCACTGAGGACTTTTATCACATCATTTATAACAAGCCATGATTATGCCGAATGATCCCTGGTCATAATCATACTAAGTTCATCTATGCACGTAAGCCAAAGATAACATAATATAACATGAGGATGATGACAATGACATAATAATTCAATAAAACAAGTTCATTTAATTAATTTATTCAGAACTAATAACGCCCAAATTGTCAACATGATATCGCTTTGTAGAGTAAAATCAAAGAATGCTCGTAAAAATATTTTCATGAAAAATATTGGATGAAGCGCTTAAATATCAAAGATATTCCACTAAATTCATGGAGTATATAAGTCAAAATTTTAACCAACCGAGTATAATAGCGAATGAAATAACATAAGAAATCACCATGCATGCGGTACCAGATAGTAAAGTTATTCCAATGAATAATAAATACAGAATAATAATAAAGCGGAACCAGTCCGTGTAAAACACACGCATGAGGATATTCCAATAGAATAATAAAGACGAGAATAATAAAGACGGAACCGGTCCAGGTGTAAAACACACAAACAGGATATTCCAATAGAATAATAAAGACGGAACCAAGTCCGACGTAAAGCACTGATAGGATGTTCCAACGGAATAATAAAATAATAGAAGAATGTCACCAAGTATAGGGGATTAGCGTATCACAAAGTTATTCCAAAGAGAATAAATAAGAATGGAATAATATAAGGATTTCACCAAGTGGTATATCGCATATATCAAAGTTATGTATAGGGTATCTTTGCGTATCTGAGTTATTCAATAGAATAATAAAGAATGGAATAACTGAAGTTCTCTTCGTGAATAAGAAAGAATAACACCCCTTACGGGTACAACAAATAATATTCCCTACCTTAGAAGAGCTGAATATTGGAAAAGTGAAGTAGCAAAATACTTTTCTTCTTTCTCTCTATAGTTTCTCTTTCTAGAGTTTCAGTGAATTCGTAAGAAATAATGAAGGAATGAGCTTTCTATTTATAGAAAAAAGCGGGGTGGCTCTTGGTCTTAATGAAGGTCAAAATGACTCTTGGTAATATGAAGAGACAACTACTATTTCATGAAGGGGTAATTACTATCGACGAAGGTAATTACTATTGACGAAGGTAATTACTATTGAAGAAGGTAATTACTATTAACGAAGGTAAATACTATTGACGAAAGTAATTACTATTCACAAAGGTAATTACTATTCACAAAGGTAATTACTATTGACGAAGGTAAATACTATTGACGAAGGTAATTACTATTCATAAAGGTAATTACTATTCACAAAGGTAATTACTATTGACGAAGGTAAATACTATTGATGAAGGTAAATACTATTGACGAAGGAAAATACTATTGACGAAGATAATTACAATTCACAAAGGTAATTACTATTTACAAAGGTAATTACTATTGATGAAGGGACTCTTAGATGATGACATATGGCCCCCCCATAAAATAATCAAACTTACCACAAACGTCTCATAACAGACTCTTTATATACATCAAGGATTGAATAAATATTACCACAAATCATTTATTTTTAATCAACACATATTTAATCTTTCAACAATTATTAATCATTTATAACTTGTCGTCTCAATTAATAATTTAATACTATAACATATTATATGATGATATCTTTGTGACAATAATTGAATTAATAATATAAGAGATATGATCAAAGAATTATCAGTAGTAATAATTGAGCATAACCGAGTGACTTCTCACATAAGCATCAATAATCAATATCGTGCTACTATACAACTCACGCCAGACATCGTATTTTTTTTACTACCGGGTAGTTCAATGCTTTTAATGGTAACACCTCTGCCGTTATTTTTATAGAAAAATAATTTTGTCGTTTTCTAACTACGACAATACTTCCGTTATTGGGGTCCATTAATGATTGAGTAGTCGTATACGAATATTCCCAACAAAAAGAATATTCCCCACCAAACGAATATTTTATAACAACTTGTTTACTTTGCAAAATTTATAAATATTACCCACAACTATAACATTATCTCAAATTTATTCCATAATATTCAAAAATAATATTTATAAAAAAAATTCATCTTTATTTATAAAAGCTGGGGTCTTACACCCTGAGTTGACTTGTATAATTCTTTGAGCAGAACAGCCAACTCTGTAATTTGATTACTTAATCCTTCGAAATACTCGCGAGAGACGAGAGTAGGATTAGGCTGACCAGATGTAGCCATGTTTGGCTATAGGCTTACTACCTTTTTGGACTTGGAACGGGTAACTGGACCAATTGCTTCCCTACAAAAAGACTTATGTAGTTTAGTCTTAGGGAAATATAGCAATGTTACATGTTATGTGATGTGTCCGTTTTTAGGAGTATTATCCTGCAAAACGGATGTTAGATGTTTTAATGACAAGATAACATGATAGGTTTTAATATGAAAAGGAATGCATGTTCACATAATCCTTTATATTTTCCATTACATTGAGATTGACATGGAAATGAGATTACAAGTAATTAAAATTACTAGTAATTGAAATGGGAAGGTATGAAGAGACTTCCCTCCGCGTTTGGTTTATCAGAGGCTGACCTATCTTAGGTTATTCTCGTGGCTTGTTGGCATAAAGGTTCCCAGATCATCGCAATCTACTCGACGGGAAGTTAATCCGCTCTTTCAATTGGAGTGAATCTGGATGGTGCTTTTCCTAAGCCTCGTTGGAATTAGTCTCCCTACGAGTCCGGTAATCAAACACCGACGGGATATAGCTTCCTGGTGGAGGGACCACACAACATACATTCACATACATCGTGTCTCACCGTATAGAAATGATGACATGTGCGAAACACTAATATCACAAACAAATATGGTGCGAAGCACTAAGTGCAGTAAGTAAATGCATTAGTACACAGTCATTCACAATGTAAATGCAACATCCACACACAAGCAGATAAAAGTTTTGGAAAGCTTTGAATAGCGGCTTAAGCCCTCTTACTGGATGTCTCCAGCAGAGTCGCCACATGTCGTAGTCGGGATTTTTATTTGTCCCTTTCGGTTCTTGTCTTTTGGTTTTCTCATGTTAGGTGAGATTTGTTTGAAAAAATAAGTTTGAAAAGGTCCGACATGTATATGTCGATGATTTGACTGTAAGAGTCGCCAGTTGGTATTTTTAAATGGTTGCACCAACTGAACCGAGAAATGGTTTTCACATAGACCTAGTGATATGACACTGTTTAACTGGTCTTGCAAAAATAAAATTCATTAGGGTCCGAGGGCTTGATTATGCGGAGGGAAGGTGTTAGGCATCCCCCGACATCTGTGACAACAAGGTTACCGCCGCTTTTCAATTTAAACTTATATTTAAATGTGTGTGTGTAGGTCAATGTTCAGTTGTTTGGAAGTAGTGATATGCCTTGTTTGCACCTATATACAAAGGGTTTGAATTTTGTATAAAAATATAATTTTAACGAGATATGGCAATAATATTTGTAAAATAGGTTTTTCAAACCATTATGCTCAATAAAAATTGAGGCCTTTGATACTTTCATTTTTATTAGTGTTCGTCTTGATTGCTTTTATTTTCGAGATACGAAGCATCTTTGAGAAAATAAGATACATAGCAATGCCGAACTCCTTGTGGGCATGAGAGTCATCTAAAGAAATTAAGACACCGTGAATAATTTACAAGCTGGCTGCAGCTGAAAATGTCCATCACGGGAACCAAATCTAGATTCAGGAATTGAATCCGTGATCACATGATTCCTAGGCTCAAATGATGATTCAATATGTTCAAAAGCTAGAAAACGAACTAGATTTGAATTAATCTAAGCATTCCAGCTTCAACGGTTCCAGTTTAGTCACTATGAACCGGTTAAAGTGAGAAATAGCCAGATTTAGGCAAATCTAGCATGCAAGTTGGTAAACAGTTATATATATATATATATATATATATATATATATATAAAGTAAATGTCCATGAAGTGATCTCCAGGCCTGGCAAAAATGTAAATATATATATATATGTGCATATATATAAAAGCGGTAAATGGCAACGAAGTGATCGGAATCGATGAGATATGTATATATATATATATATATATATATATATATATATATATATATATATATATAAGCAAAGAACGCTCTAAACACTCAATATTATATTCGGGCTCAATCGAAGCATAGTTTGATATATATATATATATATATATATTGTTGGTAATATCGTACTTGGAAAAAAATCGATCACTAAACACGCTTAATTAGTTAAGTATATCTGCGGTCTAACAAGTAATATAGTGATAAGTAGAATGTCTACTATTTACGACAAAGGAAATATGACTAATATTTACCAAGTAATTAATCGTATCGCTAAACTTCATTACCTCAAGATTTGGTGTTCACGCCTATTAATCAAAACATTCATATCTAACTACCCAATCATAATAAATTGAATAATAATCATAATAAATTGAATAATAAAAAACAGCCCATACAGATTACTTTAATAAAACATTATCTCCGTGTTATCTAACCTTTAATTACACAATCATTCAAATGCGGAAATTAAATTATTACATCACATCATTATTAAAAGTCTATCATCATAACGATAAAGTAAAATTATAAGTCTTCATCACTTTTACATTTTTCCCTTTCCTTTGCTAGTTGTAGGTTTATCTCCCTTCTCAACCATAACTGCAATAAGTGTATAAATATGCAAGAGTGAGCAAACAAAGCTCACTTGAATATAAGAATAAATATCTTTACAACATTTACCAAATAATAGGCTCAATAGAACTGAATGATATGCTATATTAATATTACAACATTTGCCAATTCATAGGCTCAATAGAACTGAGTGATATGTTCTATTAACATTCTTAAATATACTATTGAGGGTCAAATGACCATGAACCATGTCCACATTTATAAGTAATCTTTCAACTTTAACTTTAATAGTCATATGACTATAAGGACTCCACGTACTGAGGGGGATCAATCCTTCGTACAATGTATTATGCACAACCATTTCAACGCTAAACGTAAACCCCTAAACATGGGGTTGTTCATCTCATTATTTAGAGTACAAGTCCGCACCAAAGAAAGTTTGGTTTGGATAAGCTTTCAAGGGTAATTGAAGTTTAATAATCATCAACTAGGGAACTAGTTGAATCAACAATGCTTGATAACACAATAGTTGTTTAATAACAACATAACTTAGAACATTTGAGAATCATAAATGAACTGATTATACATATCAAACTCATGCTTGAAATAACTATAGAGCATAAGCATTCAATAAAATGAATAAAATGGTTAACCTTTGCTTGAACAGTAAAATAAGCTAAGGTTCGAGTCTTATAACATTAGAAATGAAATTCCTGAACGTACATTTAACTGATAGCAAGCTGGAAACTAAAAACTTGCCCAACAAGGTATTAACTCATGCAAAGAATTAAAACAGTTCAATAATAGAGACGAGAGTTCAAAACTACGTTCATTATACAATAATAGAACTTAAGAAACTTGCATAACTGTAAACAAGTTAGAATGAATCAATTAATAAGAATTTCCAATAACATTAGAGTTAGAGTTTGCTCGAATGAATTTTAGGAACAATTGATTTATTCAATAACAGTTAAGATAAGAAGTTTGCTCAATCAGGAGCATGAAGTTATACAATATAATAATAGAACTAACTCAACGAAAGTGTAGAGTTAGAAAACTTGCCTCGAGCGTAAGCTAAAATATTAAAACTCACGTTCACCTATACACAGTATTAAAACCACAACATCTATTAGACATACTAATATTCACTTTTCAATATAAAACGCATTACTAGCTAAACTTGTTATTTTAGCACAAGTCTTATGCTACCATTTACATTTCAGAATTCCCAAGTGTTAATCATCACAACACTTAACTAACGTTCATTGTATAAACTAAGTTATCACATAACACGTTCTCGATTTACTAATCATTTTTGCAACTTTGAACTTATTAACCACAATTCACTATGTTATGTTAACCTTAACGTTACACATTTAACATGCTAACACAATTTCAGACCATGTTATGACGCTTTCCCAAATCTGCAGAAATAGCAGAAGTCAAAATCTCAAACAAGGGTATGGCGCAATTTGCCTTTATACAAAGGTTTGGGACCCAAGAATCATGCCATTTTTTTGCTTTGGCACTCGGCAAGCAATTGCCACTGCAAGTGTTCGATTGCACGCAGAGAAGGCTAATGAACAGTAGCCAACTTTAGCCCAACAAACACAAATTTCACCAAATAGACAGTAGTATTAACACGTAAAATAAATATACAACTATCATAAACATGATTGCTCACATTTACAACCATTTAGCACAATTTATCAACAACTAAAACTATTTTAATTTCTCAATTTTCATGTTTTTTATAAAAACTCAATTTTCTTGACATTATTCCTACAAATCGTCACTGTGAATTCAATACTTGACAAAATCATCTCATTCCAATTACGTTATGTTCGTATATCAATGAACTAACATATACAAGCTTCAATTTATACTTTAACATATAATTTAGCCACTAGAATTGATGCTTACATGAGCCAATATGAAAAAAATATACACAAACATATACTGTAGAAAATTTCTTCTACTGTAAACCGAAATTAACATGAAATAATTGTTTAAACATACTTTCTAATCATTATAAACACATGTAATCATCATAACTAAGTTATATAAAAAAATTTGGAAGAAATAAAATTTACAGAGCATAGAAAAACTTTGTTGTAGTTCACATATGTAGACATATACATATATATATTAGGGTTGTATAAGAAATACCTTCAATTAGTGTGATAATTCCTTGCAATTGCAGACAATTCTTCTCAATTTCCCTCAGGCTTTCTCTCAATTCTCTCAAGCTCTCAAAAACAAGAATGCGTAATAACAAGAGCTAAGCAAAAATCAATCGATAGCCAATAGAAATAAAATAATACCGATAGTCTTAATAATATCGACTTAATTTCTAATGGCAATTACCCACTAACGTATATAATATAAATATATTATATTTATTATTTTATTTGTTTTATTTATATTATTTATTCTATTTATTTTATTTAATTTTAAAAAAACTAGAAATTCCAAAAGCTATAAGGCTTGTTTGCAAAAAAACCCTTTAAATATTAAAGAATTAATATATTAAGCCTTGTTTGTTAAAAAACTAAATTAAACTACTTTAATTTATTTTAATAACTCCTTATAATATAGTTATTTGTCACACTATATTTAATCAAGTTTTATATTTAATTTTAATTAATTCAAATCACAATTAATTAAATAAATCCTTTAATCACATAACACAATACAAATAATTAACCATTAAATTGAAATATCAATATAATAATAATTTCCTTAATTCATCAATTATTTATTTAATAAATAATTCTCCAAATAAAATTAAATCAATTAAACAAATATTTATTCAACGATAAACACATCCATTAAATATTTATATAATTCAATAAATATTTAATATTACAATTAAAATTTCGGAATGTTACATCATTCCTTCCTTAAAAGGATTTCATCCTCGTAATCACAATTCAAACAATCAAATCGTCACATTCTTCCCTACTTACAAAGATTCTCATCCCCGTAATCAAGACATAGATTAAACAAATAACTCTGTGGTAACTTTTCATCATTTCACTTCGAGTTCCCACGTTGCTCTTCTTCGACATTGTGGTTTCTCCATATCACCTTCATGAAGGTATCACTTTATTTTCGAGCACTTGTTCTTTCTCGTCGACTATCCGGATAGAGTCTCTTCATAAGACAAATCTTTTATCGAATTGCAATGGTTCATATTTCGATCACGTGTTTGTAATCGGGTTTATACGGTCGTAACATCAAAAATGAAAAACATTATGAATGTTTTCCAACTCGAGGTAGAGCTACCTCATAAGCCACTTCCCCCCACTCTTCGTAGTATTTCAAACGGTCCAATAAATCTTGGCTGAGCTTTCCTTTCTCGCCAAAATGAATTTTCCCTTCCAAGGAGAAACTTTTAGGAAAACAAAATTTCTACTTCAAATTCGCGATTTCGCTTGTGTTGATCGACATATTTTTTTTCGTTCTGCATCTTGGTCGCTACCAATCTTGTCCCGATGAGTTTGACAACTTCAGCAGCTTTGTTGTACCGATTCGGTCCTAACATTTTGGCGTTCACCTAACCCTAATCCCAAGATTCAGTTCTCGACTTCATCCCAAAGATCAGTGGAGTTCTTTCAACTTTTCGCGATGGATAATGCCTCGTAAGGTGGCATGCCCACATCTATGTCAACAAGGTGGAAGTTCTGTTGTTGTAGGCAAATTCTACCAACTGTAAATGTTCATCCCAGTTTCCTTTGAAATCCATGATGCATGCTCTCAGCATATCTTCTAATGTTTGGATTGTTCGTTCGCTTTGCCCATCGGTTTGGGGATGGTATGATGTACTCATTCGCAACTGTGTTCCCATACATTCTTGTAGTCTCTTCCAGAAGTTTGATGTGAACCTTGGATCTCTGTTTGATACAATTGACACTGGAACTCCATGTCTTGACACGATCTCTTTAACGTATAGTTTCGCTAGATGATCAAGATTAAATCTAATCTTTATTGGCAAAAAGTGTGTAGATTTTGTTAGTCTGTCCACTATCACCCATATCGCATCGTATCCTTTCTGAGTCGTTGGAAGACCTACCACAAAATCCATTGTGATATGCTCCCATTTCCATTCCGGTATTTCCAACGGTTGAAGTAACCCGCTTGGTCGTTGATGTTCAGCTTTCACCTTCTGACATGTCAAGCATTTTGCAAAGCATTCTGCAACGTCTCTTTTCATATTTGGCCACCAAAAATGTCACCGCAAATCTTGATACATCTTTGTACTTCCTGGATGAATCGAATATCTTGTGTTGTGTGCTTCGATCAAGATTTTGTCTTTAAGCTCTAGCACTGTTGGAACCCAAATTCTTTCCTCGAACCGTAGTATCGATCTTGTATTTTACATCACTACCGTTAATCACTTTCTCTTTGATTGTTTCGCATTCTTTAACTTGTAGTTGAGCATTCTTCACTTTGTCCACCAAAGTTGGACTAGCATCTATCCGGAATAGTCGTTCATCGGATTCCTTTGGAAATTTGATTTCCAACTCTAGCTTTGTCATCATTTGAAATAAGCTCCTCCCTAGTAGTTATCAAGATCAACTTCTCCCGACCTTTCTCGCTTCAAAGCATCCGCAACCACATTCTTTTTTCGGATGATAAAAGATCTCACAATTGTAATCCTTTATCAATTCCATCCATCTTCTTTGACGCATATTCAGGTCCTTTTGTGTGAAAATATACTTCAGACTTTTATGGTATATGTAGATTTCACATTTTTCTCCATAGAGATAGTGTCTCCATATCTTGAGAGTAAATACTACTGTAGCCAATTCCAAATCATGAGTCGGATAACCTTTCTCATAATTCTTTAGTTTTCTTGATGCATACGTAATAACTTTACCGTTTTGCATAAGAACACAACCCAATCCCTTATGTGAGGCATCATTATACACCACAAAGTTACATGTACTATCTGGTAATGACAACACAGGTGCCATGCATAATTTCTTCTTCAAATCCTAGAAACTTTATTCACATTTCTCCGTCCAAACAAATTTCACAGCTTTTCTTGTCAAATTTGTTAATGGACTGGCTATCTTAGAAAAATCTTGAATAAATCATTTGTAATAACCGGTCAGTTCCAAGAAACTCCTCACTTCCAACGGTGTTCTTGGTTGTTCCCAATTGATTACAGCTTCCACTTTTGATGGATCAACTGAAATCCCATCTTTGTCAATCGCATGCTAAATAAATTGCACACGATCTAGCCAAAATTGCACTTAGAGAATTTTCGCGACAATTTTTCCTTTCTTAGTGTTTCCAATGTCAAACGTAAGTGTTCCACGTGTTCTTCTTGAGTTTTGGAATACACCGTAATGTCGTTGATGAATACCACTACAAACTTGTCTAAGAATGGTTTAAACACCCTATTCATCAAATCCATGAATGCAAAGAAGTGCATTGGTTAAAACAAAAGACATCACCGTAAACTCGTAATGTCCATACCGAAGTTTTCAATGTCGCTCGAGGTATATCCTCCTTCCTCACTTTCAATTGGTGATACCCACTTCTCAAATCTATTTTTGAGAAAAGTATTTAGCACCTTCAACCGATCAAACAAGTCATCTATTCTTGGTAATGGATATTTGTTTTAATAGTGACTTTGTTTAATTCTCTATAATCAATGCAAAGACGATTGACCCATCCTTCTTCTTCACGAATAACACCGGGCGCTCCCCACGGTGATACGCTTTGTTGAATATACTTCTTCTTGTCTAATAATTCTTGTAATTGTACCATCATTTCTTTCATTTCACTTTGGAGCCATTCTCAGACGGGCCTTCGATATCGGTGTTGTTCTCGCACTAAGTCGATCACGAACTCAATTTCTCTATCAAAGCGGAAGTCCCGGAAAATCCTCGGAAACACATCCTCAAATTCCTCACCACATCGGTATCTCTTCCGTTTCACATTCTTTTTCTGAGTATCGACTATGTAAGCTAAATAGCCCACACAGCCTTGACTCAACAATTTCTTGGCCTGCATAATCGTCAGACATTTCATTTGTCTAGGCGACTTGCTACCAAAGAACACTACCTTTGACGGGGTCATAAGGTTTACACACTTCTTTTGGCAATCAATTACCGCTCCATATTTGAACAACCAATCCATTCCCAAAATAACATCAAACTCTCCAAGTCTAATCGGAATCAAATCTACCATCAAGATATTCTCCTTAATGTTCACCCTACAGTTCTTGTATACGAATCTAACAGGGATTACCTCCTTATTCGCAATTTCTATGTTCAAAGGAAATTCAGTTCTTCTCTAGGCAATTCTAAACTCTTAGCAAATTCATCAGAGATAAATGAGCAAGTAGCACCCGAATCAAATAATACATAAGCATTTATATCATTGATTGGGATAATACCTGACACCACATCTTTTGATTGCACAACATCTTGCATATCATGTCAAGGTTCTAGCTATGGGTTTGTTTGATGTCAGAGGTCCAAGAATCTCCATGTTACCTCCATTGCTTCGGTTGTCACTTCATCCTTCTTTTAGGGCATTCACGAGCAAAGTGATCCTTGGATCCGCACGTTAAGCACACGTTCTTCTTAGGTTGAGTGAAATTTGGGGCGATTTGACCCTCCTTGCCATAATTGAAGCATACTTGTTTCCCCATCAAGCACGCACCCTTGTGAAACTTCCCGCATGTAGCACATGCTTCAAACTTCTTATTTTGTTGGTTACCCTGCTGGTTTCCAGCACCCACATTTCCATTCCACTTCCTCTTCAAGTTGTTGTTGTTGTTGTTGTTTCCACCACTACCACCTCCATTCTTAATTCTCCAATCTTCTTCTTCTTCTTCTTCTTCTTCTTCTTCTTCTTCTTCTTTGTTTTAATTGAACTTTTTGTCACCGCCTCGCCCCCACCTTCACCGAGTATTGCTTTCTCCATCATCGCCGCTTGCGAAAGTCTTCAATTAGAATGGGAAACCCCATCAGACAAACTGTGGTTTCAAGTCCCCTGTTCAAACCTCTTCGCATCAAGCGTTCGTCTGCGTCGACTTAATAAGGTGCAAACCTCGCCAACTCATTAAATTTAGCGGCATACTCGGATGATACCATCATTTTCCCTCGCTTCAGTTCCAAAATTGCACTCTAATGACCCTTTGAACTCTTGGGAAAATAGGTCTCAAGAATATCTCCTTAAACCTATCCCCAGTCATCATCCCTGGTCCTTCTCGAGTTTTTTGGCTCGCCACCAATAACTAGCTCTCGCTTTCAACATGAATGTTAAAAAAGTCTTCTCCGATCATCCCCTACCCTAGCAACATCAAACACATTGTCTATCTCCATAATCCAAGTCTGTGCCTCGACTGGATTCACGGACCCACGAAATTCAGGTGGTCCAACCGCCTTGAACTCCTTAAACGTTGTTCCTTGGTTCTGTGGTTGATTCTGCAACGCTCCTATCAGTAACGTCACTAATTGTTGAACGGGGTTAACATCAATATTGTCGTTATTGTAGGTTCCTTCAGTGGTTCTCTGTCGTAGTTGTTGACATCTGGGAGGCATTTTCTATTAAAAATTCACCCATTAGATTATTATTCAACTGTTTTAAGTAATTTCTACTTAACTTGCCTCCACAGAAGAAATAGCCACATAATCACATAACACTTTGAATAAAATAACAATTTTTATTTATTCAAAACCTCTTTCAAAATACAAAACAATAGCATCACTGCTATTTATATTACTTTGCTGAACTACAAAAGTTTCAGGTCAACATCATCGTCATATCCCATAGGTCACATAACACTTGGGATTTATAATTTATTTAACATTTTATTAATCGCATAACAACTACGATGTTCTACTAAGATATCGCTTAGCTTTACTACGCTTCTTCCTCCATAATCCAAACATTGTTCTCGCGATCTAATACATACGATGGCAAAGGTCTCGAATCGAATCGGATAACCCATGACCCGATCTTGAGCTCGATTAACCACGGTGTTGAATACTCTATTCATCTCTTCCATCTTCATTCTCTTTGCCTGTGCGTCTTTCACTGCTATCCCGGCTCGTTGAAACACTTCCTCATATGCGTCTTCGGCTCTTGCCCTCTTAGTAGCTTCTTCCCTTAGCTTATTCTTCAATTCAGTGACCTCCTCGATCAGTTGTTCTTTCTCTCCTTCAGTCTGTTCTAGCTTCTCCTCGACATTAGTCATTGTTCCTCACACATCCTTGGATCTCATCGTCTTTTATGTCATTGCAGTCTATTGTTCAGCTACTATCTCTTGTAATTCCTCGACTGTATCCTGAAGTTCTACTTTATGGTCGTAGACTTCATCGTACATTCGAGCAGCTATCAAGGTTAGTGGAGTCTCTACCTCCTCGTCCTCATCATCCTCATCCTCCTGTGGCAACTCAAAGGGATCCTCCTCATCCGTCTCGACATCATCATCCTCATCTTCAACCACTGTGACCAATGGGGCTGACTCCCGTGGGCGAGTTGTTCCCAAATAACTCGAATGTCGCGAGGCTCCTCCTTTATAGGCATCTAAGGTCCTCCCTCCATAGCCTGACTGGATTCTCCAACATTAGTCATCCTAACAACAAAATTTAAGTTTTAATTATTAATCATTACTACTCGACACTCACGAGCACATAAGTTATAAACACATAAGCACATAAGTGTTTTATTACTTCTTCCTTAAAACTCGATAAGAGTTCATCACCACTATCTTTTCAAAGGTTACTTCCTAAGGCTTTTCCCCACCTAAGGTCTATAACCTAAAGCTTTGATAACAACTTGTGACACCCCCAAATCCCGGTACTTCATTACCTCAAGATTTGGTGTTCACGTAATCAAAACATTCATATCTAACTACCCAATCATAATAAATTGAATAATAAAACCTGCCCATACAGGATTACTTTAATAAAAACATTATCTCCCAGGTTATCTAACCTTTAATTACAATCATTCAAATGCGGAAATTAAATTATTACATCACATCATTATTAAAAGTCTATCATCATAACGATAAAGTAAAATTATAAGTCTTCATCACTTGTACATTTTTCCCTTTCCTTTGCTAGTCAGAGGTTTATCTACCTTCTCAACCATAAGCGCAATAAGTGTATAAATATGCAAGAGTGAGCAAACAAAGCTCACTTGAATATAAGAATAAATATCTTTACAACATTACAACATTTGCAAATAATAGGCTCAATAGAATGAATGATATGTTTCTATTATTACAACATTACAACATTTGCCAATTCATAGGCTCAATAAGGCCGAATGATATGTTCTATTAACATTCTTAAATATACTACTGAGGGTCAAATGACCATGAACCATGTCCACATTTATAAGTAATCTTTCAACTTTAACTTTAACAGTTATATGACTATAAGGACTCCACGTACTTAGGGGGATCAATCCTTCGTACAATGTATTGTGCACAACCATTTCAACGCTAAGCGTAAACCCCTAAACATAGGGTTGTTCATCTCAGTATTTAGAGTACAAGTCCGCACCAAAGAAAGTTTGGTTTGGATAAGCTTTCAAGGGTAATTGAAGTTTAATGATCATCAACTAGGGAACTAGTTGAATCAACAATGCTTGATAACACAATAGTTGTTTAATAACAACATAACTTAGAACATTTGAGAATCATAAATGAACTGATTCTACATATCAAACTCATGCTTGAAATAACTATAGAGCATAAGCATTCAATAAATTGAATAAAATGGTTAACCTTTGCTTGAACAGTAAAATAAGCTAAGGTTCGAGTCTTATAACATTAGAAATGAAATTCCTGAACGTACATTTAACTGATAGCAAGCTGGAAACTAAAAACTTGCCCAACAAGGTATTAACTCATGCAAAGAATTAAAATAGTTCAATAATAGAGACGAGAGTTCAAAACTACGTTCATTATACAATAATAGAACTTAAGAAACTTGTTTAACTGTAAACAAGTTAGAATGAATCAATTAATAAGAATTTCCAATAACATTAGAGTTAGAGTTTGCTCGAATGAATTTTAGGAACAATTAATTTATTCAATAACAGTTAAGATAAGAAGCTTGCTCAATCAAGAGCATGAAGTTATACAATATAATAATAGAACTAACTCAACGAAAGTGTAGAGTTAGAAAACTTTCCTCGAGCGTAATCTAAAATATTAAAACTCATGTTCACCTATACACAGTATTAAAACCACAACATCTATTAGACATACTAATATTCACTTTTCAATATAAAACGCATTACTAGCTAAACTTGTTATTTTAGCACAAGTCTTATGCTACCATTTATATTTCAGAATTCCCAAGTGTTAATCATCACAACACTTAACTAACGTTCATTGTATAAACTAAGTTATCACATAACACGTTCTCGATTTACTAATCATTTTTGCAACCTTGAACTTACTAACCACAATTCACTATGTTATGTTAACCTTAACATTACACATTTAACATGCTAACATAATTTCAGACCATGTTATGACGCTTTCCCAAATCTGCAGAAAAAAGCGTAAGTCGAATCTCAAACTAAGGGTATGGCGCAAAATGCCATACACACAAGGTTTGGGATCTACAAGAACATGCTACCATTTTTTTCGCTTTTGCACTTGCTACAAGAATGCTTGCTTGTTCGTGTGTTCAGACAGACGCAGAGAAGGCTAATGAATAGTAGCCGACTTTAGCCCAACAAACACAAATTTCACCCAATAAACAGTAATATTAACACGTAAAATAAATATACAACTATCATAAACATGATTGCTCACATTTACAACCAATTAGCACAATTTATCAACAACTAAAACTATTTTAATTTCTCAATTTTCATGTATTTCATAAAAACTCAATTTGCTTGACATTCATCCTAAAAATCATCACTGTGAATTCAATACTTGACCAAATCATCTCATTCCAATTACGTTATGTTTGTATCTCAATGAACTAACATATACAAGCTTCAATTTACACTTTAACATAAAATTTAGCCACTATAATTGATGCTTACATGAACCATATGAAAAAGAAAATACACATATATATATCACAAAATTTTCTTCTCATCAGAAATGAAAATTAGCATGCAATTATTGTTTAAACATACTCTCTAATCATTATAAACACATATAAACATCATAACTAAGTTATATAACAAAATTTTAAGAAATAGAATTTCTGAGTATATAGAAAAACTTTGTCGTAGTTCATATATGTATATATATATACATATATATATTAAGGTTTATAAGAAATACCTTCAACTAGTGTGATAATTCCTTCAATTGCCTTCAATAATTCTTCTCAAATTTCTCTCAACTTTCAAATTTCTCTCAATTCTCTCAAGCTTTGCAAACAAGAATGCGTAATAACAAGAGCTAAGCCAAAAATCAATCGATAAATAAAGATAGAAATAAAATCGATAGTCTTAATATAATAACTTAATTCTAATATTAATATTATATAACGATATATAATATAAATATATTATATTTATTATTTTATTTATTTTATTTATTTTATTTATATTATTTATTCTATTTATTTAATTTAATTTAAAAATACTAGAAATCCCAAAAGCCATAAGGCTTGTTTGGCAAAAACCCTTTAAATATTAAAGAATTAATATATTAAGCCTTGTTTGCAAAAAACTAAATTAAACTACTTTAATTTATTTTAATAACTCCTTATAATATAGTTATTTTCACACACTATATTTAATCAAGTTTTCATATTTAAATTAATTAATTCAAATCACAATTAATTAAATAAATCCTTTAATCACATAACACAATACAAATAATTAACCATTAAATATGAAATATCAATAATTCATAATAATAATTTCAACTAAAATTAATTCATCAATTATTTATTTAATAAATAATTAATTAAATATTTAAAATTAAATCAATTAAACAAATATTTATTCAACGATAATTCAAACATCCATTAAATATTTATATAAATCAATAAATATTTAATATTACAATGAGAAAAAATTTTTCGAATGTTACATAGTAAAACACACGCGAACATAAATTAAAAACAGTATAGTAGTATCATGGCTTCTAAGCTCGATCATAGCTACTCCCAGAAAATAGGGAAAACACAGATACGAATAAGGATTCAATCAATTTAAAGCATAAGATTGTATTCGATCCATTCTATGTGTATGTGTGGAGACCAACCGTTCTAACTAATCATAGCTTAAATAAGTTCCCACAGTCGATTGTTAATAATAATATGCACACTCCGCAACTTAAACATTCAACAAGCATTAAGAATAAGACGCAAGTGCAGGAAAAGATCAAAAGACTCTAGCATGACGATAATAAAATCTGACCCAGATAATCCTTAATTACCTTAGGCTATTCAGAACTACCCATGAATGAGCTTTAGATCAGTAACTCCCAAGCCAGACGAATTTAGGGAACTAGGTGTAGAACACCCCTATGAATCTAATAACTCGAGCAGTAAAGGCCACGTAATCAACATAAGCCAATTGAGACATTACAACAAAAACGAAGATTATTTAACGAGTGCATTTTATGCTCCATCTCGGTATCAGTCCTTCGTTTATGGGCGAGTGCGTTTTACGCTCCATCTCGACCCACCGCAAAACTTTCGATATAAACTTTTCTTTTCTATTTTTATTCTCATTTCATTCATTCCTTTTTTATATATGTCAACATGCCAGAATCCAAGATCCAAAACCGTATAAACGTCAAAGTATTTTATTACCTTATAAAAATGAAAGTTTATACGAGTGAACAAACTCTCAAAGTAATAAACACGCGAACTAAATTCGAAAAATAACTAGTTAACACAGTTGGTCGGTGCTTGCTAAGAAGGACAGATCAATAACTGTCTAAACTTATCGATTGAATAACCCCTAGCTCATACATGCTTGACACTACTCTAAGAGATAGACATAATTACTTGGCGTTTGTCATCAGCCACAATAAAAAATTAATGATAAATATAACACCCTTGCTAAATAGCAGCTCAAAATAGGGTAAAAAGGCTATTTACATGGCACACACATCTAAATCTGTATAAGCCCCAAAAATATGGCTACTAACCACAATCATGCTAATAATAATCGAAGCATTAATAAATAAAACCAAAAACAGTTCATGACATCTGTAACAACCCGATATTTTCTATATAAATAAATAAGAAATTTTGCGTATAATTTTTTTTTATTTAAGGATGAGGATTTGTACAAGATAATGTGTATATGTATTTATGTGGTAAATAAAAATATATTTATTACATAAATATTTACAAATAAATTTATTTTAGAATTATTGATTATTATAAAGTATATTCTTATAATAATTAATTTTATAGTAGAAATGTTTTTATTAATTATTTTCCATCAATATATAATCATATATTATTTAAATAATATATGAAGTGATTTTTAGAATAATTATAATAATTATTTTATTATATGAATTTTAATCTGATTATTAAGTTAATTATTTTACCTTAATTATTAAGGTTAAGTATGAAGAATAAATCGGATATGGAATCTAAACTCTAATTTTAGATTATTATCAAGGAATGAGAATAATAATATAATATTAATTATATTTTGATTTTTTAGTGCTATAAATATGTACTGCATGTAAGTATTAAGGATGGTTGGTCAATTATGGTGTTTAATTTCAAAACCATAATATTAATTGGTTAAACCCTAGTTTTACTGGGGGAAACCCTAATTTAAAAATCAATGGTGAGTTTAAGACTGTTATATAACTGTGTTATATGATTTATGCGGTGTATTATATAATGATTTGATAAATTAGGTAAACCCTAATTTTAGAAACCCTAAATAAATTCTTTAGAAAAACCCTAATTATAAAACCCTAATTTTTGGAAATGAGAAACCCTAATTTGAAATTCAAATTAGAGTTCGAGATTGTTTGTAATTGTGTTAAGGTGGTTAATTTACAAGTATTAGAATTATATTTGTTAATTAGGAAAACCCTAATAAAAATTGGAAACCATAATTAATTAAAAACCCTAAATCTAAAATTAGTAACCTTAATTTGCTAATTTATTAACCCTAAATTATTAATTGTAAGCTAAATGCTAATTAGTGGATACTAAAACACTAATGTTCATGTATAGTATAATTAGTAAATTAATCATAATTAGGAAACTCTAATTTCAAAATTTTAGAAACTAAAATTTATTTAATTTTATTTTTGTGCAAACCCTAAATTGGAAATCCTACAAATGCTATGTACTAAACCTAAGGGTTAAACCCTAAGGGTTTGCCAAATGACAAGTTTGCCATTAAAATTCCCAACCAAATGACCAAAATACCCCTCTTGTATTATTAAATTTTGCCAAGTGTTGGAGTGGTTGGAGTTGTTGGCCAACCCTTGACTCTCTATGTGACTGAAATGCAACACATATCAGTCAACAGATCTCGGCCATGCATTGCAACATTATATAAATAGATCCAAGACAGAGAAAATCATTTTGCTCACACATTTTGTCCAAACACTCAACCAAGCAATCCTCTCTCAAAACCTACGAATTTCTCTAGCATATCAGTCCCTAAGAACAGCCCCACGATCAACCATAACAAATCAGAAGCTAGAAATCAAATCGATCAAAGAAGGTATAAACCCTAGCCATACAATCTGACCATCGATCTGTGGTTTGATGTTGTTTGTTTGATGTTGTTTTTTTTATGTTAAACATGTTATATAAGGTGTCTAAGAATGATCTGGGTTGCTAGATGTTAGATCCATAACATCTAGAGGCTTGGATTTGAAGATTTGCCAAATCTGGAAAATGTTCAAACTGTGGTCTGACAACCAATGTCAGTGGTCACAGATCCTTGTTCATGTATGTTTTTTGTGGTTTAAAGGCTTACATATGTAGTCTGACATGTCGGCTTTGATCTGGAACAAGAATCAGACTTGGATCTGGTCTATATTGCAAGATATTCAAGATCAAACGTAGTCAACGGCCGTGGCCAAGGCGTTTCAGGTAACCCGAAGCTTGACCCGTAACCTAACGACAACATTTTAAACCGTCTTGATCTGTTAGTGTATTGGAGTTTTGTTGTTGTTGTGTTATCTAAGTTGTAGAGTTGTATATGTAATACATGTTTATGCTTTTATATCACCTATACATCAAACATGATGAAAGTAGTAGCCGGTAAAAGTAGCTAAGTAGTTCCTGTTTACGGTTTTCAAGGAAACCTAGAAAATCTATGAACACGGGTTCTGACAAGATTTGACCAATGTGTATCTAGAGATTTTGTTGTTGATTTATGTGTTTTAAGTGTTAGATCTCTTCATTTACATTTGTACTACAAGCTGGAACTGTTAAATCACCATAACATCAACTAGAAATTGTTTAAACCAAGGCACAAAGTAGCTATCAAGCACTGTCTGGGTTTCTGGGTAACTCAGAAAACCCAAGAAGGGCCTGACAACTACTTTGAATCTCCTGATCTTTCACTTGATGCATGTTATGATCATTCTTGTTGCTGGATCGTGTAGTCTTGTATGAGTACTACATGATCTAATCAACAACATGTCCAGAAACACTTTGTGTGAAGAATAATGGTTGGTCAAACGTGGTACCTGACAAACTGACTTGAATTTCTGGGTTTGGCCAAGAACACGAAGAACACCTATAGCGATGGTTTTGTCGCTATAGGCAGTCTTTAGCGACACTTTTATTAAAATTAATTATTTAAATTCCAAAAATTATTTAAAAATAGTATTTAATTTCCAAAAATTATAAAAATTATTTTAAAAATTATTTTTAAATTCTAAAAAAATTATTTTTTAATAATTTAAAATATTTTTCATAAATAATTTATTTAAATATTATTGATAATTAATTTATTTATTAAATGTATTAAATAAATTAATTAAAATGATTTTATTATATTAAAAATTATTTTATTATATTAAAAATCATTTTAAATGATAATAAGTTATTTAAAAATATTTTAAGTTATAAAATATAAATTTTAATATTTTAAAGCAAATTTCATTAATTATTTAATATTAATGATCATTAATTTATTTACTAAATAAATTAAATAAATTAATTAAAAATGATTTTATTATATTAAAATCATTTTAAATGATAATAACGTATTTAAAATATTTGAAGTTATAAAATATAACTTTATATATTTAAAGGTAAATTTCATTAATTAATTATTATTAATGATATTAAGGTTATATAATAATTATATTATGTAAATTAATTTAAAAATGATTTTATTAATATAAAATTATTTTGAATGAAAATAAAGTGTTTAAAGATATTTGAAGTTATAAAATATAACTTTTAATATTTAAAGGATAATTTCATTAATAATTTAATATTAATAATTATTAATTTATTATTAATGATATTAAATTTATTTAATAATTATATTAAATAAATAGTTTTAAAATAGTTTTATTAATTTAAAAATCATTTAAAAAGGATATAGATGAATTAAAAATATTATTGAGTTATACTTAATGATGACTTTTAATATTTTGATAAATAGTACATTAATAATTTAATATTAATGGTAATTATTTAAAATGATTTTAAATGTTTTAAAAATCATTTATGGGTAATATTAATACTTTAAAATATTTTGAGTTATTATAAATAACTTTAATATTTTGGAAATGATTTCATTAATAGTTTAATATTAATTAAATATTAATGATAATAGAATTGTTTAATATTTAAATCATTTAATAGTGATTCCGATGTTTGAAAATTCTTGATAAATAATAATAAATGTTTTAAAATTATTATAAGTCATTTAAAAATAATATGACTGATATTTATAGATATTGAGTTACAGAATAGGGTCTTAGACTCGATAATTATCCGATAAAGCTGTCGGTACCCCGACATGTTTCAGAAATTGATCTGGACTTGGATAACTTAATTATATATGTGATTATTTGTGATTCAATGGTTGTTAAACATGGGTAATAATGTGATTAGGTTATGTGCTGACTACGAAATACAGTATTATGTATTATAGTATATTGTTCTAATCGAACGAATGATCTGATTACTGATAGGTCGTGATATAAACGATAAAACTAAGTTGTGAAATGTAAGCAACGCATCAGGAAAGTATCTTACCTTTGTATTTTCTTTATGCAATGGACATGAGTAAGAATGTTTCTAAATTATATTATTACTGTACAGATTATTAACCTTATATTATATACGCTCATTGATTATCAACATGTTAGTATATGGTAATTCAAATATATATATTCTGTTCATTAATTTCTATAAATGGTTATACAAGTGTCCCCACTTGGATAATCATTGTATTTAATCACATGTTGATATACCTTTGTCAATTACCCGTATATATATATATATGTTGAATTATAGATTATTGTTGAACAAGATAAAACCTTTGATTTGGAACCCAGACAAGTATGAACATCCCTACACGGGAAAACTTTTTATGCACCCAAGGTGGACAGAGTGAACGATACCCTCGTTCTTGTATGTAGTATTGATCAATGCAAGGAATAACGGGCTGATCACCCCCCGTGCTCGTAAGTTATGACGGTTTGCAGATGAATTTCTGTTTAACCTTTTTGAAAATGAAAACAATGTTCATAGCATGTCACCATAACCCCAGTTATAGTCAATATGTAGTTTCAAAAATTTGAAAGAGAGTTGTTATGATATTATTATCGGTTCAGATTACTTCACAACTATTGACTTGTTATAGAAGGATTGTACAAAGAAAACATTTAAATTCTTTCAGCTTATATATATAATTGCTATTACTTGCTGGGCACTCAAATGCTCATCCTTGCTGAATTTAAATGTTTTCAGCTAAGTGTGAAGAACTAGAAAGCTCATGCAGAAACAAAGGAAAAAGAAAGCTAACCAAATAAGATTTGTGGTAGTTTATGTAATAATTTGATATTATTAAGACAAGGATATATATTATCTATCATGTTATGCAAGGAATGTATTAAATGTTATGTACTTGGGAGCTAGACTCTGATAATCATGTAAATTAAGTTTGATATTTATATTATTGTTATTATTATTAGAATTATTCCACTCATAGAAACGGTATCGTGAAGCACCGAGTTTGGGTTTTAAGTACCCGGATTTGGGGGCTCTACAACATCCATAATGATAAAAATCCAAGAATAATCCCGCAGTTCAAAAATGACTGCACCACAATACTTAAAATACTGATAAACATAAGCAAAGTACTAAATATGCAACCTAACATGGCAATAGACATAAATAAACAGATAGTAGCCAAAACACCCCCAAACTTGAGGTGAGCAATGCCCTCATTGCTAAACATAGAGCAATCATATACAAGAGGGCTTCCCTGAAGTTCGCTCACTCAGCAGCGGTCTGGTCTTCATCAACTTCGGCAGACGGTGATGGTGGAGGGTATGGTGGGAAGACAGGAGGCTCTGGGAATTGGTATGGTGTGAACTCAGCGTTCTCGCCACAATAGTCGGTGTAAATTATGACGCCATAAAATTCAGGTGCTTGAAACCCGAATTCAGTGCTTCACGATACCATTTCTTTGAGAAAAATAATAATAATAATGTCATAAATATCAAACATAATTTACATATCAGAGCTGTCTAAATCCCAGGTACGCGACCTTTAAAACATTTCATTACGTGATAGATAATAATATCATTATCTTATTTAAGTCTAACTATTACATAAGATAACACAACTTATTCTGACAGCTTTCCTTTCCCTTTGTTCCTGGCAGAGCCCTCTGGTTGGTCATACTTAACTGAAAACATTTAATTTAAGCAAGGATGAGTATTTGAGTGCCCAACAAGTAATAACAATTATAAATATTAGCTGAAAGGATTAAATGTTTTCTTTGTACTACCCTTCTACAACAAATCAATGGCTTTGAAGTAATCTGAACCGATAATAATAATATAACAACTCTCTATCAAATTTTTGAAACTACGTACTGACTATAAATAGGGTTAAGGTGATATACTATGAACATTATTCTCAATTTTTGAATAGGTTTAGCAGAACTTCATCCGCAAATCATCATAACTTACAGGCACGGGTGGTGATCAGCATGTTATGCCCTGTATTGATCAATACTACATGCAAGAACGATATCATCGTTCACTCTGTTAGCCTTGGGCACATAAAAGATTTCTCTTGATCGGGATATTCATACTTAGTCTGGAATCCGAACAAAAACAATTTGATTGGATACAAAAAGGTTTTATCATATTCAACGATATTTCTAAATCTGTGTCTAGCTGATCAAATAGCTTAGACGACTTTTACTTAATGTATACATACTGGAAATCAATAGGTATATATATATCAACATGTGATTAAATACAATGATTATCCAAGTGGGGACACTTGTATAACCATATTTAGAAATTAACGAACAAAATATATATCTGAATTATATAATATAATATCATGTTAATAAACAATGGTCGGATACATTATATAGAACAATTGGGTTAGTAATCTAGCATAATAATAATAATATAATTTTGAAACTTTCTTACTCATGTCCATTGCATAAAGAAAATGCAAAGGTAGGATACTTGCCTTAAGCGTAGTTTATTCACGTTAATAAATCAACACTTTCGAATCCTATTTATAGCGTATTATAAGTTTAAGATGTTCATCAGCTAACACATTCGTTAATCAAGATCGACATGATTTAAGTATGCACATATGGTACAAAATCAGCTTATATGTTTACCACGAAATCAATTACCTAGTTATTTCAAAAGCAATTTAAGAACGCTCAAGGTTAAGTATATATGGATCATGTATAGGTATATTATAGATGTATCATGACCTCTTAATCCTTTAGAATCTAAACATTCATGTGATGCAACTATATTTAGAAAATATGTTCAAGTTTGCTTTTAGAACTATTGTAAACTTGAACAATGTAATTTAACACATACAAGACAACTTTAAGGCTCTAATCATATGTAGTCAAGTCATGTTATCATGCTCACAAGGCCAGAATATAGAGTATGTAGTAGTCATGCATATTAGCTCACTTTACCATGTTAAAAACTTCTTTAATACAAATCCTAAGTAAAGTGGTCATGAGCAAAGAACTATGAATCATATGAACACAAGTTAACGGGTTATTCATGCCTTTCTAAATCATACGAACATGCTTGCAAAGTCAGAATATAAACATCACTACTACAAAACAGTAAATAGACAACGCTTAAACCACAACGTTTTTAATAAAAACGTTGTGGTATATTTTTTACAACGTTTTTAAAAAAACTTTGTAGATATATATGCAAAAACGTTATCTATTTAAAAGAGCATTTTTTTCTTTTAACTAGATAACGTTTTTTTTAAAACGTTATCTATATACAAAAACACGGAGCAAAAAATGGGGGTTAAGTGAAAACTTAAAATAAAAAAACATAATCTTTCATTCCCTCTCCTTATTTCTATCTCCCCAGACCCTTTCTCTCTGTTCCTTTCGCGCTCTCTCTCCAGTCTGTTTACTTCTTCCAAACCCTAGCCACTCTCGTTTCTCTTTGCCTAGCGTTTTTGCTATAGTTTGAGTGCAGATGTCAGTGAGTCTGAGAGTTCTAGTAGTTTCTCTTATCACCGGTTCGATGCTGAAGGTGCGTCCAGTTCTATGGCCTCGTCTCCGCTCGCTCGCCGTGGTTTGACTGCTATTTCTTGTCAGTCGTTTCCGACGCCATTGATGTTTCTTGTGATTGGAGGTAAAGATGTGGTGGTTTGGGAGGAGAAGCCTCAGAAATCGGAGACTGATTTTTCTGGTAAGTACTTCTGGCTTTAAGTTCTTCATTTTCATTGTTTAATCATACATTTGATGTTAAACCGATACAAATCTGTTCTAGTTGATTTGGGTAATTGCTACTCAAGTTTGATGAAGTAAATAGACTGTGCTCTACATCATTTCTCTTGCTTTCATTTTCTCGACTTTTCATGAATTTGATAAAGTCATGTACTTGGAGATATATATGTGTGATAGTGTGAGATAAATAATTTAATTATCTTTATAGTTTTACTAGATCCAAATTATTCTATTCAAATTTTATTCATCTTAAAATGCTTTTCAAAAAATAAATAGAAGCCTAGAAGTTTCATTGACGAAGCCCTTATTAATTTTACTTTTAAAATATATAGTGTTAGAAAGTCGTGTTATTTATCCAAATATAACCTTAACTTGCATTCACAATTCTCTTAACTTAACTTATGATGACAGTGTATTGATCAAAATTGCAGACATTGGTCAAGTAGACTTCTTTAACTCAAACTTTTTTAGATGGACTTGGGTGGGGTGCTTCATTTTAATCAAGAATATGATTTTTTTTGGGATTTGACAGATGATTATGGTGAGAGAAGAGGGTGATTCTGCTCCTGATGTGGTGGAGTATCGACATGGCCTCACCCCTCCCATGAGGGATGATTGAAGGTAAAGATTTCGTAGAGAGCCGGATCTAAATGTATGAGTCGCCACGTGATTTCCCAGGCTTCTTCTCTTTATTTTACCTTTTCCCTTTTAAGGGTTGGGTGTTTATGTGCATGTGTCTAACAGAGCGATAGATGTGGCCATTGCTTGAGTTTAAATAGGAAGTATCTTTGCCATCTAACCAGAACCACGATAAATTTATCAGTATATGTCGATTGTATCATGTGGCTCGTCACTACGTTTCTAAACCCCCTTTCTTTGAACTTACGTCTTTGATTGTGATTTTTTACTCTTTTCACTGAGCTTGTGAGACGAGTAGAGAAAGATCTGTTGAAAATCATGGTTGATGGAACTGCTGAAAATATTGATATCCTTGCATTAAATAATTTCTACTTAACTTTGTGGCAATACAAATGTTTCTTGTACAACATGAATAACTGAACCTTTAGACAAATTATGAGCTTCTGCACTAAATCACTAATATAGGTCACACATTACCAATAAATTTTCCATCCTACACTGACAAATTCAATGGTCTATACTATATATGCCCTTTGATATTCCTTTACCAAGTTTTGCTAGATAATTAATGTGAATATAAGCCAATTTAGCTATTAAGAGAGTTGAAAGCAGTAACTGCTCATCTTTTGGGGGCTGTGGTGGGGGAAGGATCTGAATGATGGAACACATAATTGATTCATAACAGTAGAAAAATAGGCTAGTGGGATTCATTCACAATTTTTATTCCTTGACCTAGCTAGGTAGCGGTTCACTTGTTGAAGTGGCTGAGCAAGCTGAAGGTTAAGGTTAATAAGGTTAATAGGTAGCTAGGTATCCAAATATAACCTTAACTTTCATTCACAATTAATGAAATGCTAGAGAATTTGAATTGTCTGTAGATCATTCTCTATTTGTCCTAACTTGGGATCTTAAAATCTTAACATATACATTATGCACAAGGGAGAATCAGTGCACCGGTTTGATGGGTCGTCTTCAATCGGGAATTGCTTATTTTGCTAGTGGGGGTGATCTACCACATCATAATCCACAGTTCCCTTCTGTTCAAAGTGGTCAAGTATTTTATAAGGTTTATATTTTATAGTTTGTCTTCTATTTTATAAATTAGGTCTTTGCATAGTTTGTGGAATTAGAGTTATCTTCTACAGTTTCATTCATGAAAAGAAATATAAAGAGTGGTTTATAAGTTTGAATTCAAATTATATGATATGATGGGTTAAGACGATATATTGTTAGCATGTTATGATGGATGTTTGTTTTGTTGGAGGTTATGCTTACAAAGACCTTGGTACGCGCAAAACTCCATTGCCCAAATTTGAAGCTAATTCTAATTATAAGGTTTGTAGACGAAAGTGTCTTGCTTGCTCAACTACTTATACCACTATTACTTTTAAAAATAGTTGAAATGTGTTTACGAAATGTTGTAATTGCGTTAATTACTGTAGTTGGTGCTGAAATTGAATCCCTTTTGAATTTTGTGATAACAACAAATTGAATCCCTTCTTGTTTGTATATGGATAGTAAATATGATCTTGTATACTTTATGGGTGCTTGAATAATATATTCATCAGTTTCCGCAACAGTAGCAGAATTTTCAGTTGGAGATGGATTATGAAACCTCAAACATAGGGTATTGTTTACCCGGTTCACTTAGTCGCGGTGTAAGTTGATTCCTCACTATATCAAGTATTTCGCATTTTATAACATTAATTCTTAGCTTATATATATCTGTCACGCCTTTTATAGTTAAATACTTGGGATTGGGCTCTTGGATTTGCGGATTTATGATATTTATGTCTAAAAAAAATGTTATACTTCTTATAGCAGCACTAGAAATCAAGTTTACTTTTGAGGTTGTTATATTTACGTTTAGATCTGTACATGTCTATTAATATCCTTCTGTCTGTTCATGTGGTATAGTAGGACATTGGCCTTGATTATTGAACCTACTATACTGCTAGTAGCTAGCTTTGAGGAACAGATTCCAGATTATAAGGCTCCTTCCTTGGCCTATTATTCGATTTGATTCCATGATAGTTTAGCTTTTGTTCCATAAGATATAGATGCATTTAAATTGGCTTTTGTCTTCTTGCGATCTGTGGCAATGTGATCTCATTTACTATATATGACTTGAGACCCGTCAAAATGTTCTTTTATTTGGAAGATTTCTTGTGTATATATATATAAGCGCTATCATTATTGATTGGATGGAGGAAACATGTGATTGTTCAAGTACTATATCCTCGTGTGTTTGTGTACATTGCTTGTAATTAGAGACGAAATGAGTCAAATGATGTGTTAAGCAAAGAAAGATCGTCAAAATTGAGTGAGTTTCACTATTACTTTCTTATGTGGTTCATGGGTGATATGATATAATTTTTAATGACTACCGATATAGCTCTCTTGCTATTTTTGGTAGTTGAGTAATGCTTCTACGATTTGCATGAAAGATGATAGTATTGAAGGCATAAATGATACTTTGACGAAGTACGGGATGAGCGAGCAACGTATGTAAGCAGCTACATGTAGAGCATATATGATAGTTTAGTATATATTTTGTGGATGTAGTAATTTGAATTACACGAATTGTATCATTGGAATGTATTTTGAATGGTTGATACATTTTGGCTTTAAATTTAAATGAGAATTTAGACCTTTTAGCATTAGCATATTGCAGGTGCATTGGTAATGTAGGTAAACCAACTTTTTTTTTAATCTACAACATTTTAAAAACGTTGTGTAATCATACATTTTACATCGTTTTTATCCAAAAAATGTTGTGGAATTATACCTTCTACAACGTTTTTAAGCATCTGCTAATTTTTGGAAAATAAATTTACAACGTTTTTTTCCTAAAAAACGTTGTGTATTGTGCTTAACTACAACGTTTTAAAAATGTTGTGTAAGGGTGTCAAATAGACAACACCCTTAACCACGACGGTTTTTTGACTGAAACCACAACATTTTTTTCGCGTTGTCTATTTACTGTTTTGTAGTAGTGATAGCATACATACATATCAAGTTCCTTTCTAAAGTCCTAAATCCATTTTAAACTCTACTCATTCGTTAATCATGTATGCTAATCTTATCATGATCTCATTAGGTTAACTATACTTATATTTACACATTACACATATTTTCATGCTAGTTTAAGTCATAATAATTGTGATGCCCCCAAATCCGGGTCTCTTTCAACCTGACAGATGGTGCTCCACGGTGCTACAGTTCACACAACCATTCAATTGAAATGCCTCAAAAGAACGAATATGTCTTATATATATTCCAAAACAATACTACCATTCCCCAGGTTCTTTATAACTGTTACATTTGTTCTTATCATAATATCAAATATTATCATTACAAACCTATACTATTACATAGGTAATATACACGTTCGCTTTAGCCTTCACTTTAACCTTGACGAATCCTTCGGTCCATTCGATCTAAGCTACATTCATATGGTTTAAGCAACAGTGAGCATAACAAGCTCAGCAAGTACAACAATTTCATTTTAAAAGCATGCTTGAAACATAGGAATCGTATATCTTCAATAATTAGATGATAGTTACGAAGTACTATCAATAACTTAAAATAGCGTTTCTTTTCATTTAAAAATTTTTACAATAACAATATTCATCAATTCTGGTTCAAGACGTGAACGTCTTATAGTTTCTTTGAAAAGGACAACCCAACACGATGTTCGTAAGTCCAGCATATCTTATGAGCACTTCTAGGTGATCAGCCTATAGTACCCTATGTTGATCAACACTACATCCATTAAACATGTGTACGTTTAAGTTGTTGCAACCTCACGTGCCCATCGAATACTCGATGAAAATACATTTGTTTATTCATATTCAGGCTTACCTTGAATCCGTACCAATTGGTTGGCGTAGGATAGCGTTAGCAATTCTACATTGAAAGACTTGTAAACAGTTCAATCAATCTATCCAGATTAGTCTAGCTGAGCTAAAACTGGCATCGACTCTTTCTTCAAAACCATAAATGCATCTCATAATTTGAATAATTTGAAAACCTGGCTAACACGAAGGTTAGACAAGCGTTTAAGAAAAACTTGCCTTTAGTGTCTGCTACAGTATAATTACTTTCCCTTTTGAATCTTTATAGTCTCTACAACACATAACCACATAACATACCAAATTAGGTCATGATTGAACATATATAGTTCCTAAAGAATCTTACCCTTCTTCTCAATCTAATCCTGTATTAGATTTGTTATTTATTGGTTCCGGCTTTCCGTCATTCTTTACATCATTCTTACCAACTTCGTTCTCTTAACTGAAATTATTTCATTAATACAACTTGGTTCAAGTTAATTATCCTTCCTCACAGCTTACTAACGTCCTTACGTTATTTAATCGAAACTCGATCGTCATTGATTAAGTACGCTTATTGCATACCGTTTGCGTTCATCTTCAATTAACTTACTTTAACTCTAAGTGATCACACTTGAGGTTTAGTTATGACTTAATAATATTTTATTAAGTCCTTTATTTCATTGCTAAACAATTTCCCTTCATACTCTATTTGTAACCATTCTTGTCACTTTATGTTTTAAAATTTGGTATTTATGTATATTAGTGTTCCTTTTTTATGTTATGACTGCTTGCTATCGCTTCATTAGGGCTTGAAAGGACGGGACTTCGTGACTTGTATGGCTGAGTCTTAGTGTTAATTAATGTATTGTGTGTGAGACTCTTGAAATTTGAGGCTCACTATGTAGCCATTGGCGCGACTTATTTTGCCTTATGCGGAGTCATGGCAAAGATTTCAAAGAGACTAGAAAATTTTAACAGTTTTTCTTTTAGGTGAGATTCCCGGGCTCGTAACTTCTTCGTTATAAGTCCGAATTGGCTCGTTTAAGAGGCTACGGTTCACAAATTACGTACTCTATGCGTTCATGTAAGAATTTTATCTATTCTACTTCATTTGCTAAAAATTCACCTATTAGTCCATTTTTAACGAAAATGATAAACGTTCGTGAACGTTCAACGCTCGTTTCTTCGTTCTAAGTCAAAATCTAGCCATTTTTGAGTCCGCAACTCTATAATGCCAAATAAGACTTGTCTCCATTGAAAACCAACGTTTCCAATCTCAATATCAAAATTTGACTTCCATTCCGAGAATTTCACGAATTCGACGATTATCGTCCAATCGTGTTAATTCCGGCAAAACTTCATTACTTGAGATTTTTAAACCGTTTCAATTGGATTCAATCCATTATACTAATATCTTGACATACATGATTCATTAACTCATAACACGATAAGTTATTACTTATTCTTGATAAATTTATAACTTATGAAAATATAAATTATTTATATTTTCATTACTCATGACTTATGTCTTCTTTTCATATGACTTATTAATGAGTTAAGTCCTTTAATCATTATTCTTACATCTTATTAATCATACTAATTTTATTAATGTAAACATGTTACAAGTTCTAACAAGTTCTTATACTTTCATTATAAGTTCATAACTTATTTACGAATGAATTTCTTATTCATGAATTATCTGGCTTATTAAGACTTAAGCCCTTTGATTCATTATTCCAACCTCTTCTTAGCATACTTGTTCTACCAATACCCCCTTCTCTAACTATAGAAGAGAAAGAGAATCATGACTTAGGATTACTTACTCTTGATGTTCTCTTGCTAATCCTTCTTCTTGCTCCTTGAACTATAAACTCTAGCTTTTCCAACTTTTGTATCTTATTCTCTCAAGCAAATAAGCACTTAAAATGTTGGATGAAATACAACAACCAACAAATGAATCCAAGCTCTCTCTATTTATAGGATTTCTAAGGTTAGGGTAATATAGTCATTAAGCCATTCCACCTCCTTAAATCACCTCCTTACTATTCCATACTTTGTCCCTAAGTAAACTTGCTCACCACATAAACTTGGCCATCACTCTTACTTAATCATTAAGCATACTTGTTAATCACACATAAGCACTTTGCCATTAAGCTATCTTGCTCCCCACACTTTTTGCTTAGCCATTAAGTTAGCTTTACTTGCTCATCACTTTGAATTATCCATGGTTTGCCCCATGGGTTTAAACCATCCCCTAATCCATTGGATATTTACTTTGGGCTTTAGCTTAATTAGCTTAACTGAATCATTTGGGTTTCTAGCATAATTTGCTTAACTTATATATAGGGCTTTGCATTTAATTAACTTAACTAACTTAGCTTGTACATTGGGCTTGTAATTAAATAAACATTGGGCTTGCTTATTAATAAACACTTGGGCTAAGCATTAATCTATCTTGGGCTTGCCCATAAAGTTTATGGACTTGCATTTCATACACAATCCACAATTCTATTCATAAATGGCTTAAAGCCTTATAACGCATAATTTACGTATTAATCTCATATCCTAACTTATATACTTATTCAATACATACAACATACCATCATTCATACGTACTCGTATAATACCTCGTATCATACTCGTATTCATTACTTCGTATAATACCTACATATTATACGATTATTGTTTAATTCATTAATCGCATTACATTTCCTTCCCGTAAATCATTTTCCTTAAACGTTAGGTTTTAAGTCCACAGGCAAAATATTACGTTTTTCATAACTGAAATATTATTGGATATTCCATCTCACATCGATATTCTATCGTTACGTATTTCTCGGAAGTTCAAAAATAATTCCCTAGCAGAAATGCGTGAATAGTGTTTTTCGAAAAATTTCTCAGAAAGCTTTTATTTTTGTCTTGGAAATTCAAACACTTTAATTCTACCACGTAACCAAAATCCTACGATGTTCTAACATGTCTAGGTCATATAACGACCTTCAATTAGCTTACTCCATAAATAATCAATTAAATTCATTTAATCATTATAATTAAATAAAATTTTAATTCTTCTAAAAATTCGATTTTTCTCGGGTGTTACAATAATCGATCACACTAATCGTAAATCGAAAAGCAGAGACGTGCGCCTAAGTGTTTTTTATGGCGCAATTCTTGCCCATTACAGATTCGAGCGAGAAAACGATGCGCTTGGAGAACTTTTGCCCAAACACAAAAATTATTCATAATTTTGATTCTAAACAGCCATTTAACAGTTTCAACATGCTTATATAGTTATATAAAAACCATACAACCATTACCCAATCTCATCATCATCTAATTCCACAAAATTAAGAAATTGAAATTCAAGAACTCAAGAATTCATTTTGGCAGAGAATGAAAATGGAAAGCAAGGAATGGGGCTTATACCTCTGCAAATGTGAAGTGAACTTGCTCCAAAATGAAATACTAGTATTCTTTCAATCTCACACTTAGCAAATCTCAGCAATAGAAATTGGAGAAGGAGAGTCCATATTTATAGAAAAATAAAAACACAGACAATGCATATATTCATCAAATTAAACCAATGAGAAAATTAAATTACATGATGGTTAATAAGGAGTTGGTAATTGGTAGTTAGAATCCATCATCACCGCCACTCCCCCATAGTCATCAGTTAGGAACAGCTTGGAAGAAAGAAAAGGAATAGGCTCTAGCCTTTGCCAAACACGTGAATGTGAAAATAAGGAGCAAATGGGACACTAAATTTGGGACACCCCAATACTCAACAATTTTTGTAACACTTATACAATTTCCTACTCTTATTTTTTATTGTATACTCATATCAACCATACATTATAACTTACTGCCACAATATGATTTACGTATTTAATATTTCAAGGTAGTAGATGTAATATAGCAATGTAACATACATATAGTACATGTATAATTTATCACACCGATATACTTTATTAAAAATAATAGCTTACAATATGTTCATGGTATATATACCCACATACATTTTGTCACATACACCTTCATGATATATTTATACCCTATAGTTTTAATAAAACTCACTATGTAATCACATAAAAGTCACACTACACTATATAGTATAGTCATATAATATTGCTCACATGCACATAATAGTCAATAAAATCTTATTATATTAATAACTTATTCGTTTTATGTCAATTAAATAAATTATTCACTTCTTGATTAGTGAACACCAAAATTAATTGCTCCAATCATCATCGGTTAATGTATTTATGGATCTCCATAATCATTAATTATCTAAATAATTCTTATTATATTTATAGATATATTGCAAATAATAGTAATCACATATTATTAATTAATTACTAAGTAATCAATATTCTACCATAATTAATTAATGTTAATTAATGGTTTACTTAATAATTCCTTCATCGAACATAACTCACTTTATTCCATGGCTTATTAATGTCACACATATCACCTAATTGTTTCATTTAATTTCTAAAGTAAAATAATAATTTTCTCCAATTTGACCCTTTGGCGGCAATTGCGGCGATTTATCTTTCTTTGGACGGATATGGAATTTCTGGCTATTGCTTACTGTCGATCTGCCAAAACTAGTTTAGCTTCTGCCCGTGTCAATCTTCATTGCTAATTCGCTTATACGACATGAATTAATGTCCACAAGAGTAATATTGCACATCTAAGAGTGTATTCATTACTTATCATAACAATCCTAACAATTATATCCTATATACAATAATCATATTTTTACGAAAAATAACTAATACTATTATTATTAAATTATTATAAGAATATAATATATAATGATCAATAGTAATAAATAACTTTTTATTTGTCACATATATACATATACAATACTTGCACCTATTCCCACCTTTATATATATATATAAAAAAAAAAATTATTCGCAAATATTTCTTATTGAAAATATTGGGTTATTACATCCACCCTCCCTTATAAGGATTCCGTCCCCGGAATCACCGCTTTAAAACTTATAGACACTAGGGCAAATAACATACACTGTGATTTCAAGTAGATCTCGATTAGATTCGATCGGACCAATCTTTAACTATTCATTATAAAGCTAGTCTGTCTAGTTATACAGAAATTTGATTTCTAACAGAACTCAAATTTCTCCTCCAAAATTTCTTTATAACCTGATTTACTATATTTAAGAAAAATCATATATATGAAAATAAAATTCATACGAATAATACCTAAGGTTCCATCCCCGGTTGCTGCGGTATCCTGAACCGTCATGTTGAAGACTCTTCCGGTTGATTTTGTCGAAGTTGGTCCCGTTATCGCCATTGTTCCACTGCCTTTCCCCGCATTCATGCTTCCTATATCCATTCTCCTTTTTGGACAATCCTTTACCCTATGTTCCGTTGATTCACACAGAAAACACCCATTGTTCGTCCTAGGATTGGGGCAGTTAGGAGAGATATGTCACTCCTGCCCACACTTATAGCACACGAACTTACCACTAAGACACTCTCCTGAATGATTCTTCCCACAATTCTTACCTTTTTGACACCGCTTCTTCACACCTTCCTGTTTGACTTGGACATTTCCAAAATTGTTCCACTTTCTTTTTCCATTCTCACTACCACTACCTACTTCTACTTTCCCAGCTCCCTCAACCCTACCCTTGTTCTTTTTCTCCTTATTGTAGAGGTTCATGGCCTCACTTCCCCCTTTGGCTAGGATAGCCTTCTCCAAAAGTGTTGCAAAAGTATTTATCCGCAACATCGCCACCTTATCAGAGCTGAGGATTTTAAGCCCAATTTAAACCTGTAAGACCAAAATTTTTTTAAATAAAAGGAATTTCCTTTATTTATTATTTTGAAATAGTAAGGGTTGATTTGATTAATGTGGATAGTTAAGGGTTAAATGTAAATATTTCAAAATAAGCAAGTGGTTATAAAATATTCATTTTATTTGGGAATATTCGTTTGGTCGTGGAATATTAAATCGCTTTGTGGGAATATTAAATGCGGCAAAGTGCGACCATGTGTGGGCCCCATAACTGAAAGCGATTGGATGAAGAAAACGACAAATATAAGTTGGTTAAAAATAACGGCGTAGTTGTTACAAGTTAAGACTGTTGGAATACCGGTGGTTAAAATAAGAATGTCTGGCGTGGTTGCAAGATAGCACGGTATTGCAGATTGTTGAATTATTGATCCTTACGTAAGAAGGCACTACTCAATAATTTTTACATGAGTTCTTGCTCAATATTTTATTTTATTGATTCAATAATTCTTTGCGTTGATATTTTATATTATTTTTGTTCAATAATTGTCACCGCACATTATCTCCATTATCGGATCAATAATTCATATTATTTAAATAATATTATTAGATAGCATTATTGGCAATGTCTAGAAAGTTACATCAAGGAGAGGTTTGGTCACCTAATTGCGCGCCAAGAAGGAGAAATCCTTATCGGAAAGCCCCTCTTCCTAGGAACTACTGGTTGTCATAATTGTGATTACGTAATATTATTTGTGAATAATTAATTATTGATTCATATGATAAAGAAATATTTATTTTATGTGGATATAAATGATGGATTTATTTATGTGGTTATAAATGAAGAAATTATTGTTGAGGTGTTTTATCGATATTTTACGATTGGAGGTATTAAAAATTAAATCGGGGTTTTGAGATATATTACGGGGATTATAATTTTAATCCGACCGTTGGATTGTGGTAATTTTGGGTATGTTATACATACATAAGTTGAGTATATGTCCACAAATTTTGAACCGTTAAAAATGCACGAATGATTTGTTATGAATTTTAAGAGGTGTCCGATTCTAAATTAGGGTTATAATTGATTTTGGTGGAAAATTCTAGAATTGAGTGGGCCCCACTTGTGGTTGGTGAAGAAATGTGCTGAATTTTATTTCAAATGTGGTGGGTGGCAATAGTAGCGAGTAAAGCCATCGTGTAGCGTGGTCAAGTCTCGCTTGCTTACGGCTAACATTTTCCTATAAATAGAGGGCTAAGTTAGAATTGAAAATCACACCAGAAACAAAGTTTTCTCTCTTTCTCTCTCTATATTATTGAGCGTATTTTGTGAGTATTTAGATACTTTGAGAGTTGCTGTTCAGTACAAGTTTCATTCAGCATCACTTCCGACCTTTCCTTCCGAAGTACTGATTCTTTGAGGTAAGGGATATTATTTTTTTCGTAATGATATTATTTCTTCAATATCATTATGCTGAAATATTGGTTGGAACTTTTATCAAATTTGGAACTTTTTCATGTCGGGGTTACTATTCATGAGTTACTATTCACGAGTTACTATTCATGAGTTACTATTCACGAGTTACTATTCACGAGTACTATTCATGAAGCGTGAAGATGTTTTTGTGGAATTTCTATCTTTTGGTGTCGGATTTACTATTCACGTATACGTGATTATTCACGATATCAAGACTATTCACATATACTAAGCACTATTCACGATATCTGGCACTATTCACCAAAAAATAAAATTTCTTCTTTTGTCCAAAACATCTATTTTGGATACTAGCTTTGATTGTATCCATGTTTTGATCATTCTTGAATTTTACACCACCGTGATTATTTTTGGGGTATTGTTGGACATGGATAAAACAAAGTACTAATCCTTAATCCTTAATCCTTGTCATTTTGTTTCATTGGATTCGTTCTTTAAAAATATTTTCATCATCCTCGTAATTAAATAATGATATTATTGAATATCTTTGGCACCGTGTAGTAAAAGATGAATGATTTCGATTAATATCTTTGGCCCAGTAGTGCAAAGATGAGCAGTGTTTAAATGAAACATGATTAATCGATGAATATCTTTGGCACAGAGTGCAAAGATGAATATTTGATTCGGATGTATATTGATTGTTGTTACTGAGGATAAAAGATGAGCGATGAACTTTTAAATTCATACATAGAAGATAGTAGTTTGCATTCTCTACTTAACTCTTCTAATGAATTATTATTTCATCATGAATATTGATTTAAAATTTGTTGTCTATTGTATTCTATTAAATTTTTCCTGTTGAAGACTAACGATAATTTGTTGTATATTATCTTAGTCATAATATTCTTTCTTGAGCTAGTTGAGCTCACCCTTTTCCTTTTTGTTCCATTCTTCTCGGGGAGGCGAGAATATAGCGAGTACGTAGTGGGGTATGGAATGAAGGTTTTAGAAAGGATTGTTTAGTAGTCCTCACCATTTTGTAAAATAATGTATCAATAAATGTGATGAGGATTTATGTGAGTATAAATATTGTCTAGAAGATAATATTTGTATTTAAACTCACAGCTTTTTTTGTTGTAATAATAAAGTTGTAGTTGTTTCTATACCATGTATTGACAACCTCGAGAATGGGTGATGTATACCTATTTTGGGGCGTCACAGTTGGTATCGAGCTTAAGGATATGATCTCTGGCGGAGATCGGGAATAGAACTAGGAGGGAGAGACGAGTAAATCCTTCGCTAGTGTGTCCTACCTAAGCTTATTTGTTAGTTGGTCAAAGTATATAGGGATATTATGTGATATATTGATTTCCTTAATTAACCCTTGTTTTATGGACAAGATTTGAGAATGTCGACTATTAATGAGTGGAGTAAATGAGACCGTGGAGATGCTGTGATTTACCAACGAGGAGAGCGTGCAACAGTGGCAATGTTCCTCCCGTGAACAACACCACTGAAGCGAGATGATGAACGAGGGGATGTTTAGAAGCTTTTTTGCGATTCATGCAAAATCGGGACGAGGAGACTCGTGTTCAAAATGAGGAGGAAATGATAGCAATTCACGGGTTGTCACAAATGCAAGCAGATTCAAAGAGTTGGGACCACCAAAATTTAAGGAAAGCCGGATCCGATCATGGCGGAAACATGGGTCAAGCAAATTACCAAGATATTCGATGTCTTGGGATGCACGGAGAACGAAGGTTCCATTCGCCACCTTTATGTTAAAAGTGGCGAGGCAGATCATCGGTGGGAGTCTCGTGAAGCGTACTCCATCCAAATTTACTTTTCGGCATGTCTTGGGAGACGTTTCAGAGACTATTTAATGACAAATACTTTCCGAAAGTGTTCGTCTATATGAAGGAAGTGGAGTTCATCGATTAGAGCAAAACAACATGGCGGTGTCTCGAAAGACGAGGCAAAGTTTGCAAAGTTATCCGAGTTTGCACCTCATTTGGTGGAGAATGAGGAACGATGACGCGGATGTTTCTTAGAGGTTGAAAACGGCGGCATACGTCAATTATCTCATTTCTCATAAACTTTCTCTTTATTCAGATGTTGTAAATGTGGCTCAATTATTAGAGCGAGATAACGAGTGCACCAACCGAGGGACCATAACGAGGATCGTACTGCAGAGAGATAGCGATCAGCAGAATAATGATAACTGCGGAGAAAAAGATTTTGACAGAAATGGTAACCACTCTGGTGGTAATCATGGTCATAAAAAAATGAAGAAGCGAAGTCGGGAGGAGATTTTAAAAGAGGAGATTTAACAACGACTATGTGAAGACGATAAAGGCTTAAGAAAGAATCGGTTCTAAGGGAGGAGAACGACCACCGGTCATATGCTACAAATGCGGAAAAGAGGGACATATCGGTCAAAGCGCCCACAACAGTTCAAGGTATGCTATAGTTGTGGAAAGGAAGGACATATCGCTTCGAGATTATGCAGTAGCGAAACCTAGTTCAATGGGGACGGTGACTCAAAAGATCGTCCCTCGAAAAGTCAAAGTCAACGATTAGGGAAGAGCGTTTGTTGTATTGGTGGTCATAATGCGAGGAACCCAAACGAGGTGATCACGTAAGTTGTTTATAAATTCTTGCGAAGTTTATACCTTACTTGACATCGGTGTGCTACCCATTCATTTATCTCTCCTGCTTGTGCTCAACGTTTAAACTTGACTCCGGAGAAATTAGACTTTGACCTATCTGTGGAAACTCCGTTAGGAGAAACTTTCATCACATCCACTGTTTATAAATCTTGTTTGATTCAAGTTGGCACCATTACCTTACTTGTTGACCTTATCTCTTTAAAGATACTTGCTTTTGATGTGATTTTAGGGATTGATTGGTTAACTACTCATCATGCCAAAATTGATTGTTTTCGTAAGGTTGTTAGTTTTCATATTCCTAACCAACCTGTTGTAAGAATTCAAGCAACTAAACCATTAAAATCAATCACTGTCATATCTAATCATAAAGCTATTCGTTTATTGAAAAACGGATGTCAAGCTTTCTTAGCCCATGTTATGGATTTGAATAAAGACACGTCAAATTTGAATAATATTCCTGTTGTTATTGACTTTCCCGACGTATTTCTGAAGAACTTCCCGGCCTACCCTTTAACGTGAAGTTGAATTCTTTATTGATCTTGAACCTGGTACAAAGCCCATTTCTAAAACCCCATATCGAATGGCTCCTATTGAACTCAGGAGTTAAAGGTCCAACTACACAGGAATTGTTGGACATCGGTTTCATTCGCCCTAGTACATCTCCTTGGGGTGCTCTGTTTTATTCAGTAAAAGAAAAAAGACGGAGTATGCGACTTTTTGTATTGACTATCGGGAATTGAACCATGTCACCATCAAGAATAGGTATCCTCTACCTCGTATTGATGACTTGTTTGACCGATTGCAAGGGCACAATTCTTTTCAAAAATCGATCTTCGTTCGGATATCATCGGTGAAGATTAGAATCGAGGATATTCCAAAGACCCGCCTTCGTAACTTCGGTATGGGCATTATGAATTCTTAGTCATGTCTTTCGGACTAACTAATGCTCCTGCGGCTTTCATGGATATGATGAACCAAGTATTCAAGGAATATTTGGATCGATTCGTTGTTGTCTTTATTGATGACATCCTTATATATTCCAAAAGTCGTGAAGATCATGAGCACCATTTGAAGTCGGTACTCAAAGGCTTCGTGAAAACCAACTTTATGCCAAATTGAAGAAATGCGAGCTCGGCTTGAGGAAGTAGCATTTCTTGGGCATGTGGTGTCAAAACATGGAGTATCTGTTGATCCCGCAAAGATTGAAGCAATACAAAGTTGGGAGCAACCAAGTCGGCGGATCAAGTACGTAGCTTTTTGGGCTTATTTGGTTATTATCGGAGATTCGTGAAGGGTTTTCTCGAATCGCTACTCCATTAACTCGGCTAACTCGGAAGGATACAAAATTTGTTTGGAGTGAAGAATGCGAGAAGAGTTTCCAAGAGCTTAAGAGGAGACTTATTTTAAGACTGTTCTAACAATACCATCTGGTTCGGATGGATTTGTTATCTCTGCCGATGCTTGTGCAAAGGGTTAGGATGTGTTCTCATGCAACGTGGGAAAGTCATAGCCTATGCCTCGCGACAACTTAAAGAGTATGAGAGGAATTATCCTACTCATGATCTAGAGTTAGCAAAGTGATCGTTCAGCGCTTAAAGATATGGAGGCACTATCTATATGGGGAGAAAGTGGAGATATATTCGCACCATAAAAGCCTTAAATATTTCTTCACTCAAAAAGAACTCAACATGCAGCAATGACGTTGGCTCGAACTATTGAAAGACTACGACCACACTATTCAATACCATCCTCGAAAAGCTTAACGTGGTAGCCGACGCGTTGAGTAGAAGATCATATGCGGAACGAAGTGCGATGATGTCAAGTATACGATAGAGCCAACTTTAATAGAAAAGTTAAGGTTGCTCAAGCCCACTTGGGCCGGAAATGTCATTATGAAGAAGAAAGTACAAGAAGGAGCTATTAGGGCGAGAATTGATGAAGAAGGAATACTTGAGTCCACTCTAGACTTTGTGTTCCTAACGACTCACGATTTGAAGTACAAGATTATGATGGAGGCACACAATACACCATTTGCAATCCATCTGGAAGTACTAAAATGTATCGTGATCTTGACATACATTTTGGTGGAATAATATGAAGAGAGAGATTGCAAAGTTTATCTCGATGTGTTTAACTTGCTTAACGTGTAAAGGCGGAGCATCTAGTACCTAAGGGTCCGTTGCAACCACTTGAGATTTAGGAATGGAAGTGGGAACACATTACCATGGATTTTTTTGGGTCTTCCTACGGTTTCTCAAGGCATCAATGCTATTTGGGTTATTGTTGATAGATTAACCAAGTCTGCTCATTTCTTGCCGATACGGGAGACTTATTCACTTGAACGTCTTGCTAGTATATACGTAAATGAGATTGTGAGGTTGCATGGCATGCCTGTATCCATAGTTTCGGATCGTGACCCAAGATTCACTTCAAGATTTTGGGTTAGCTTGCAAAAAGCTATGGGCACGGATTTGCGATTTAGTTCGGCATACCATCCCCAAACGGACGGACAATCAGAGAGGACTATTCAAACTCTTGAAGATTTATTAAGACTCGTGTCCTAGACTTCAAAGGCGGTTGGGATAAGTATTTACCATTGGTGGAATTCTCCAACAACAAGTTATCGAGCAAGTATAGGTGTGGCTCCATTCAAGCATTATATGGACGAAAATGTCATTCTCCAATATGTTGGGATGAGGTGGGTGAAGCAACATTGTTGGGACCCGAGTTAGTACGTATATGATCACCGAAAAGATCCAAATAATTCGACAACGTATACAAACGGCTCAAGATCGACAAAAGAGTTATGCGGATCTTCATCGAAAGGACGTGGAATTTAATGTAGGGGATCATGTATTGTTGCGAGTTGCTCCATGGAAGGGAGTTACAAGATTTGGGAAGAGAGGAAAGCTCAATCCACGATTTATTGGTCCATTTCAAATTCTTGACCGAGTAGGAAATGTAGCCTATAGACTTGCGTTACCTCCGAGTATGTCTCGTGTTCATAATGTGTTTCACATATCTGTACTTCGTAAATATGTGAAAGACCCGAACCACGTTATTGAGTTAGAACCAGACGAGATAGCCGAAGACTTAACGTATGAGGAGGTACCTATCAAGATCTTGGATAGGAAGGAGCATGTCCTACGCGCAAAGGTCATACCACAAGTTAAAGTTTTGTGGAGGAATCATGCTATAGAGGAAATGACCTGGGAATTGGAAGCGGAAATGAAAGCGAGGTATCCTCACCTTTTCGAAACACCAGGTACGTACGTCAATTTCGAGGACGAAATTTCATAAGGAGGGGAGGTTGTAAGACCCCGAAATTTTTTTAAATAAAAAGGAATTTCCTTTATTTATTATTTTGAAATAGTAAGGGTTGATTTGATTAATGTGGATAGTTAAGGGTTAAATACACAAATATTTCAAAATAAGCAAGTGGTTATAAAATATTCATTTTGTCGGGGAATATTCGTTTGGTCGTGGAATATTAAATCTTCATCGGGGAATATTAAATGCGGCCCAGTAGCGACCATGTGTGTGGGCCCATAACGGAAAGCGATTGGATGAAGAAAACGACAAATATAAGTTGGTTAAAAATACTTGGCGTAGTTGTTACGAATTAAGATCATTGGAATACCCGGTGGTTAAAATACGATGTCTGGCGTGGTTGCACAAGAGTAGCACACGGTATTGCAGTATTGTTGAATTATTGATCCTTACGTAAGAAGGCACTACTCAATAATTTTTACGGTGAATTTATCGCTCAATATTTTATTTTATTGATTCAATAATTCTTTGCGTTGATATTTTATATTATTGTTGTTCAATAATTATCACCGCATTATTATCTCCATTATCGGATCAATAATTCATATTATTTAAATAATATTATTAGATAGCATTATTGGCAATGTCTAGAAAGTTACATCAAGGAGAGGTTTGGTCACCTAATTCGCGCCGAAGAAGAGAAATCCTTATCTGAAAGCCCCTCTTTCTGAGGAACTACTGGTTGTCATAATTGTGATTACGTAATATTATTTGTGAATAATTAATTATTGATTCATATGATAAAGAAATATTTATTTTATGTGGATATAAATGATGGATTTATTTATGTGGTTATAAATGAAGAAATTATTGTTGAGGTGTTTTATCAAGATTTTACCAGTTGGAGGTATTAAAAATTAAATCGGGGTTTTGAGATATATTGCGGGGATTATAATTTTTAATCAAACCGTTGGATAATGGTAATTTTTGGGTATGTTATACATACATAAGTTGAGTATATGTCCACAAATTTTGAACCGTTAAAATGCACGAATGATTTGTTATGAATTTTAAGAGGTGTCCGATTAGGAAATTAGGGTTATAATTGATTTTGGTGGAAAATTCTAGAATTGAGTGGGCCCCACTTGTGGTTGGTGAAGAAATGTGATGAATTTTATTTCAAATGTGGTGGGTGGCAATAGTAGCGAGTAAAGCCATCGTAAAGCAGTCAAGTCTCGCTTCGGCAAGGCTAACATTTTTCTATAAATAGAGGGCTAAGTTAGAATTGAAAATCACACGTAAACAAAGTTTTCTCTTCTCTCTATATTATTATTGGCGTATTTTGTGAGTATTTAGATACTTTGAGAGTTCTTTATTCAAGATAAGTTTCATTCAAAGATCACTTAGACATTTCCTTCCAAGAAATCTTGATTCTTTGAGGTAAGGGATATTATTTTTTTCGTAATGATATTATTTCTTCAATATCATTATCTTTGAAATATTGATTGGAACTTTTATCAAATTTGGAACTTTTTCATGCTTGGGTTACTTATTCATGAGTTACTATTCACGAGTTACTATTCATGAGTTACTATTCACGAGTTCTTATTCACGAGTACTATTATTCATGAAGCGTGAAGATGTTTTGTGGAATTTCTATCTTTTGGTGTCGGATTTACTATTCATGTATACAGTCTTTATTCACATATATGGCATTATTCACGATATCGGCACTATTCACGATATCGGCACTATTCACCAAAAAATAAAATTTCTTCTTTTTGTCCAAAACATCTATTTTGGATACTAGCTTTGATTGTATCCATGTTTTGATCATTCTTGAATTTTACACCCTTGTGATTATTTTTGGGGTATTGTTGGACATGGATAAAACAAAGTACTGAATCCTTAATCCTTAATCCTTGTCATTTTGTTTCACTTTGGATTCGTTCTTTAAAAATATTTTTCATCATCCTCGTAATTAAATGATGATATTATTGAATATCTTTGGCTCAGTAGTGCAAAGATGAATGATTTCGATTAATATCTTTGGCTCAGAGTGCAAAAGATGAGCAGTGTTTAAATGAACATGAATTAATCGATGAATATCTTTGGCTGTAGTGCAAAGATGAATATTTGATTCGGATGTATATTGATTGTTGTTACAGGGGATAAAAGATGAGCGATGAACTTTTAAATTCATACATAGAAGATAGTAGTTTGCATTCTCTACTTAACTCTTCTAATGAATTATTATTTTCACCGCGAATATTGATTGAAAATTTGTTGTCTATTGTATTCTATTAAATTTTTCCTGTTGAAGACTAACGATAATTTGTTGTATATTATCTTAGTCATAATATTCTTTATTGAGCTAGTTGAGCTCACCCTTTTCCTTTTTGTTCCATTCTTCTCGGGAGCGAGAATATAAGCGAAGTATGTAGTCTGGGGTATGGAATGAAGGTTTTAGAAAGGATTGTTTAGTAGTCCTCACCATTTTTGTAAAATAATGTATCAATAAATGTGATGAGGATTTATGTGAGTATAAATATTGTCTAGAAGATAATAATTGTATTTAAACTCACAGTTTTACTGTTGTAATAATAAAGTTGTAGTTGTTTCTGTACCATGTATTGACAACTCAGAATGGGTGATGTATACCTATTTTGGGGGCGTCACACAAACCTCCTTGCCTTCCTTGCCTCCGTATCAACTTGATGCGGAGCAAACCTAGCTAATTCATTGAACTTTCCGGCATACTCTGCAACTGTCATGTTCTCCTACTTCAACTCCAAAAACTTCACCTCCGTCCTAGCTTGCACACTAGACGAGAAATAGTTCTCAAAGAATAGCGTCTTAAACCTAGCCCATGCTATCACTCTTTCTCCTGCCCTAACTTGATTTTTCTCCCACCAGAAATTCGCCTCTCCTTTCATCATATAGGTGGAAAAAGTTGTCTTTTGCCCCTCAGCTACCCTAGCGACTACAAACGATTTTTCTATTTCCTTAACCCAAGTTTGGTCTTCTATCGGGTTAGTGGTACCTCTAAATTATGGCGGTCCTACTGCCTTAAAATCTTTGAAGTTTGTGATTCGATTGTCTGGTTGATTTCTCGCGGTTGGCATTCCATTCTGCATGGCTTGAGCTATCATGTTTGCGAAATTCTGCATTAGGTCTGGTTGTTATCCTTCAGCATTGTTGATAGATTCTTCTTCCCTTTGGTTTCGAGTTTGACGTCTTGGCGGCATTCTCTGGTAAAATAAAACATAATCTATATTTTATTAACTTACATTCTAAACCTTATCGTATAAGTTTAATATTTTAAACTTGTTTTATTAACCAAACATACCTTCATATTCATTCAACTATTTCATAGTACATAACATAGCACATACTGCTTTAAACATCAGCTATCCCTTTGTGACCATAAAAGTCGGGATTTACAACCTTGATTAATACAAAAGTTGGGAACATTACATTACACAAACATACTTATCATATATATTACATTAAACAGACCTACACAACAGAACCTATACTACCTATTTACTACGCCTTTTTCTTAGACAAACTTCCGCCTGATGACCTTCTAATCCACAGGTAAAACATGCACCTGGTTTATAGTGGGGACAATACAGAATGGTATGTCCCTCATAACCGCAAATGTAACATATCTTTTTCCCTTTCTTCTTATCGGGTTTTCCTACGTCGTGGTCTTCTATCTTTCTTTTCCCTTTATTTCTTGGAGCTACACACGATGTGTTGGTTTTGGCTCCCATATGATCAATTTGGATCTTAAGCTTATCTTGTTCTTCCATGGTTTCGATTAATGCCTTTCGTAATTGTCTATTTAGTAGCTTTTCTATTTCCCACAACTTTTCCAGAGAAGAAACCTTATTCCTCAGATTCTGCACTTTGGTTGATGCTTGATCAGCTCCAACTTCGGTGTCCGAATCACTATCTGTTAGTTCCACCATTTCTGGATCCGGTACTATATTTTCCAAAATGATCACCTCATCACGGTTATCATCAACTTGAGCCTCTATTTCAGCTATTGACTTTGATATTGGCTCGGTTATGGAGATTGACTCCTTCCTTACGATCTGAGGGTATCCTAATCTTTTTTCTCTTGACATCTACACAAAATTTATCTTGATTAGTATATAATATATACACACAGCATGTAATAGTCTTATATAAGTTATCTTTTATTTTTGTTTGACGATGAATTTTTTTTTTCCGATTCATCTCCTTTTAAACTCTATATGAGTTATTTGTACCTTCAACATTTTCCTTTGCTCTAAGGTTATAGCCTAAGGTCTACTCCGACCTACAGTTTCTAACCTTAAAGCTCTGATACCAACCTGTGACACCCCAAATTGTGTGCTTGAAACACGAATTCAATTCTTCAACGATACCATTTCTTTCGAAGAAAAATAATAATAATAATGTCATAAATATCACACTTAATTTACATATCAGAGTTGTCTAAATCCTAAGTACGCGACCTTTAAAACATTTCATTACATGATAGATAATAATATCATCATCTTATTTAAGTCTAGCTATTACATAAGATAACACAACTTATTCTGATAGCTTTCCTTTCCCTTTGTTCCTGGTAGAGTCCTCTGGTTGGTCATACTTAATTGAAAACATTTAATTTAAGCAAGGATGAGCATTTGAGTGTCCAACAAGTAATAACACTTATAAATATTAGCTGAAAGGATTAAATGTGACGAACGAGATTTTTGTAATTTAATTCTTAATATTTATTGAATTAAATTAATATTTTCGATGATTTAATGATTAGATTAAATAATTAATTAATGCAATTGTGATAGATTAATTTAATGATATGTGTTACATTTATTAAATTAATGTAGAGAATTTTATTATTCAAAGTATGTAATTATGTGAGTTTATTAAATTAAAAGAAATATTTAATAAGCTTTAATATTATTTTATAATTAATGATAAAATTAATTATATGACTATGTGAATTAATGAGAAATTACTATACTTTATTCAAATTAAATTAAATGAGATATTTGATTATTTTATAATTGAGCGTGACATTATTGAACTATAGGATAAAAGACTTATTAAATTAAAGGGTTTTGAGCCAATTAAGGTTAACAAATAAAGCCTTATGGGGAGTTAATAGCAGTTAACCCATGAATGGCTTAACTGACCACTCAGTACGTTAGTTCCTTTCATATATACGTCTTCTTATTATTTCCTTATTTTCTAAGTCTAAGAACAAAGCAATCACATAGAGAAATTGAGAAGTCTGAAGGAAATTGTGAGTGTGTAATCAAACAAATATTTGTGAAAGGATTATCATTGATCATCTCTTCTAATCTATACTCAGGGTAATTTCTCCAAACCAATTTTTAGTTTTACGTTGTTTAAAGTTTTTAAGAATATGGTTGTTATGTTATGTAAAAGTTTTGTAGTGGGAAAAAGGGATAGCAATTATGTGTTGATTACGTGATAAATGTTATCATATCGTATTTGATTATATATATTATACAAAGCATATCATCAGTTTCATAATTACAACGTACGTTATGGCCTCAAAAATTTACAGAGTATGGAATATGGCCATATGGCCCTTATACGTGATTTTAATATGTCAAACATAAATTGTTTTGTAAAATTTCCACTTGTATATAATTATGCATGTTTAAACGAAGTAAAGAAAAGTTAAATGGATAGATTTGGTGTTATAACAAATCTGTGGCATTGAATTTTATGATTTATGTTCAAAACCTTCAAGAACATCAAGAACAGTGAAATTTACATATTTTAATTCTGTAATTATGTGTTTTAATGGGTTAAAATCATTCTATAGATGTTGGGTAATGATTATGTATGAATTCTAACATGTGGGTATGCTAAATTGGTGAAATTAATGATCATGTAGTGTTTATTTCGCTGAACTCTGTGTTCTTCGCTAACTGAGAATTAAAATGGAGTTTTCTTGTGCACGGACGCCAACTCAAGAAGCGAAAGTCCCAGCCAGCAGCAGCCACGCCAGTAAATAAGTGTTCAACCATGACATAATAAGCTTGCAAAGACCTTAAATAATACAAAGATAACAGTGGGCGCCACAAATAAACTTTAGCGTAATGGTCCGTAAATGAGTTTTTAAAAATGTTTAAGTCTAGCAATGTGTTATTAACTTAATCTAATGAACATAAAAACTTGTTAGACATATAATGATGTGTTAAAATAAATTCTTAACACGTCCATAACACAATTACGTTTGAATTGAACGATTGAATGCATAGTTAGCTTATTATTCGTGAAGTCTTAATTTTGACAATAAGTGTAGTAATTGACTAAGTATAGTCATGAATTCGAGTTTAGACAAAAGAATGAACTTATGATGATTGATTATATTATAATTAACTAGAGTTGTGAATGGAAATGGTATGTAGGATTTATATCGAAGAACGTGTATAATTAACGTGTAATCTACGCACGAGGCAAGTTTCCTAACCCTACTTGTTATCATTATTCAAGTCATTCTCATTATTATTAATCAAGTTCAATTGTCATATTAAAGATTAATTATCTTTTCAAAGTATGATTATGTTATACAATAATTGTTCTATTGTATACATATTGAGATTATTATTCAATTTAATTACCATTTATTGTTGAACCTTGTTAGACTAGTGAACCCTTGTTTGATTCAACTAGTCCATAGTTGATGAACGTTCTAAATTTCAGAACCCTTATTGATTTATCCAAACCAAACTTCCTTCGAGTGCGGACTCTAATGTCAAACTGAGATGAACAACCCTGTATAGGGATTACTTATGCGTTAGCGTTAAGATATTGTGCACAGTATGGTACTAAGGGTTGATCCCCCTAAGTACGAGTAGAAGAGTCCATAGTCTTATGATTGTTAAAGGTTTCAAGTATAACCCTTGATAACCTAGGACATAGTTCAAGGTCTTATGACCCTCAGAAATCTTTTGATTCTTGTTATTCATTCTTGATTCAAAAGTTGAGCTTTATTTCAGAAATCTTTGATTCTCGTATGTTATTATATTGTTATTTCATTATTATACTTGTAGGCATTCATGCTCACTCTTGCGTAATAATAACATTGCAGTTAAGAACGAAAGGTACGATGAGCCTTCTACTAGCAAAGGCAAAGGCAAAGCTAATAAGTGATGAAGACTTATTATTTAATTTTTAGAATGTTATTGTAAAGACTTGATATTGTTTAGACTTATTTGTTTATGTTTCCACACAGATGTTTAAGGTTAGTTTGACCTGGGATTGTATTTATTATTCAGATGTTGTAACCCCATAAAGGGGAGGATTTATTTCTATCTATTGCATGGTTTGCATTTTTATGGGTAGATAAATAGATGATATTTGTACAGTGAACACCAAATCCCGTGGAATTTCAGTACCCGGATTTGGGGGGTGTCAAGTAGAGTGGTATCAAAGTTATAGGTTATGAACCTTGGGTGGGGAACAACCTTAGGTAGTAGCCTTATAGAAAGAACATAGTGATGGAAAACTCTTATCGAGTTCTAAGAAATGAATTTCTTTAATTCATTGAAGATAATAAAAGACTTTATGTGCTTATGTGTTAAATTATATGCTCACTAGTACGACTTAATAACTAAAAAATTGAAATTATGTTGTCAAGATGTCGGACGTTGGAGGAACTAGTCGAGCTGGGGAGGAGGAACCCCGAGTACCTACAGTACCGACAGAGGAGGAGCCCCGAGACATTCATGTCGTTAGGGAATAGTTGGTACAGAGGGAGTCATCTCCATTGATCACCGTTGTTGGTCAGGAGCATGAACCTGAGACTGATCCTGAGGAGGATCCTGAGGAGGAATTTGAAGAGGAAGAAGAGGAGTTTCCACCGCACTCCATTGATGCTTAGACGTACGACGCGCTATACGACCATAACGTAGAATTACGAGATGATGTCCAGGATCTGACTGAGCGGGCAATTATTCAGCAAATTACTCTCGAAAGCGTAAGGAGAGAGAGGAAATCGAGACTCTTCACACGGATCAGGAAATGTAGAATGGGATTTGGTCCATGAGAAGGGTCAAACCGAGGATAAGACCGAGGAGATAGAGAAGTTGAAGAAGGAACTGAAGGAAAGCTCGGAAAGGCTGATTATAGCAGAGGAGGGCTGGGTAAGAGAGTCACATTGTGCTAATTTTGCGGAAGAGGATGGTCGTGTAAAGAAGGCTAAGCTTGGGGAGACGTACTCCACACTTAATAAGGCAATGGATGAGGCCCAGGATCAAGTTTTGAGGTACCCAATCCAGTTCAAAGGGCTACCATCATAAATGCTGGATCGCAGGACGATGTCTCGCATCATAGAAGAAGAACGTAGCAAAGCTATTCAGCGTCTTAACCGACAGTGATAGGATTTGTTTAATTATGTGAAAGACTTAATTAGTTTATATGTAAATTTCGATGTGTTTATGAATGAAGGAATATTTTAATATTTAAATCATGTGGATTCTTTATCTCGGGATAGTTGATGTAAATAGCAAGTGATGCTATCGTTTGATGTTAAAACTTTTGATTTAATTAAATATATCAAGTTGTTTGAGATAATGTGTTAAATAATTATGTTAAATTGTTGAGTAATGTCTTAACTAATTAGAGAAATAAACAAAGATCTAATAAGCATATATTTTAATGTAAATATGCCGCCAAAAAAAGACAACAACGCCAACCGGCCAAGAAGGATCTACAACAAACAACAATAATGCCAATGCTAATCCTGCTCAAAGAATTGGTTAACTTGCTAGCTGGAGCAATGAATAATCAACCTCAAGCTCCACCAAATACTACGTTTAAGGATTTCAAGGCTGTGGGACCGCCAGAGTTTAAAGGTTCCATGAACCCGATTGAGGCTCAAACGTGGGTTATGGAAATGGAAATGGTTTTCAATGTTGCTAGAGTTAGAGAAGGCCAAAAGACCGCTTTCGCAATGTTTATGCTGAAGTCAGAAGCCAGTTACCGGTGGCAAGCAAACAAGGTTCGTGGAGGTGAAGGCGTGATTATTTGGGAATGATTCAAAGAGATGTTTTCCGAAATGTATTTCCTGACCAGCTCGCAGAACCAAATAGAGGTTCAGTTTCTGGAGTTGAAGCATGGAAATATGACTGTACCAGATTATGCGGCTAGATTCAACGAGTTGGCAAGGTTTGCCCCGTATCAAGTACACATAGATGAGAGAAAAGCAAGAAGATTTGAACAAGGACTGAAGCCTTGGGTTTACAGTAAAGTATCAATGTTTCAGCTAAACACTTTTGCCGGAGTACTGGATAAGGCCATCCTCACTAAAGGTGGAAGCGATGCGGTGACCAAGTACAATCAAGATCAGAAGAAGAAGAAGACTGAAAGTGAAGGAAATAACAAGGCTAGTGGAAGTGGCATAGGAGGTGGTAATTTTAATCAGAAGAAAAGGTGGAATGACAACTCATCATTGGGGAATCAACAAGGAGGTCAAAAGAAGAGGATCGAAGCATGCCCGACCTGCGAGAAAGCTCATCTGGGGGTTTATATGAAGGGAAAGCGGGTGTGCTACAATTGTGGTCAGGAGGGCCACATAGCACCTAACTGTCCAAATCCAAAGAAGGGTGCCTACTTTACTTGTGGTTCAAAGAATCATTTGGCAAGAGACTGTCCTAAGAAGGGATCTGGAGGGGCAGGATCAGGAGGAAACAAGGGAAACAAGAAGGAAATGCTTGACTATCACAGACCAACCAAGAATTAACCGACCGACCGCCAGGACTTTCAACATGACGTGCGAGGATGTAGTTCGGTCTCGTGATGTGGTGTCGTATCATTTCGATCAATAAAATTAATGCTTATGTTTTATTTGATCAAAGGTGCTACTTGTTCCTTTATATCCGATGACTTTGCTAAGAATTTAGATTTTCCTAAGGATGAGTTGGATTACCCCATGAACATAGAAATTGCAAATAGAGAAATAATCCCTGTTAAGTACGTACATAAGAACTGTAGGGTGTATATTAAGGGTAATATCATGAACATAGATCTTATCCCTATTAAACTTGGGGAAGTTAATGTTATTTTGGAAATAGACTTGTTATTCAATTACGGGGTTGTAATTGATTGCCAAAAGAAGCGTATTAACCTTATAACTCCGTCAAAGGTTGTGTTTTATGGTAGTAAGTCGCCTAGACAAGCGAGTTGTCTGACGATGATGCAGGCCAGGAAGTTGTTAAGATAGGGCTGTGTAGGATATTTAGCTTACATAGTCGACAGTCGTAAAGAGAATCCGAGAGTAGAGGAGATACCGGTAGTGGGAAACTTCGTCGATGTCTTTCCAAATGATTTGTCAAGACTTCCGCCAGATATAGAAGTTGATTTTGTAATCGATTTGGCGCCAGGAACCACTCCAATATCGAAGGCACCATACCGAATGGCACCAGTAGAGACGAAAGAATTAATGGTACAACTACAAGAATTACTGGACAAGAAGTACATTCAACCAAGAGTATCGCCGTGGGGAGCGCCAGTGTTGTTTGTGAAGAAGAAGGATGGAACGATGCGCCTTTGTATTGATTACAAAGAACTGAATAAGGTCACGATTAAGAATAGATATCCATTACCGAGGATCGATGATCTGTTTGATCAATTGAAGGGAGCAAAATATTTTTCCAAGATAGATTTGAGAAATGGTTATCATCAACTGAAGGTGAGACCAGAGGATGTACCACAGACGCTGCTGTCAAAGAAATGATATGGTCACTACGAATATTTGGTTATGTTGTTTGGACTTACGAATGCTCCTGCTGCATTTATGGGACTAATGAATGGTGTGTTCAAGCTATTTTGGACAAGTTCATACTGGTATTTATAGAGAACATTTTGGTTTATTGGAAAACCAAGGAAGAACATGAAGAGCATTTGAGATTAACATTGGAAGTATTGAGAAGGGAAAAGTTGTATGCCAAGTTTTCGAAATGCGAATTTTTGATTGAGCGAGTGTAATTTCTTGGGCACGTGATCGATAAAATGGAATTTCGGTAGATCCATCCAAAGTCGAAGCCGTGATTAACTGGGATCAGCTGAGGACGCCGTCGAAAGTATGATGTTTTCTTGGATTAGCAGGATATTATAAAAGATTCATTCAAGACATTTCCAAGATCGCAACTTTGCTAACGAATTTAACTCGAAAAGCTGTGAAATTTGTTTGGACGGAGAAGTGTGAGAAAAGCTTTCAAGAATTGAAGAAGAGGTTGAGTACAACACTTGTGTTGTCTCTTCCGAACGATACAGGAAATTTCGTTGTTTATAGTGATGCGTCGCATAAAGGACTTGGCTGTGTGATGATGCAAAATGGCAAAGTCATTGCATATGAATCACGACAATTGAAGAATTACGAGAAGGGATATCCGACCCACGACTTAGAGTTAGCTGCAGTAGTTTTTGCCTTGAAAATTTGGAGGCACTATCTCTACGGGGAGAAATGTGAAATATACACAGACCACAAGAGTCTGAAATATATTTTTACACAGAAGGAATTGAATATGCGCCAAAGAAGATGGTTGGAATTAATTAAGGACTACGACTATGAGATTTTATACCATCTGGGTAAGGTAAATGTCGTTGCCGGAACCTTAAGTAGAAAGGGTCGGGAGAAGTTGATGATATTAACCGCTCAGGAGGAGCTAATTTCTGAAATGGAGAAACTGGAGTTGGAAGTGAAGTATCCTATAGAAATTGATGGGAAGCGATTTCAGATGTAATCTGGTATAACCCTACTGGATAAAGTTAAGGAGGCTCAACTTCAGGACGATGAATGCAAAAAGGTGATACGGAAAATATCTGAAGGAACCGAACAAAGATTTAAGATGGATAAGGAAGGAATACTGAGTTTTGAGAGCAGAATTTGGGTACCGCCAGTACATGACATTAAGGAAGACATTTTGAGTGAGGCTCATAGCTCACGATATTCGATTCACCCTGGTAGTACCAAGATGTATCAAGATCTTTGACAACACTTCTGGTGGCAAAATTTGAAACGTGATGTTGCAGAATGTGTTGCCAAGTGTCTGACCTGTCAGAGAGTGAAAGCAAAACATCAAAGACCAAGTGGGTTGCTATAACCGTTGGAGATTCCAGAATGGAAATGGGAACATATTACAATGGACTTCGTGGTTGGCCTTCCGATGACTCAGAAAGGCTACAACGCAGTATGGGTTATCGTTGACCGACTGAAGAAATCCGCACACTTCCTTCCGATAAAAATCAGATTCAACATAGATCAGTTGGCAAGATTATATGTAAAAGAGATTATTTCGAGTCACGAAATGCCAGTTTCAATTCGTTTTGATAGGGATCCGCGCCTTACATTGAACTTCTGGAAACGTCTACAGGAATGCATGGGTACGCAATTGCGAATGAGTACGGCATATCACCCTCAGACAGATGGACAGAGTGAAAGAACGATTCAGACATTAGAAGATATGCTAAGAGCCTGTGTGATAGACTTTAAGGGAAATTGGGATGATCACCTACCACTCGTAGAGTTCGGCTACAACAACAGTTACCACGCTAGTATTGGCATGCCGCCTTATGAAGCGTTATACGACAGAAAGTGCAGAACTCCTCTTTATTGGGATGAAGTTGGCGAAAGACAATTGCTAGGCCCAGAATTGGTACAACAGACAACAAAAATAGTCAAAGTAATCCGAACACGACTGGTAGCAGCTCAAGATAGACAGAAGAAATATGCTGATCCACATCGTAAAAACGTCGAGTTTGAATCGGGTAGTTATGTATTCTTGAAGGTCTCTCCCTGGAAGGGAAAGATCAGGTTTGGAAAGAAAGGAATATTAAGCCCAAGATTCATTGGACCATTTGAAGTACTAAGAAGAATCAAAGAAGTTTCGTATGAGGTAGCCCTACCTCCAGCACTCGAGAATGTCCACAACATCTTCCATGTTTCTGTTTTACGACCAGACAAACCCGATTACAAGCATGTAATTGAATACGAACCCCTACATTTTGAAAAAGACTTATCTTACGAAGAAATTCCTATTCAAATTGTCGACAGAAAAGAACAAGTTCTCAGAAATAAAGTAATAACTTCTGTTAAGGTAATTTGGAGGAACCACAACGCTGAAGAAGCTACGTGGGAACTCGAAGAGAATATGATGAAGAATTATCCTCATTTATTTACTTAAATTATGTGTAAGCGATTCTGGGGATATAATCTTTGTAAGGGGGGAAGAATGTAACGGATCGAATTTATTGAGTCGTGATTCTGGGGACAGAATCCTTTTAAGGGGGGAAAGATGTGACGAACGAGATTTTTATAATTTAATTCTTAATATTTATTGAATTAAATTAATATTTTCGATGATTTAATGATTAGATTAAATAATTAATTGATACAATTGTGATAGATTAATTTAATGATATGCGTTACATTTATTAAATTAATGTAGAGAATTTTATTATTCAAAGTATGTAATTATGTGAGTTTATTAAATTAAAAGAAATATTTAATAAGCCTAATATTATTTTATAATTAATGAGAAAATTAATTATATTACTATGTGAATTAATGAGAAATTACTATATTTTATTCAAATTAAATTAAATAAGATATTTGATTTATTTTATAATTGAGCGTGACACTATTGAACTATAGGATAAAAGACTTATTAAATTAAAGGGTTTTAAGCCAATTAAGGTTAACAAACAAAGCCTTATGGGGAGTTAATAGCAGCTTATCCCACCACCTTAGTACGTCGCTAGTTCCTTTCATATATACGTCTTCTTATTATTTCCTTATTTTCTAAGTCTAAGAACAAAGCAATCACAAAGAGAAATTGAGATGTCTGAAGGAAATTGTGAGTGTGTAATCAAACAAATATTTGTGAAAGGATTATCATTGATCATCTCTTCTAATCTATACTCTGGGTAATTTCTCCAAACCAATTTCTATTTTTACGTTGTTTAAAGTTTTTAAGAATATGGTTGTTATGTTCTTTAATAGTTTTGTAGTGGGAAAAATGGATAGCAATTATGTGTTGATTACATGATAAATGTTATCATATCGTATTTGATTATATATATTATACAAACCATATAATCAGTTTCATAATTACAACGTACGTTATGGCCTCAAAAATTACAGAGTATGGAATATGGCCATATGGCCCTTATACGTGATTTTAATATGTCAAACATAAATTGTTTTATAAAATTTCCACTTGTATATAATTATGCATGTTAAAACAAAGTAAACAAAACTTGAATGGATAGATTTGGTGTTATAACGAATCTGTGGCAATGAATTTTATGATTTATGTTCAAAACCTTCAAGAACATCAAGAAAAATGAAATTTACATATTTTAATTATGTAATTATGTGTTTTAATGGGTTAAAATCATTTTATAGATGTTGGGTAATGATTATGTATGAATTCTAACATGTGGGTGTGTTAAATTGGTGAAATTAATGATCATGTAGTGTTTATTTCATTTGAACTATGTGTTCTTCATGAATCGAGAATCAAAATCGGAGTTTCACGTGGTGCCAACTCAGAATGAAGTCCCGCCCATAGCCGCCATACAAATGACGTAAATATATGCCACATGCAAAGTGTCTGGGGTCCTAGTCATAATAATGATAAGATAAACAATGGGCGCCGCAGCGCCACTTAGCAGAATGGTCCAGAAATGAGTTTTTAAAAATGTTTAAGTCTAGCAATGTGTTATTAACTTAATCTAATGAACATAAAATCTTGTTAGACATATAATGAGGTGTTAAAATAAATTATTAACACATGCATAACACAATTACGTGTGAACTGAATGATTGAATGCATTGTTAGCTTATTATTCGTGAAGTATTAATTTTGACAGTAAGTGTAGTAATTGACTAAGTATTGTCATGAATTCGAGTTTAGACAAAGAATGAACTTATGATTATTGATTATATTATAATTAACTAGAGTTGTGAATGGAAATGTTATTTAGGATTTATATCAAAGAACGTGTATAATTAATGTGTAATGTACGCACGAGGCAAGTTTCCTAACCCTACTTGTTATCATTATTCAAGTCATTCTCATTATTATTAATCAAGTTCAATTGTTATATTAAAGATTAATTATCTTTTTAAAATATGATTATGTTATACAATAATTTTTCTATTGTATACATATTGAGATTATTATTCAATTTAATTACCATTTATTGTTGAACCTTGTTAGACTAGTGAACCCTTGTTTGATTCAACTAGTCCACAGTTGATGAACGTTCTAAATTTTAGAACCCTTATTGATTTATCCAAACCAAACTTCCTTTGGTGCGGACTCTAATGTCAAACTGAGATGAACAACCCTGTATAGGGATTACTTATGCGTTAGCGTTAAGATATTGTGCACAGTATGGTACTAAAGGCTGGTCCGCCTAAGTACGAGTAGAAGAGTCCATAGTCTTATGACTGTTAAAGGTTTCAAGTATAACCCTTGATAACCTAGGACATAGTTCAAGGTCTTACGACCCTCAGAAATCTTTTAATTCTTGTTATTCATTCTTGATTCAAAAGTTGAGCTTTATTTCAGAAATCTTTGATTCTCGCATGTTATTATATTGTTATTTCATTATTATACTTGTGGGCATTCATGCTCACTCTTGCGTAATAATAACATTGCAGTTAAGAACGAAAGGTACGATGAGCCTTCTACTAGCAAAGGCAAAGGCAAAGCTAATAAGTGATGAAGACTTATTATTTAATTTTTAGAATGTTATTGTAAAGACTTGATATTGTTTAAGACTTATTTGTTTATGTTTGCGCACAGATGTCTAATGTTAATTTGACCTGGGATTGTATTTATTATTCAGATGTTGTAAGCACATAAAGGGGAGGATTTATTTCTATCTGTTGCATGGTTTGCATTTTTATGGGTAGATAGATATATGATATTTGTACAGTGAACACCAAATCCCGTGGAATTTCAGTAGCCGAATTTGGGGGTGTCACATTAAATGTTGTTATGCCCTATTTTGATCAATACTACATGCAAGAACGATATCATCGTTCACTCTGTCCTTCTTGGGCGCATAAAAGTTTTCCCTTGATCGGGATGTTCATACTTAGTCTGGAATCCGAACCAAAACAATTTGATTGGATACAAAAAGGTTTTATCATATTCAACGATATTTTTAAATCTGTGTCTAGCTGATCAAATAGCTTAGACAACTTTTACTTAATGTATACATACTAGCAATCAATATATAGATATATATATATATATATATATATATATCAACATGTGATTAAATACAATGATTATCCAAGTGAAGACACTTGTATAACCATATTTAGAAATTAACGAACAAAATATATATCTGAATTATATCATATAATATCACGTTGATAAACAATGATCGAATACATTATATATAACAATAGGGTTAGTAATCTAGCATAATAATAATAGTATAATTCTAAAACTTTCTTACTCATGTCTATTGCATAAAGAAAATGAAAAGGTAGGATACTTGCCTTAAGCATAGTTTATCAACGTTAATAAATCAACACTTTCGAATCCTATTTATAGCGTATTATAAGTATAAGATTTTCATTAGCTAACACATTCGTTAATCAAGCTCGACATGATTTAAGTATGCACATATGGTACAAAATCAGCCTATATGTTTACCACGAAATCAATTATCTAGTTATTTCATAAGCAATTTAAGAACGCTCAAGGTTAAGTCCTTTTTCCCATGAACTTTCCTTTTACAAGACGAACACCATACTATTACTTAATCCTCACATATATACATGTATCAGTAGGTTTTAAACCACTTCTAGTAATAAAGGCATTATATAAGTCAACTGTCAAAAATCAGATTACACTATCTCAGATTCCAGACTAGTGCATCTGCTCCAAGGCTAGGCCTAGGGCCGGCGCAGCTGCGCAGCCCGCCAAGCCAAGACTTAGTTGTTGCCTTATGGTTTCTATCCGGCAAGAACACAACGTACATACTATAATGACAACAATCATTTCTTGGTTCTTAAGTCAATCTAGGTTTCCTACTTTCATAACATGGTTCTAAGTTTAACATTTCAACAAGTTAAGGCCATTCAAGGTCATGAAACCACTAAGTCTAACATGCTTGCGTTTTAAACATACAACATAGTCATATAACTCATAGTAGGCATGCTTGTGAGTATTCATAGCACATATGTGTAACTATTCTAGTTATTATTTTGAAAACATATTTTATTTAGTTCTAACTTGATTTCACACTCTTAACATCATAGGCATATATGTATGATACATTAGCACGTCTAAAAGTACCATCAAACATGCTCATATAAGTCAGATTCTAACTTCCAAAGTAGTATGTTAACATTCTCAAATTTTCCTTAGTAACCTTACTAGTAGGTTCTCCATGTTCAATGCTTATGGATCATGTATAGGGATATTATAAACGTATCATAACCTCTTAATCCTTTAGAATCTAAACATTCATGTGATGCAACTATATTTAGAAAATATGTTCAAGTTTTCTTTTAAAACTATTTTAAACTTGAACAATGCAATTTAACACATACAAGACAACTTTAAGGCTCTAATCATATGTAGTCAAGTCATGTTATTATGCTCACAAGGTCAGAATATAGAGTATGTAGTAGTCATGCATATTAGCTCACTTTACCAAGTTAAAAACTTCTTTAATACATATCCTAAGTAAAGTGGTCATGAGCAAAGAACTATGAATCATATGAACACAAGTTAACGGGTTATTCATGCCTTTCTAAATCATACCAAAATGCTTGCAAAGTCAGAATATAAACATAGCATACATACATATTAAGTTCCTTTCTAAAGTCCTAAATCCATTTTAAACTCTACTCCTTCGTTAATCATGCATCCTAATCTAAACATGCTCTCATTAGGTTAACTATACTTATATTTACACATTACACATATTTTCATGCTAGTTTAAGTCATAAGAATCGATCACACTTAGTAGAATTTTTAGCAGAAATCAGAAACTTATAACAGAGACGCAGCTGCGCCGCGCCTCAGTGTTATTATGGCACAGCTGCGCCATGCCTGGTTCAAGCAAGGAACAGTATGCTTCGGCAGAACTTTAGGCCAAACACAAAAATTATTCACAATTTTGATTCTAAACAGCCATGTATCAGTTTCAACATGCTTATATAGTTATATAACAACCATACAACCATTACCCAATCTCATCATCATCTAATTCCATAAAATTTAGAAATTGAAATTCAAGAACTCAAGAATTCATTTTGGCAGAGAATGAAAATGGAAAGCAAGGAATGGGGCATATACCTCTGCAAATGTGAAGTGAACTTGCTCCAAAATGAAATACTAGTATTCTCTCAATCCCACACTTAGCAAATCTTAGCAATAGAAATTGGAGAAGGAGAGTCCATATTTATAGAAAAATAAAAACACAGACAATGCATATATTCATCAAATTAAACCAATGAGAAAGTTAGATTACCTGATTGTTAATAAGGAGTTGATAATTGGTAGTTGGAATCCATTATCACCACCACTCCCCCATAATCATCAGCTAGGAAGAGCTTGGAAGAAAGAAAAGGAATAGGCTCTAGCCTTTTCCAAACACGTGAATGTGAAAATAAGGAGCAAATGGGGCACTAAATTTGGGACAACCAAAATACTCAGTAATTTTTGTAACACTTATACAATTTCCTACTCTTATGTTTTATTGTATACACATATCAACCATACATTATAACTTAGTGCCACAATATGATTTACATATTTAATATTTCAAGGTAGTAGATGTAATATGGCAATGTAAAATACATATAGTACATGTATAATTTATCACACCGATATACTTTATTAAAAATAATAGCTTACAATATGTTCATGGTATATATACCCACATACATTTTGTCACATACACCTTCATGATGTATTTATACCCTATAGTTTTAATAAAACTCACTATGTAATCACATAAAAGTCACACTACACTATATAGTATAGTCATATAATATTGCTCACATGCACATAATAGTCAATAAAATCTTATTATATTAATAACTTATTCGTTTTATGTCAATTAAATAAATTATTCACTTCCTTGATTAGTTAACACCAAAATTAATTGCTCCAATCATCATTGGTTAATGTATTTATGGATCTCCATAATCATTAATTATCTAAATAATTCTTATTATATTTATAGATATATTGCAAATAATAGTAATCACATATTATTAATTAATTACTAAGTAATCAATATTCTACCACAATTAATTAATATTAATTAATGGTTTACTTAATAATTCCTTCATCGAACATAACTCACTTTATTCCATGGCTTATTAATGTCACACATATCACCTAATTGTTTCATTTAATTTCTAAAGTAAAATAATAATTTTCTCCAATGACCATTTGGTAGCTTGAGCTTGGCATTTTATCTTCTTTGAGACGGCAGTAATCAAGGTAGCAGTCTCTGTCGATGCTCAAGACTGGTTTAGTTTTGGCCCGTGTCAATCTTCATAGCTAATTCGCTTATACGACATGAATTAATGTCCACAAGAGTGATATTGCAAATCTATGAGTGTATTCATTACTTATCATAACAATCCTAACAATTATATCTTATATACAATAATCATATTTTTACGGAAAATAACTAATACTATTATTATTAATTTAATATAAGAATATAATCTATTATGATCAATCGTAATAAATAATTTTTTATTTATCACATATATACATATACTTTACTTACACCTATTCCCACCTTTATATATATAAAAAAATAAAATAAATTTATTCGCAAAGATTTCTTATTGAAAATATTGGGTTATTCCCACTACCACTACCTACTTCTACCTTCCTAGCTCGCTCAACCCTACCCTTATTCTTTTTTTCCTTATTGTAGAGGCTCATGGCCTCACTTCCCCCTTCTGCTATGATAGCCTTCTCCAAAATGGCTGCAAAAGTATTTATCTGCAATACGGCCCTGTATTTACAGACATCAACTAACAAAAAGAAAGAGAAATTACAGAAGAAAACTCTCCTAAGCTAAAACTATCTAATTATATGATATATGATGTCTGATATGAGGTGTAGAGGCTTCAGTGTGTTATATACGCTTCTCTCCTTCAAGTTAGGTCAAACCAAGGCCTTCCCTGCCTTAGCACCAGAGGTGGTGCTGCGGACAATAAGCCTATGGGTGGCGCTATAGCGCCACATTAGTTTGGAAAAACTGGAGCTCACACTGCAGCGCGAGTCCATATAGGGGTAGTGGCACTGCGGCACGACCAATAGACTTGGCATTGGCACCGCGGCGCAAGTATGAGAAATATGACCGTTTTGCCCCTAAATCCTAAAAAACACCTGAGAATCCCTGCATTGCATCGATTAAGCATAATAACACAATAATCATATAAAACCATATAAAATATGTGAGAACATGCAACTATTTAAGTGAGAAAGTATCTGATTCACGGGTATAAATCCCACTCATCATATATAAGTTGTAAAAGGCGTGGTTCGACGATCTGGGCATACAACGTGAATAAGTATGTGTAGAGGAAGGAAGTGAGAAAAAGCTTAAAAATATGTGGCGTCTTATAGTGGGCTGCCAAGAAGACTTCAGATAGCTTCTGATGAATGACTACTCAGTTTCCACCGGTGAAATTGAAATATGTTGTGAAAAACAAGCATACAAATGTTTAGGAAAAAGAAGCACTCAGTTTGGAGCACTATAGAAGTGTGTACGGAGTGAAATGGGCAAGGCTTACTCGCCTTTTTTCTCTTCAAAATGGCCACCCAAAGCCATCTATTTATATAGGGCGGAGAACCACAGGTCTACCTGCGACAGCCGTAGGTCCATCTGCGGCTACCCGGGGTGCCCCGAACTTTGTAGGTCCCGACGTCTCGAAGTACCTGCACGCATGCAACGCGTTGTTCGCTTGAACCTTCATAACTTTTAATCCGGGCATCCGATTGAGGCGTATAATACCTTTCTGGAATGTTGTTGTCGAGAGCTACACAATGACATGGGATAAGAGGTTGAATGAAGTCGGGAAGATGGGTCCATGACTAGATCTTAAGGTCTTCAAATTCTATCTGGTGTGTTGTCTTGTGTAGTAGTCACTCAGGATTTTGAGCTATGGTTCTTGTGGGACACTTCTGTGTAGAATATGGTATGGCATGATGTTGAGACGGCGTGAATGTTGCATCGAGGTGGAAAAATGATGATTTTTCCCCTCACTAGGGTTATCTTGGGCTCTCTGTTAATTTAGCAGTCGTTGCTCAGGGTTATCTCTGAGATTGGGTTGTTGTGAGTACTTAATGTCCTCAGGGTTATCTCTGAGGTGTGCCTGACCTCCCGTGGTTATCTCTAGGGTTCGAATTAAGTGCCTCAGGGTTATCTCCGAGGTTGAAACTGACTGCTCTAGGATTATCTTCGGAACATGAATTGCATCCCTTGGGGTTGTCTCTGAGGTTGGAACTGATTCTCACAGGGTTGTCTTCAGGATTGGAACGGATTATCTCTGAGCTGTCATCAAGGTGGAAAACTGAGTATCCCGGGGTTGACTTCGAGATTGAGTTGATCTGACTTCCAGGGTTATCTCTAGAAGAAAATTTTTCCTTCTTTCAAGGTTAGTAACAGAAATGCAAAATTTTGAGTGTCTACATCATCAATTCCTTCATTTCTATATATACGCGATACCAACCTATGACTCAGAACCGTAAAGGAACAACACCTTGTAGTGATATCTATGAAACAAAATGTACATAATTATATTACTAATTAGAATTTTACATGTGACTACTTCCTTTGCAGCTACCGCATCCTGGGCAGTCATGTTAAACGTGTGTGTCGTTGGTCCTCCTGGCTGAGATGTTCCTTTGATCGCCAATGTCCCACTTTTATTTCCTCTATTATTGTTCCTTTCTCTGCATTATTCTTTGGACAGTTTTGAATTTGATTGTCTGGCGATCCATATGAAAAACAACCTTGTATCTTCTTTGGTTTGGGACAATTGGGAGAGATGTGTTCCTCTTGTCCACAGTTAAAACACACTCCCTTGCCCTTCAAATAGACTCCCTGATGACTCTTACAAAAATTCGTACACGGTTCCCTTCTCTTCATAATTTTTCCTGACTTGTTTCCCGATTGGGTGTTGTCGTTCCACTTACGCTTATTGGAGTTACTCCCTCCACTGTTACCTCTTTCATTTGTCTTCTTCTTCTTCTCCCGATGATACCTTGATACTGCTTCATTTCCTCCTTCGTTGATGATGGCTTTTTCTAGCAGAGACGAAAATGTGTTGATCTACAACATAACTATTTTGTTAAATATCCCTGGCTTCTGCCCATTTTCAAACCTTCACATCTTCATACAGTGCATGCTGCTATAATCATTTACTATCCCTTTGCGACAAAAGTCGGGATTCACTACTATAACTTTATTCAAAAAGTTGAGACTTACAAAAGTTATCTTGATATTCATATAAAAGCGAGGATTACATTCGTATAGATATATATTTACATATACCTACTCATCGTCTACGATACTATATTCCTAACATATTACCTTACTTCAAAGGTCCTACCTCTCATACTTGATCTTTCTTCAGTCCACTTCCTTCACTTGTCTTCATCTTAGGAGAATTTTTAAACATATGACCCATTCCACCGCATGAAAAACATCCTCCTTTCTTTGGCTTAGGAAAATTTGGCGAAATATGCCCTTATTAACAATTGTAACACACGTTTTTACCCTTCATACATTCCCCCAAATGGTTCTTTCCACACTTGACACATGATTATTTCTTCTTTGAATGTGAATTCCCAGAGCTATTGTCACTTTCGTTGTTTCTTTTCCTTTTATTATTTTTACCCTTTTTTTCTTGCTTACATCTTCAAATGATCCACTGCACTCAACCCTCATTCTATTAACTAGTTTCTTCAGATCATTTCGTTCATCTTTCATCTCGCGTAATACCCTTTCCGTCTTCCACAATTCCTTCAGGAGAAACATATTATTCCTTAGTTCTTGAAATTTCGCGAATTCCTGACCTTTTTCGATTATTACTCTACCTTTTTCTCCATCTTTAGCTTTTATTTCTGGCTCCACCTTAGTTTCTTTGGAATCTACTTCTTCTTTTACATCCAGCTCCATCTCGGGGTACTCATCATGATCTCTTCCTTGATTTACCATAGGTTCTTAAAACTTCCTCAACTGGCTCACTTTGAACTGGCACCTCGGCTAATGGCATTGGTGCAGCGGCTAACACCTCCATAACCATCTCATCATCTCCTGACATCCTACAATAAAGTTTAAATAACTTAATTAGTACATCACCAGTAAACACAATCCATAAACACTAAGTGTCCACATATCTTACAGTTGATGTATTTTCTCAATCCACCACTTAGAACTCTAAATGAGTTTTTCATGTCTTTCTTATGGTTATATTCCTAAGGCTTTTCCCCTAACTAAGATTTATATCCTACAGCTTTGAAACCAACCTGCGACGACCCCAAATCTGGGTTCCCTAACCTCAGGTTTGGTGCTCATAATCCATCATGCATATCACATCTAACTACCCAGTTATTACGAATTATATCATTTATTACATAACTTAATACATAAATATAACATTATCCCAAGTTTACTAACCTTAACATTACATGCCCAATAATACAAAAGGCTTAACCCAAAATATAACATAATAATTATGACTACACAATTTATTATACCTTATCGCCGTTGTTTTGCCTTTATTCTTCTTAGATCCTTCGGTTACCTCGAATTTAGCTGAATTTTTTTATTTAAAGCAAGGGTAAGCAACGAGTTTACTTAGAAAGTTAAAGCATACAATAAAGGATATATATCATAAATAAAAGAGTCTAACTTTTATAGAACTTCAACAATATTCAAAAGATTTCGAAGTAGCTGAATAATAAATCATTCTCAATAATAAGAATTTTCTTGAATTCCATGTTGGATAACATATCAAGGATGAAAGAGTGAAATTCTTTCAAAGATTAAATAATATTCAATTGATTAAAAAGAATTATCAATACTACAATAATATTCAACAAAGTGGGATATTCCCAGAGTTCATGTTGAGTCATAACAAATGGATCATAAACTAATAGAGGAATCATTAGTTATTAAAACTAAATTACCTCAAGAATATAAGTTAGTTATAAAAATTAATTATACTCTTTTGTGAGTACTTTGAAGTGATTAGCTCCATTGTACCCTATATTATGCATAATACTCAAAAATAGTGCAACAGTCGGATGTTCGACAATAAAGTTCCCTTTTTTATAAGGGTTGTTCATCTCAGTCTTACATCATGAGTCCTTACCATAACAATATGGTATGGATCGCATTTAAAGAAATACTATGATTTCAACATATAATTGAAAGTAGTATGCACACAAGCCAATCATGTATATATGATGATAAAATATTTACTTTGTAATCAATCTTATTTATTTATAAATAAAAAGTATTAATTTACTAAAGGGAATGATTATCAACATGATGTTGTTTTAATAATATGTGAGAAACTCATAGTTTTAAGTAATGTTTTTAGAATCATGATGAGATCATGGTAATGTGATTTAAATTCTTAGATAACTTAAAAACTAAAATGTTCCCAATTAATGGATTACTAAAAAGGGGATTAGTGAATCCGAATAGATTGGTACATGCGTTTCTTGCTCATTGGATGAGGATGATTGATCTCATAATCATTTGTGTGGAGACACCAAAGCAAGTATGTAGGTGCTTATTGGAGAATAAGTTTACTAAATGTGACTCGCTAAGGAATACCTAATGGAGTTTTACTTACCTGTTAATAGGAATTCCGGTAGTGATAGTAGTACAAGTAATCCTTAGACTTGAGATCGTCATAATATCTTGTATATAATGATTTACACTTTGACTTATTCCTTAAGACCATTAGAGTATATCAAAGGGTATGCTTGGGTGTAATAAGTTATATATGAAGATAATGAATGATCAATAAAGAATCTACTACTTCTAGTAAAAGAATAGATATGTCCTATGTGATTCGATAAAATGACAACCCAGTAATCATTGGCCAAGGTGGAATGAAATTAGAAAGTAGTTTCTAATTTACATTCATTAGGAGTTGTGCATTTAGGAATCGAAATATATATAATTAAATAATATAAGACTTAACATTAGTTCCATGTCTTATATTTAATTGGGATATTGTATGGTGGAAGGATTGAATTGTATGGTAGCTATTTATTCAAAGGTTCTTTTATGATTAATTTTGAAATCTATATTATCTGGAAGTCGTTGATCGCTAGGGAGGCTTATCCCTATTATAGAATAAATGTTATTTATTTAAATAAATTAATAGTTTAATTTGTTAGTTCCCAGTGGGCACAATATAGATCTAGAAGGGGGGGGGGGGGGAGGGTTGAATAGATCTTTTTTAATTTCAAATACTTATCTCGTTTATTTTGTATTGCTAATGATTTAGCATATGACAAACATAAGAATCTTTTCAAGCACAGTGGAATAAGAAAAAGATCCCATTCATTGATATATTCATAATCATACATACATTGTTCTTAGAGTTTGTTCGGTTGTAAGAAGTTAAAGCATACATAGCAGTTATAGCATTTAATGTACATAATGTAAATGACATAAAGTAAAAGACACAAGGGATTTTAAGTGGTTCAGAGACTCAAGCTCCTAATCCACTCTTCGGCTTTCAACTAGCAGGAATTCCATTAAGGAAGGGCAGAACCCTGAATCACTAAGATTCCTTCAAGGCCAGCAGCCTTGGAACTTCTCTAGTTCGCTAGGAACTCTTCAAGCCCAGCATGCTTGGAACTTCATTTAGTCCCTTTGGACAAGGACCCCTCAGGCCCTGGCTTCTTGTTGATGTTGTTTGTTTATTGGAGGTGCTGCTAAGATGTTCTTTAAGCTCTTCATCTCTGAATGCTTAGCAGCTTGACGTGATCATCCTTGAGGTGCAGTTAAGTGTTGCATGATGCTCAGCTTCTTCAGTTACTCAACTACTTCTGATGATCCTTTGTTGAACTACAGTGAAGATCATTCTTCTTGATACTTGATGGCTGCACATGATGAGTTTCTAAGATGACTGTAAGTTCTTCTGCTATGTACTTAAAAACTTTCTTATGCATAACACCATGATGGCGTTGGTGATCTTCTTTCTTGTTACTTGATGCCTTCTCATGATGGACTTGCTAAGATGACTGTAAGCTCTTCTCTCTGGTACTTAGAGTCTTCCCATGATGGACATCAAGATGACATTGATGCTCTTCTTTCTCTTGGAAATTTAGAACACTCTTCTTGTAGTAGAACTCTCACTTCTACTTCTTTCTTTGTTTATCTCCAAGTGTTCTTGGTGGATTGTAGAGTGAGCCTTTAGACCATCATTGGCCACTCACTATTTTATATTAGTTAGACCAGTCCACCATTTCTCCAAACTCAGCAACTCCATCAACCTTTGATCTTTGAAGCTCTTGCTGATTTATACTCCTTCCCAATCTTCCCGTTGGAAAGTAGCCGTTAAAAGCTTTTTGAATTGCTTTGCAGATCTCGAGTTGTTTGGTGCACACTGCAGATGTGATAAGACATGACTTTCTGACACTATAATTTACTGTTTCACCTGCCCCGTCAGAGATGCCACTTTGATGTCTCGGGAAGGGAGTTAACTTTATTTCCCCCTTCTAATTTCTTGATCAGAGGTTGTCCTTTTGCATCGATGCTCTCAATAAGCTCTATTAGAATATCAATCTTCAGATTGAACCGTTGATTGGATCTTCAATGTAGAACACCTCTTCCTTCTCTTGTGCAGTACCTCAACACTTCTATTTGCCTCGACTGCTCTCAGATACTGATGGCTTGATTCTTTGTTCTGGCCCCTTCTGAATAGCAAGACACTTCAGATTTGTGGCGTGTCCAGTTCGCTTTTTCCTTGTGATCTCGTGTTCACTTATCATCAATGGAATGACCCAATGCTTAATAACTTTATCCTTGTTCTTCAAAGGCTGACCAGTATCTTTGTGTACACTCCATCAGTTCCTTCTATGTTTGGCAAACACTACGATCCTGGTTGCTTTCAGGATCGTCATCTTCAATTTACTTGATAGCTACTACACTTGCTGACTTTCTTTAGTCAGTTACTGAAGTCTTCTTCTGATCAACTTGCGAAAGTCTTCATCTCGAATGGCTTCACAACTAAATCTGGATGTTGTTTGATTTGGTGGTTAGATCTTATGTTAGCTTACATGCCATTCGTTGAGTGCTCTCTAGTTTACTTTAGGTGGGATGTATCATTGAAGTACCAACCAGAGGCTTCGTTCCTTTGGATATTCTGGGAGTGCTCAATTGTTGAGAATCGTGTTTGCTCTACGATTCTGTCTTGGCATTGTGAGCACATCCGTTGAAGTCTCAGTTCTACACACTACGGTTCAGCTTCGGCTGTGCAGACACTACGACTCTGAGATAAGATCTTGACACTCTATGATTTTTGTCGTTGTGCTTGTTGTCTTCATCTGATCTTGCTCAACTACGATCTCTGCCTCTGATACGATTAGTAGACTATATGACTTCGAGTGTAGTCTATGATTCTTGACTTGGCTTTGGTAGATGCTTGGTTGGTTCGTAGGCAGGCTATCTCTACGATTTTGTACATGACTTCCTCAGCAGGCTACAGCTCCAAGGAAGTGCTACTCGACACACTACGATCCTTCCTCGTCTCTCATGGCAGTCTACGAACTCTGAGATCTACTATCTTGTAGATTACGATTCTGCCTTGACAGCTCTCGAGTTTTCCTTAACTCTCCTAGCAGACTACGATTTCTGGTGCAGTGCTCGACAATCAGACAATCATATCTATTACATCATAAGATCAAACTAACATTCTTGATCTTTCTATATTTATAGTCCTTGTACATCATTTCTTTTTAAGGACTTTACAAAGTTGTTTTGCTTATATAGGATTAACCTAACATATTTGATCAATTCATTCTAAGTCCTTGTACATATGTTTCTATTATCTATCAAAGGACTTTACAGCTTTTCTTAATGAAAGCATACTTGCATATTCATTCATATATATCATAATCAAATAATATGTAATAGGAATATCATTCACATGCTTATTTCTGACAATCTCCCCCTATTTGATTATGACGATGCATGTTATGAATGAATCTTATATATAGTGAGAAACTGTATTTCTAAAACAGATAATCATGAATGTCATTTATAATAATATGGAATTTAATACACTATGACATTTTACATCCTGGATCTAGAACATACCTAACTAATTAGAGATGTACCTCTTTGGCTCCATGTATGTTTTCAGGATGTCTGTTGATCAGCTATTCATCTGTTTAACCTTTTTTCTCCTGCTCCCCCTGAGATGTTGACTTCATTTCTTTTTCTGCTCCCCCTCAGATGTATGATCTTCTTCTTCTTCTTCTGGCTCCCCTGTAAAGCCCCCAAATCCGGGTACATAAAACCCAAACTCGGTGCTTCACAATACCATTTCTATGAGCGGAATAATACTAATAATAATAATAATAATATAAAGATCAACTTAATTTACATATCATCAGAGTCTAATCCCCAGGTACGAGACCTTTAAACATTCTTTACAATACATGATAGATAATACATCTCATACTTGTCTTAATAATATCGAACTAATACACAAACTACCACAAATCTTATTTGGTTAGCTTTCCTTTTCCTTTGTTTCTGCATGAGCTTTCTAGTTCTTCACACTTAGCTGAAAATATTTAAATTAATCAAGGATGAGAATTTGAGTGTCCATCAAGTAATAGCAATTATAATTATATTTAGCTGAAAGGATTAAATATTTTCTTTATACATCACTTCTACAACGATTCAATAGTTGTGAAGTAAACTGATCTGATAATAATAACATAACAATTCTATCTCAATTTTTTTGAAACTACATATTGACTATAAAGGGGTTTTAAGTGACATGCTATGAACATTGATTTAAATTTTCGATAAGGTTTAGCAAAACTTCATCTGCAAACCGTCATAACTTACGGGCGTGAGGATAATCATCCCAATGAGCCCTGTATTGATCAATACTGCATGGAAGAACGATATTATCGTTCACTCTGTCCGCTTTAGGCCCATAAAAGTTTTCCTTTGATCGAGATGTTCATACTTAATCTAGAATCTGAACCAAAACAATTTGATTGGATACAAAAAGGTTTTATCATATTCAACGATATTTCTAAATGCGTGTTCAGGTGATCAAATAGCTTAGGCGACTTATATATATATATATATATATATATATATATATATATATATATATATATATATATATATATATATCAACATGTGTTTAACTACAATGATTATCCAAGTGAGGACACTTGTATAACCATATTTCGAAATTAATGAACATAATATATATATATAGTTATATAATATAATATCATGTTCAACCCTTTCCATGAAAATTTAAATTATAATTTTAAATATTTATTGAATTATATAAAAATTTAATTGGTGCATTTATTGCTAAATAAATATTTGTTTAATTTGAATTGATTAATTATTTATGTTGTAAATAAATAATTAATGAGTTAAGAAAATTATTATTATATTGATATTTCAAGTTGATGGTTAATTATTTGTATTGAGTTATGTGATTAAATGAATTATTTAATTAATGGTTATTTGAATTAATTAAATTAAATATGAAAGCTTGATTAAATAAAGTGTGACAAATAACTATAGTATAAGGAGTTATTAAAAATAAATTAAAGTAGTTTTAATCTAGTTTTACCCAAACAATGCTTAAGGATATAAATTCTTTAAAATTTAAATGGTTTTGCCAAACAAGCCTTATGGCTTTTGATATTTCTAATTTATAAAATAAATAAAATAAAATAAATAATAAATATAATGTATCGTTATTTTGGGTAGCGATGATGGCTATTAAGGCCATATATAGTTTTGTTTTTTTATATTACGCATACTAGTTCTTTGGGTTTTGAGAGAGTTGAGAGAATAGCGAGAGAGAATTGAGAAAAGAGTTTGAGAGATTGAGGAGATTGGTCTTCAACTAACAAAGATTGTATAAGCTAATTGAAGGTATGTTCTACCACTTTGATATTATTTACTGAGTATTTTGGTGAAGCTTTGTTATACTACTGTGAATTCTATTTCTTCTATGCTCTGTGAGTTCTAGTTTTCTTAGAATTGTTGTTATGTAACTAAGTTATGGGGGTTATACATGTTTATAGTGATTAGATATGGTGTTTAAACAATAATCGCATGCAAATTTCAGTCTCTGATGGGAAGAAAATTTGTCACTATATGTATTCTTGGTATGTTTCCATATGTAATCATGTAAGTACCAATTTTAATGGCCAATTTGGTTGTGAAACTGTAAATTGAAGTTTGTTTATGGTATTTCATTGAGATCTGAGCGAGCGTAGTTTGAATAGAGTATTTTGGTCTACTAATGAATTCACAGTGTTTATTGTGTTATCAACTATGGAGTTTTAGTTTTTTTTTTTAAACCGTGTTTTCAAAATTTAAGTTTTTAAAATCTTGGTTTAGTCATTGTTAATTAGTATCTGAATAATTGGTTATGATTATGGGTAAATTATGTTAGTTGTTCATGTAAATTTAGATGTTAGCGATGTCATTTAGTACAAAATTTAGTTGTTATGTTCTTCGTCGTTTGGGTTTCTACGAGTTTGCCTTGATGTAAAATTCCTTATTGCGTAAAGTTTTGGCGTAAAAAAAATGGGCTAGTAGCTCGCGCGCCCAAAGCTGGAACTCGCGCCCGGCGCTGGTACTCGCGCCCGGGGCCCTTGATCCGCGCCCGACCTTAGGAAAAAGTTATACGAGTTGGGCAGTTTTGACCTCTCTTGTAGTAAAATGGCCATAACTTTCTCATCTGAACTCGATTGAGTTGATTCAAGATGATCCGGAACGAGAACGAATAGACCTACAACTTTCATGCCTTAAGTATTTTAATTTGAGGTCTGTAACTAGAGTCAAAATGGCCATCTTTAGGACTATTGTGTATTTGGAGCCAATCGGAGGGCGTCGGGATGCACGAATATAAGTGCAACCCTTTGTGTATTAGTATAACTTAATGATAACATGTTGGACATGTAATAGGATGTTGTATCAAGTTGTTAATGTGCATGTGGTGCAATGACATGATCACTTAAGTAGTTGTAATAAAGCTAAAAAGTAATGTTCATGAAAAGATGTGATGTTGTTTAAACTTAAACTTAGTTAGTAGCTATACTAAAAGTAATAAAGTAACTCATAAAGGTAATGTTAGTGTAAATAATGTGTATTGTCAATACATATGGTATGTGTAGAACTTGGGGTGAGCGTGAATAGTAATTGTTTTAACCTACATACGAGGTGAGTTCTCTAACTTCTACTTTTATAATTGTGCGACTATCTTTAAGCAAGTTTTCTAATATATTATCTTGTTAATTCAAATCATTTTCAATTCGATTATAATATAATAATGTAAGTTATTACGGAGCAAGTTATTCTTGTATTTAACTTGTTGTTTAGCATATATAATATATATATATATATATACTAATGTCGAACATTTCTATCGTTCGATTCTTATGCATGCTTAGTATTGATTCTAATTAACCTTGGCTTAGTATTGTTCAAGCAAGGTATGCTATAGTTATTCAAATGGTATCTTTATTAGATTATTCCTAAAGCATGACTTTAGTTTACTATGATTGATTTAATCACGATTATTCTATAGTATAGTGTTATTGGTTTTATTGACTACTCCTTAGTTGATGTTCGTTGAATTCAAATTTCCTTGAAAGCTTATCAAACCAAACTTACTTTAGTGCGGACTTGTATTCTAAATCTTGAGATGAACAACTCTTTTAATAGAGGTTTACGCTTAGCGTTGAAATGGTTTGTGCACAATACATTTATACGAAGGTTGATCCCCCTAAATGCGTGGAGTCCATATAGTCTTATATTTATTAAAGTTAAAGTTGAAAGATTACTTATAGCTTTGTGGACATGATTAGTGGTCATTAGACCCTCGGTGAATGTTATAATTTTCGAGAAAGTTAATAGAATATATTGTTCGGTTCTATTGAGCCTAATATTGGCAATTGATGTAAAAGTTTAAAGATTTACTTATTGTTATTTCAAGTGGGCCTTGTTTGCTCACTCTTTTGTAAAATTTCTTACTGACTAAAGTTGAAACGGGTGACGTACCTAGTACCAGTAAGGGAAAAGGAAAGATGAATAAATACTGAAGACTTGTAATAGTTTTGATAGTTTACTTTCAGAATTTGATTTAAAGATTGTAATGAAGTTATTTAATTTTCCGCATTTGAATGATTGTTGTTAAAGGTTAGATAACATAGGAGATTTTTATTTAAGTTTAATCTGTATGGAAGTTTTCTTTTATTATTCAATTCTATTATGATTGGGTAGTTAGAAATGAATGTTTTGATTACGTGAACACCAAATCTTGAGGTAATGAAGTAGCAATAATTTGGGGGTGTCACAAGTTGGTATCAAGCTTTAGGTTATTGAACCTTAGGTGGGGAAAAGCCTTAGGAAGTAACCTTTGAAAAGATAGTGGAGATAACTCTTATCGAGTTTTAAGAAAAAGTAATAAAACACTTATGTGCTTATGTGTTTATATTTATGTACTTTCGTGTGAGTGTCGAGTAGTAATGATTAATAATTAAAACTTTAAAACTTTGTTGTCGGGATGACTAATGTCGGAGAATCCGGTCGGGCTAGGAGGAGGGACCTCAAATGCCTATAGAGGAGGAGCCTCGCGCCATTCGAGTAGTTTAGGAACAACTCGCGCCACGGGAGTCGGCCAGTTGGTCGCGATAGTTGAGGATGAGGATGATGATGTGGAGGCGGACGAGGAGGATCTCGTTGAGTTACCACGGGAGGATGAGGATAGCGAGGACGAGGAGGAAAGGATTCCACTTAACTTCGATGGTTGGGTAGTATATACGATGAGGTGCATGGCCGTAACGTGGAACTTCAAGATCTGATTGAGGAGTTGCGAGGAGATAGTAGGTGTGAACAACGGTACGCAATGACACAAAAGGCGGCGAGATCCGAGGATCGTGAGGAACGGTGACAAATCTGAGGAGAAACTAATCTGGTGAAGGAGAGAAAAAGAACAATTGATCGAGATGGTTGCCGGCGAAGAAGCAAAAGCGAGAGAGAAGAAGGCGCTAAGAGGCAAAAAGTGAAGATGCTTACGAGGAAGCTTTTCAACGAACAGATTAGCGATAAGAGAGACACATGAAGCAAAGAGGATGAAGATGGAAGAGATGGATAAAGTATTTAACACATGATTAATCGAGCTCAAGATCGGGTCATGGGATATCAGATTCGATTCGAGAGACATTTGCCATCATTTCGTGTTAGATCATGAACAATGTTTGAGTCATGGAGGAAGAAGCGTGATAGGGCTAAGAAGTATCTTAATAGAACATCGTAGATGTAATACGATGAGTGAAATGTTAAATAAATTATAAATCCCAAGTGTTATACAACCTATGGGATATGACTATGATGTTGTCACTGAAACTTTTGTAGTTCGGAAAGTAATGTAGATAGTAGTGATGCTATTGTTTTATGTTTTTCAAAAAGGTTTTGAATAAATAAAAGTTGTTACTTTATTCAAAGTGTTATGCGTTATATGGCTATTTCTTTTATGGAGGCAAGTTAATTAGAAAATACTTAAGAAAGGTGAGTAATAGTCTAATAGATGTTTTGTTTTAACGAGAAAATGCCTCCCCGGGCGTGAACACCCCGACGGAGAAACAATGAGAGAACTACCGATACTTGATGATGTTGGCGGTAACCCCGTTCAACAACTAGTGACACCTCTTGGCGGGGAGGCGTTGAGAATCAACCACAAAACCATGGTACAACGTTTAAGGATTTCAAAGGCGGTTGGACCACGAATTATGTAGGTCTATGAATCGATCGAAGCCACGGACTGGATTATGGAGATAGAAAAGGTGTTCGATGTCGCTAGGGTAGGGGATGATCGGAAAAGGCGCTTTGCATGACATTACATTCATGTTGAAAGCGAAGCTAGTTATTGGTGGCGGGCGATAAAACTCGTGAAGGGCGGGAGTGATGACTGGGATAGGTTCGAGGAGTTGTTCTTGAGACTTATTTCCGGAAAGTTGAAGAGTCGACTAGAAGTGCGGTTTACGGAATTAAAGCGAGGAGCGATGGCGGTATCTGAGTATCTTGCGAAATTCAACGAATTGGCGAGGTTTGCGCCATATCAAGTCGGCCTGAGGCGGCGTAAAGCGAAAAAGATTTGAGCGAGGGGTGAAGCCTGGTATCTGATAGGGTATCCTGTTCGATTGAAGACGTTTGCGGTGGTGATGGAGAAAGCGATACTACTTTGAAGGTGGAGGCGGCGGTGACAAAGTTGACCGGGGAAAAAAGAAAGAGGAATGAGAATGAGACTAAGAATGGGAGTGGTAGCGGTGGAAGCAACAACAACAACAACAACAACAACAACAGCGGCATGAAGAGGAAGTGGAATGGGAGCGTGGGTCTTTGGACACGGCGGGGTAACCCGACAAAACAAAAGTTTGAAGCATATGCGACATGCGGGAAATTTCACAAAGTGCGTGCTTGATGGGGAAGCGAGTTTGCTACAATTGTGGCGGGAGGGCCACATCGCTAAATTGCACTCAATAGAAGAAAATCGTGCTTCGCGTGCGGATCGAGGATCACTTTGCTCGTGAATGTCTAAGAAGAGGATGGAGTGACAACAACGGAAGCGATGGAGGTAATGATGGAGGTACATGGGCCATTCTGCGGGACTGCGACATCAAACAAACCCACGGCGGAACCTTTGACATGGTATGCGAGGATCTTTGTGCAATCAAAAAGATGTGGTGTCGGTATTATCCCAATCAATGATATAAATGCTTATGTATTATTTGATTCGGGTGCTACTTGTTCGTTTATATCGATGAATTTGCTAAGAGGTTAGAATTACCTAGAAAAGCTGAATTTTCCTTTGAACATAGAAATTGCGAATAAGGAAGTAATCCTGTTAGATTAAGTATACAAGAAGCGTAGGGTGAACATTAAGGAGAATATCTTGTTGGTAGATTTGATTAGATTAGACTCAAGAATTTGATGTAATTTTGGGAATGGATTGGTTGTTTCAAATACTGGGCGGTAATTGGTTGCCAAAAAAGTGTGTAAACCTTATGACTCGTCGAAGGTAGTATTTTATGGTAGCAAGTCGCTAGACAAATGAAATGTCGGCGACTATGCGAGCCGAAATTGTTGAGTCGAGGTTGTGTGGGCTATTTAGCTTACATAGTCGATACTCGAACAAGGGGTAAAACTAGAAGAAATCTGGGTAGTGAGAGAATTGAAGGCGTGTTTCGGAGGATTTGCGGGACTTCCGCTTTGAGAGAAATTGAATTTCGTGATCGACTTAGTCTGGGAACAACTGCGATATCGAAGGCCCCGTACAGAATGGCTCCGGTAGAAATGAAGGGCTGATGAATACGATTTGCGAAAAGCTCTTTGGACAAGAAATATATTCAACCAAAGCGTATCGCCGTGGGGGGCGCCGATTTTATTTGTGAAGAAGAAGGGCGGATCAATGCGTCTTTGCATTGATTCTGAGGGAGTTAAACAAAGTCACTATTAAAAACAAATACCGTTGCGAGAATAGATGACTTGTTTGACCGATTGAAGGTGCAAATACTTTTGAAAATAGATTTGAGAAGTGGGTATCACCGAGTTGAAAGTGAGGAAGGAGGATATACCATGAGCGGCATTGAACTTCGGTATGGACATTCTGAGTTTACGGTGATGTCTTTTGGTTTAACGATGCACTGCTTTGCGTTCATGGATCGATGAGCAGGGTGTTTAAACCATTCTTAGACAAGTTTGTAGTGGTATTTATCGGCGACATTCTAGTGTATTCAAGACTCAAGAAGAACACGTGGAACACTTACGTTTGACATTGGAGACACTAAGAAAGGAAAAGTTATCATGAAAATTCTCTAAGTCGAATTTTGGCTCGATAGTATACAATTTTTGGGTCGTGTTATTATTGACAAGGATGGGATTTCGGTGGATCCATCAAAAGTGGAAGGCTGTAATCAATTGGGAACAACCAAGAACACCGTCAAAAGTGAGGAGTTTCTTGGGGATTGGTTTGGTTATTATAGAAGATTCATTCAAGATTTTTCTAAGATAGCCACTCATTAACAAATTTGACAAGGAAAGCTATAAAATTCGTGTGGACGGAGAAATGTGAAGAAAGTTTTCAAGATTTGAAGAAGAAGCTAAGTGTGGCTTTTGTGTTGACATTACCGGACAATCTGAGGAAATTTTGTGGTGTATAGTGATGCCTCACACAAAGGGTTGGGTTGTGTTCTTATGCGAGAATGGGAAAGTCATCAGCGTATGCATCAAGACAATTGAAAGACTACGAAAAAGGGTATCAGACTCATGATTTAGAGTTGGCGGCGGTTGTGTTTGCTCTACGAAGATATGGAGACACTATCTCTACGGAGAGAAATGTGAGATTTACAGGACGTAAAAAGTTGAAGTATATTTTCACACAGAAGGACTGAACATCGTCGAAGAAGATGGATGGGGCGATAAAAGATTATGATTGTGAGATCTTTTATCATCGAGTAAAAAGCAAGCGTGGTTGCGGATGCCTTGAGTAGGAAAAGCGGGGAAAAGTTGATGTTGTTAAGCGATAAGGAGGAGCTTATTACAATGATGTCGAGGTTAGAGTTGGAAATCAAATTTCAAAAGAATCGATGAGAAATTGTACCGGATGGAAGCGGTCGAACTTTGGTGGACAAAGTGAAGAATGCTCAAGCTGCGAGGATGAGGAATGAGAAAAATAAGAGAAGGTGTGGTGGGGAAAGAAATAAAGTACAAAGTTGATCTGGGGGATCTTTGAGATTTGAAGGGCGAATATGGGTTCAAGCGGTGCGGATATTAAAGAAGACATATTGGCCGAAGCTCATAACTTCGAGATATTATTCATTCATCCGGAAAATGCGAAGATGTATCAAGATTTGCGGCGACATTTTGGTGGCCAAATATGAAAAAGAGCGTTGCAAAATCGTTGCAAAGTGCTTAACATGTCGAGAGAGTCGGTAGAACATCAAAGACCAAGCGGGTTACTTCAACCGTTGGAATCTAGGAATGGAAATGGGAGCATATCCTGATGGATTTTGTGGTAGGTCTTCCAACAACTTCGAGAAAGGATACGATGCGATTTGGGTGATAGTGGACGAGTTGACAAAATCGCACACTTTTTGCCGATAAAGATTAGATTGATCTTGATCATTTGGCAAAACTATATGTTAAAGAGATCGTTGCAAGACATGGGGTTCGAGTGTCAATTGTGTTGAGACGAGAGATCAGAGGTTCACATCAAACTTCGGAAGAGACTACTGAGAATGTATGGGAGCAGCGATTTGCGAATGAGTATGACATATCATCCATAAAAGCAGATGGCGAAAGCGAGCGAGCGATTGAGACATTGGAAGATATCTTTGAGAGCATCGTCATGGATTTCAAAAGAAATTTGGGATGAACAATTACAGTTGGTGGAATTTGCCTACAATAATTGATTACCACGCTAGCATCGGCATCTTGCCTTACGAAGCATTATCTGGCGGGAAGTGCGAGAACTCCTTTGTCTTTGGGGCGAAGTCGGTGAGCGTCATTTATTAGGACGAACTAGTCTGACAAGCTGGCTTTGAGGTTGTCGACTCATCGAACACAAGATTGATAATTTGCTCAAGCGAGACAAAAGAAATATGTTGATCAACACAGACAAGATCGTGCATTTGACATAGGAAATTACGTATTCTAAAAGTTTCTCCTTGGAAGGGAAAATTTGATTTGGTAAAAAAGGAAACTAAGTCAGGGTTTATTGGACCCTTTGAAGTCTTGAGAAAGTTGGAGAGGTAGCTTACGAGGTAGCTCTACCTCGAAGTGCAAAACATTCATAATGTTTTTCACGTGTCGATTATTCTGATAGTATAAATCGATTACAAACACGTAATTGAGTACGAACCATTGCAATTTGAGAAAGACTTGTCTATGAAGAGATTTCTATCCGGATAGTCGACGAGGAAAGAACAAGTGCTCGGGAATAAAGTGATACCTTACGTGAAGGTGATATGGGAGAACCTGATGTCGAAGAAGAGGCTACGTGGGAACTCGAAGGCGATATGATGAAGAATTACCACGAGTTATTTGTTTTAAAGCTGTGTCTTGATTACGAGGGGCAGAATCTTTGTAAGAAGGGAAGAATGTGACGATTTGTTTGTTTGAGTTGTGATTAGGGGATGAGAATCCTTGTAGAGAGGAAGGATGTAACAATCAGAAAATTTAAATTGTAATTTTAAATATTTATTGAATTATATAAATATTTAATTGGTGCATTTATTGCTAAATAAATATTTGTTTAATTTGAATTGATTAATTATTTATGTTGTAAATAAATAATTAATGAGTTAAGAAAATTATTATTATATTGATATTTCAAGTTGATGGTTAATTATTTGTATTGAGTTATGTGATTAAATGAATTATTTAATTAATGGTTATTTGAATTAATTAAATTAAATATGAAAGCTTGATTAAATAAAGTGTGACAAATAACTATAGTATAAGGAGTTATTAAAATAAATTAAAGTAGTTTTAATCTAGTTTTACCCAAACAATGCTTAAGGATATAAATTCTTTAAAATTTAAATGGTTTGCCAAACAAGCCTTATGGCTTTTGATATTTCTAATTTATAAAATAAATAAAATAAAATAAATAATAAATATAATGTATCGTTATTTTGGAGTAGCGATGATGGCTATTAAGGCCATATCGGTTTTGTTTTTATATATATAGCATACTAGTTCTTTGGGTTTTGAGAGAGTTGAGAGAATAGCGGAGAGAATTGAGAAAAGAGTTTGAGAGATTGAGGAGATTGGTCTTCAACTAACAAAGATTGTATAAGCTAATTGAAGGTATGTTCTACCACTTTGATATTATTCTGAGTATTTTGGTGAAGCTTTGTTATACTCTTGTGAATTCTATTTCTTCTATGCTCTGTGAGTTCTAGTTTTTTCTTCGAATTGTTGTTATGTAACTAAGTTATGGGGGTTATACATGTTTATAGTGATTAGATATGGTGTTTAAACAATAATCGCATGCAAATTTAAATCTCTGAGTAGGAAGAAAATTTGTCGAGTATATATATTCTTGGTATGTTTCCATATGTAATCATGTAAGTACCAATTTTAATGGCCAATTTGGTTGTGAAGCTGTAAATTGAAGTTTGTTTATGGTATTTCATTGAGATCTGAGCGGAGCGTAGTTTGAATAGAGTATTTTGGTCTCTTAATGAATTCACGGTGTTTCTTGTGTTATCAACTATGGAGTTTTAGTTTTTTTTTTTTAAACCGTGTTTTCAAAATTTAAGTTTTAAAATCTTGGTTTAGTGAATTTGTTAATTAGTATCTGAATAATTGGTTATGATTATGGGTAAATTATGTTAGTTGTTCATGTAAATTTAGATGTTAGCGGTATCATTTAGTACAAAATTTAGTTGTTATGTTCTTTCGTCGTTGGGTTCTCGAGTTTGGCGCTTAGCACCCAAGCGCCAATGTAAAGTTAGCTCTTAGCGTAAAAATGGGATAGATAGCTCCTTGGCTGGCGCTGGAACTCGCGCCTCGCGCCGCTGGTACTGTACCGCGGCGGCCGTACTTGATCCGCGCCCGACCTTGGAAAAAGTTATACGAGTTGGGCAGTTTTGACCTCCTGTAGTAAAACGGCCATAACTTTCTCATACGAACTCGATTGAGTTGATTCAAGATGATCCGGAACGAGGACGAATAGACCTACAACTTTCATGCTTTAAGTATTTTAATTTGAGGTCTGTAACTATAGTCAAAATGGCCATCTTTAGGACTGTTGTGTATTTGGAGCCAATCGGAGGGCGTCGGGATGCACGAATGCAAGTGCAACCCTTTGTGTATTAGTATAACTTAATGATAACATGTTGGACATGTAATAGGATGTTGTATCAAGTTGTTAATGTGCATGTGGTGCAATGACATGATCACTTAAGTAGTTGTAATAAAGCTAAAAAGTAATGTTCATGAAAAGATGTGATGTTGTTTAAACTTAAACTTAGTTAGTAGCTATACTAAGAGTAATAAAGTAACTCATAAAGGTAATGTTAGTGTAAATAATGTGTATTGTCAATACATATGGTATGTGTAGGACTTGGGGTGAGCGTGAATAGTAATTGTTTAACCTACATGCGAAATGAGTTCTCTAACTCTACTTTTATAATTGTGCAGCTATCTTTAAGCAAGTTTTCTAATATATTATCTTGTTAATTCAAGTATTGTTTTCAATTCGATTATAATATAATAATGTAAGTTATTCTGGAGCAAGTTATTCTTGTATTTAACTTGTTGTTTAGCATGCACTGACTATATATATATACTAATGTGAACATTTCTATCGTTCGAAATTCTTATGCATGCTTAGTATTCAATTCTAATTAACCTTGGCTTAGTATTGTTCAAGCAAGGTATGCTATAGTTATTCAAATGGTATAGATTATTAGATTATTCCTAAAGCATGACTTTAGTTTACTATGATTGATTCAATCACGATTATTCTATAGTATAGTGTTATTGGTTTTATTGACTACTCCTTAGTTGATGTTAGATTTGAATTCAAATTTCCTTGAAAGCTTATCCAAACCAAACTTACTTTGAGTGCGGACTTGTATTCTAAATCTTGAGATGAACAACTCTTTTAATAGAGGTTTACGCTTAGCGTTGAAATGGTTGTGCACAATACATTTGTATGAAGGGTTGATCCCCCAAAGTGCGTGGAGTCCTTATAGTCTTATATTTGTTAAAGTTAAAGTTGAAAGATTACTTATAGCTGTGGACATGATTTCGTGGTCATTAGACCCTCGGTGAATGTTATAATTTTTAGAAAGTTAATAGAATATATTGTTCAGTTCTATTGAGCCTAATATTGGCAATTGATGTAAAAGTTTAAAGATTTACTTATTGTTATTTCAAGTGGGCCTTGTTTGCTCACTCTTTGCTGTAAAATTTCTTTTGACTAAAGTTGAAAGCGGGTGGCGTACCTAGTACCCGATGAGGGAAAAGGAAAGATGAATAAATACTGAAGACTTGTAATAGTTTTGATAGTTTACTTTCAGAATTTGATTTAAAGATTGTAATGAAATTATTTAATTTTCCGCATTTGAATGATTGTTGTTAAAGGTTAGATAACCTGGGAGATTTTTATTTAAGTTTAATCCTGTATGGACAGGTTTTCTTTTATTATTTAATTCTATTATGATTGGGTAGTTAGAAATGAATGTTTTGATTACGTGAATACCAAATCTTGAGGTAATGAAATTTGGGGGTGTCAGGGATTTGGGGTAGAAGCGAACAATAGGTTCTATTAACATCTTAAACATTCCTTGCCCATTCAGGGGCTCAATAGAACTAAATAATAAGTCCTATTAACATCTTAACATTCACTTAGGGTCTAATCACCACGAACCTTGTCCATAGTTATAAGTAATCTTTCAACTTAAACTTTTACAGTCATACGACCATAATGACTTTAAGGTACTTAGGGGGATCAACCCTTCGTACATGTATTGTATACAAATATTTCAGCGCAAAGTACAAAACTAAGCGTAACCCCTATAAATCGGGTTGTTCATCTAAATATTTTGAGTACAAGTCCGCCCCAAAGATAGTTTGGTTTGGATACACTTCAAGGTAATTTGGAATTCAACGGATATCAACTAAGGATTAGTTGAATGAAAGATAATAACACTATGTTATTGAATAATCATAACTGAATAAATATTTCGTTCTAAGTTCATGCTTTAGGAATAATCTAATTGTAAGACCCCAACTTATTATTAATGAAATTTAATTTTCTCTATTTATTATTTTGAAATAGTAAGGGTTGATTTGATTAATGTGGATAGTTATGGTAAAATACATAAATATTTCAAAATAAGCAAGTGGTTATAAAATATTCATTGTTGTTTGGGAATATTCGTTTAGTCGTGGAATATTAAATCTTGTGGGAGAATATTTGTACGTGCAGTATGTATATGTAGGGCCCCATAACTTGAAAGCGATTGGATAAAGAAAAAAACTACAAATATAAGTTGTTTAAAAATAACAGGCGTAGTTATTACCAATTAATCTTTGTTAAAATACTAAATTGGTTAAAAACACGGTAGCTTACTTGTATTGCACCAATTATTGATTCTTACATAAGAAGGCACTACTCAATAATAATGGTTACTGAATAATTCTTTATCAAAGATTTTATTGATTTAATAATTCTTTGCGTTGATATTTTATATTGTTGTTGTTTCAATAATTGTCATTACACAGTATTTTTCATTATCGATGCAATAATTCATATTATCTGAATAATATTATTAGATAAAATTATTGGCAATGTCTAGAAAGTTACATCTAAGGAGAGGTTTGGTCACCTAATCACTTGGCAAGATGGAGAAATTCTTATTGGAAAGCCCCTCTTTCACAGGAAGCGCTTGGTTGTCAATATTGTGATTACGTAATATTATTTGTGAATAATTAATTATTGATTCATATGATGAGGAAAATATTGATTTTATGTGGATATAGATGGAGAAAAATTTTAATGTGACAATTGTTGAAAATTGAAATTTTATCTTTTTCTGATAAGATAATTCATTTAAATGTATTATTATATTTTAATAATATAATAATGGTGATATTTTACAACGAATGTGGGATATATGAGTATACAAGGAGGAAGAGTATTTTTGTTGCAATAAATGTTTAAAACATGTTAAACATGTCGGTGGACCCCATTTATTCGATTTGAAATTTGATTATAGCACGTGTAAAATCGCTTGGTTGTGGATTTCGGTCAATTTACGTTTGGAATTTGGAAAAACTTTCTTCTGCAAAGTTGTAGAGAATTGAATTTCCTATAAAAATGCATGAGATTCGAATTTTCTGATATAAATAGACTATTTATTATGAATTATTGAAGTTCTGAAGCTCCGAAATAATTAATTTTTGGAAGTTTAAAATATTTTTAATTACAAAAAACGTTTTTGATTTGTTTGGTAGACTTATTTGTTGTCAAGCATGGTTGAATTTAGATCATATATTGTAATGAGAGGAATTTATATATAATATATTAATATTATATTAAATTTTACGCTTTAGTGTTCTAAGCAATTTCTTATAAATAGGGTGCTTAGGTTAGAATTTAAAATCACACCGTAAGCTGAAGTTTTCTCTCTATATTATCGGCGTATTCTTGTGAGTATTTTGAGTATATTTTGAGTATTGCTATACGTGCAAGTTCAAGTCATAGCTTTATATCCGGTGTTTAAATTTAGAAATCTCGATCTTTCGAGGTAAAGGATATTTTTTTTTCGTAATTATATTATTTCTTCAATATCATTATGTTGAAATATTGATCGAAGTTTTTTTATCAAATTTGGAACTTTTGGTGTCTGAGTTACTATTCACGTATATTATTTATTCACGATATCGATCTTATTCACGAATCGGCACTATTCATCATGAAAAATGAAAAATTTCTTTTCGTCAAAATATCTATTGTGGATACTAGCTTTGATTGTATCCATGTTTTGATCATTCTTGAATTTTACACCACTATGATTATTTTGAGGTATTTTTGGACGTGGATAAAACAAAAGTACGAATCCTTAATCCTTAATCCTTGTCATTTTGTTTCCTTTGGATTCGTTTCTTTAAAAATATTTTCATCATCCTCGGTCTTAAATGATGATATTATGGAATATCTTTGGCTTTGTAGTGCAAAGATGAATGATTTCGATGAATATCTTTGGCCCGTAGTGCAAAGATGAGCAGTGTTTAGATGAACATGACCGGTGATGAATATCTTTGGCTGTAGTGCAAAGATGAATATTTGATTCTAGATATATATTGATTGATGTTACAGGATAAAAGATAGAGCGATGAACTTTTAAATTCATACATAGAAGATAGTAGTTTGCATTCTCTACTTAACTCTTCTAATGAATTATTATTTCAGCTGCGAATATTGATTTAAAAACTTGTTGTCTATTGTATTCTATTAGATTTTTCCTGTTGAAGACTAATGATAATTTGTTGTATATTATCTTAGTCATAATATTCTTTTTGGGCTAGTTGAGCTCACCCTTTTCCTTTTTGTTTCATTTTTCTTCTCGGATAAGCGAGAATATAAGCGAAGTACTTAGTCTGGGGTATGGAATAAAGGTTCTAGAGAGTTGTTTAGTAGTCCTCACCATTTTTGTAAAATAATGTATCAATAAATGTGATGAGGATTTATTTGAGTATAGATATTATTTAGAAGATAATATTTGTATTCAAACTCACAGCTTTCTTGTTGTAATAATAAAGTTATAGTTGTTTACATGCCATGTATTGACAACTCGAATGGGTGATGTATACCTATTTTGGGGGCGTCACGGTTGGTATCGAGCTTAGGGATATGATCTCTGGCGGAGATCGGGGAATAGAACTAGGAGGGAGAGTCGAGTAAATCCTTTCGCTAGTGTGTCCTACCTAAGCTTATTTGTTAGTTGGTCGATATATAGGGATATTATGTGATATATTGATTTCCTTAATTAACCCTTGTTTTTTGTGATGATTTGAGAATGTCGTGAGAATATTAACAATGGAAATGAGACCGTGGAGACGCTTCAGTACTCACCAACGAGGAGAACGTGTAACAGTGGCAATGTTCCTCCTGTGAATAACACCACCGAAGCAGATGATGAACGAGGGATGTTTAGAAGCTTTTTGCGATTCATGCAAAAAATCAGACGAGGAGACTCGTGTTCAAAATATAGGAGGAAATGATAGCAATTCATGGGTTGTCACGCATTAAGCGATTCAAAGAGTTGGGACCACCGAATTTAAGGGAAAGCGAGATCCGATCATGGCGGAAACATGGGTCAAGCAAATTACCAAGATATTCAATGTCTTGGGATGCACGGAGAACAGAAGGTTCCATTCGCCACCTTTATGTTCACGCATGCGAGGCAGACACCGGTGGGAGAATCGTAAAGCATACCCATCCATCGGCCGCTTTTCAAGATGTCTTGGGAGGCGTTTGAAACTATTTAATGACAAATACTTTCACGAAAGTGTTCGTCATATGAAGGAAGTGGAGTTCATCATATTAGAACAAAACAACATGATGGCGGTGTCTCAAAGACGAGGCAAAGTTTTCTTTGAGTTATCCGAGTTTGCACCTCATTTGGTGGAGAATGAGGAACGTATGCGCGGATGTTTCGAGAGGTTTGAAACCCTAAGACATCTGACAATATCTCATTTCTCATAAATTTTCTCTCTATTCGGATGTTGTTAATGGGGCTCAATTGTTAGAAGCGAGATAACGAGTATGTTCAACCAAGGACCATAAACTTGGATCGCACGAGAGATAGCGATCAATGTAATAATGATAACCGGTGAAGAAAAAAACAGACGGACAAAAAATGGTAACCACTCTGGTGGTAATCATAGCCATGAAAATAGAAGAAGCGAGTGAGGAGGAGGTTTTAAAAGAGGAGATTTAACAACGAATTATGTGAAGACGAGCGGTCTAAAAGAAGAATGGTTAAGCTAAGGAGATTAAGTTAAGGTTATATCATAACTATTGAATAACACATCATACCTTGCTTTGAATAACATTAATAGCATAACTATTGAATAACACATCATACCTTGCTTTGAATAACATTAAGCTAAGGTTATATCTTAGAATTTAATATCAAGCATGCACAACAAATAATAACTTGAACGATAAACTAAAGGTACTTGCATGCTAATATAACAAGTTTAGAGTTAAGAAAACTTGCATAATCATAATAACTATCTCAACGAAAGTGTGGAGATGGGAAACTTGTATCATCATGAATAACTGGATAATATGAAGTTGCTTAATGGAAATACTTTACTCAATAAAGTATAGCATATTAAATTTGTATAACGAAGCTTTAGAATTATAAAACTTGCTTAAACACTACAAACTATCTCAACGAGAGTATGGAGTTAGAGAACTTGCTTAATGTAAAAAGATAGGTTTAGAAACTTGCATAATTATAAAAGTAGAGTTAGAGAACTTGCCTCGTGCGTAGGTTAAACAATTACTATTCACGTTCACCCCAAGTCCTACACATAGCATATGTATTGACAATACACATTAGTTACACTAACATTATCTTTATGAGTTACTTTATTACTCTTAGTATAGCTATTAACTAAGTTTAAGTTTAAACAACATCACATCTTTTCATGAACATTACTTTTTAGCTTTATTACAACTACTTAAGTGATCATGTCATTGCACCACATGCACATTAACAACTTGATAAAACATCCTATTACATGTCCAACATGTTATCATTAAGTTATACTAATACCCAAAGGGTTGCACTTGCATCCATGCATCCCGACGCCCTCCGATTTGCTCCAAATACACAACAGTCCTAAAGATGGCCATTTTGTCTACTGTTACAGACCTCCAATTAAACAACTTAAAGCATGAAAGTTGTAGGTCTATTCATCCTCGTTCCGGATCATCTTGAATCAACTCTATCGGAGTTCGTATGAGAAAGTTATGGCCGTTTTACTATAGGAGGTCAAAAGCGTAGTCTCGAGACCACTTTTCATTATTTAACAAGCGAGACGATGGGCGCGGGCGCGAATTCCAGCAGATCAAGGCTGAAATTTTGACGTCAGGCGTCGAAACTCCTGAGAACCAAAATGAAGAACAGAGCCAAAGTTATTGTCTTAAATTTGTAACAACAATTCGCCCCAAACAACATGTATAACTAATATAAACTACACATAATTGCTAAAAATTATTCATATACCAATTTCCAACAATTGAACAACAAATTTAAAAGACTTAAATCACTAAAATTATATTTGGTTAAAACTCAAAACTCCATTGTTGATATCTAAAGTACAGTGAACGAAATTTTCACTGTTATCAATCAAATTCGATTCCTTTGAAATACAAGTATACCAACATATAACAAATTAACATGTATAGTTCAATTCCTCAGTTAGCATACATAACTTTTGATATTTCTACAAAACATATATTAGTATATATATACTTCCTTTGAACAAATCAATTTCTTCCTTTAGCCTATAATTAGCATACGAATATATATATATATATATAGATACATGCTAGTGATAACAATTACTGGCTGTACACATACATACATGCTTCTAACCAATTATACAAACATAGTTTTGCTGAGAGAGTTTTGTAAAAACCTTATACAACCGTAAAGTTGAAGAACACAGAGACATTAGGCATCATGAAACCACAAATATATATATGTACATAAATTAAGGTTAGAGAAACCCACCTTTTTGCTTGCTTACGAATCTTTGTTAACAGACTTGCTTTGAAAATCACGTTCTCTCCTAAACTCTGAACTTCTATCTTTTTCTCAAAACTCTCTCTAACCCTTCTTTCTTTTCTCAGTAATAATTTAGACTACTAACCACGTAACTCAACTGATATCCAATACGCGTATCATAAAACGGACATGGCCATAATAAGCCTAATCAATAATAACATCAGTTATAAAAATATATAACGTACCTTTTATAAATAAATATATATATATATATATATATTATTTAGTTTATTTTATAAACAATTTAAATTTCAAAAATCCAAAAGTCATAGGGACTTTGTTTGGCAAATCCCTTTAAAATAAAATAGTTTATATCCTTAAGCTTTGTTTGGGTAAAACTAAATTAAAATTACTTTAATTTATTTTAATAACTCTTTATAACATAGTTATTTGTCAATCTTTATGAAATAACAATTTATTAAATAAATTACTTAATCACATAACTCAATCCACATAACACATTAACTATTTAACAAATAAATAATTAACTAATCACATTAATTATTTAGCAAATAAATAATTAACTAAATCAACTCAATCAATTTAAACAATTACTTATTCAATAATAAACACATCCAATAAATATTTATATAAATCAATAAATATTTATAACTTACATTTAAAAAATCTGGAATGTTACATAATCACATTGTTACATATGTTTAACAACCATTGAATCACAAATAAACACACATCTAATCTAATTATTTAAGTCCAGATCAATTTCTGAAATATGTCGATGTACCGACTGCTTTATCGGGTAATTATCGAGTCTAAGACTCTATCCTGTAGTTCAATATCTGTAATTATCAGTCATATTATTTTTAAATGACTTATAATAATTTTAAAACATTTATTATAATGTATCATGAATTTTCAAAAATCAGAATCATTATTAAATGATTTAAATGCTAAACAATTCTATTATCATTAATATTTAATTAATATTAAACTATTAATGAAACCATTGCCAAAATATTAAACTTATTTATAATAACTTAGAATATTTTTAAAGTATTAATTTTACCCTTAAATGATTTTTAAAACATTTAAAATCATTTTAAATAATTACCATTAATATTTAATTATTAATGTACTATTTATCAAAATATTAAAAGTCATTTAGTATAACTTAATAATATTTTTAATTCATTTATATCCTTTTTAAATGATTTTTAAATTAATAAAAACATTTTTAAATTATTTATTTAATATAATTATTAAATAAATTTAATATGATTAATATCATTAATATTAAGTTATTAATGAAATTATCCTTTAAATATTAAAAGTTATATTTTATAACTTAAAATATCTTTAAACACTTTATTTTCATTTAAAATGATTATTATAATATTAAAATTATTTTTAAACTAATTTATTTAATATAATTATTAACTAACCTTAATATAATTAATAATAATTAATTAATGAATTTTACCTTTAAATATTGAAAGTTATATTTTATAACTTAAAATAATTTTAAATACCTTATTATTATTTAAAATAATTTTTAATATACTAAAATCATTTTTAATTTATTTAATTCATTTATCAAATAACTTTAATTATCATTAATATTATTTATTAATGAATTTTAACACAAAATATTAAAAGTCATTAAAATAACTTAAAATATTTTCTTATATCATTATATAATTTTAAATGATTTTTCAAATATTAAAATCATTTTAAATAATTTATTTAATATAATAATTAAATAAATTAAATATCTTTAATATTTCAAAAATATTAAATATTTATTAAATATATTAAAAATAATTAAAAACAAATTTTTAGACTTTAAAATATATTTTAATAATTTATTTTGTATTTTTAATAATTAAAAACTAATTTTTCTATTTATTTAATAAAAACAATTAATTTTAGTAATTAACTGTCGCTAAAGGGCCCTAATCGACGAAACTGTCGCTATAGGTGTTCTTGAGTTGTTCTTCATGAAACCCAGAACAATAAGTCAGTTTCGAGGATGCTAGGTTTGACCATACTTAATTATATGTTCCAATCGATTTCTGGGCTTGAAATGAGGTTAGAGTTGTAGTACAAATGTAGAACGACAACCACAAACAAAGATTATAGTTATAACATGCCACAACAGTAAGATATGGTTAATCAAAAAACTTGTCAGACATGTTCTTCATTTTTGGGTAGTCTAGGGTGCCACTTTCCAACCTCCACTACATGCTAGTCTTGTAATGTTTTTATGATATAATGATTTCAGGTTGTAGCCATAATGTAAATTAATAGATCTATTACAAAATATTAACAAAACAACAACAAATCAAGAAGATATGGTTCGGTCAAACCATGTCAGAAATCATGCTATTGTGTTTTCTGGGTTACCTAGAAAACACAAACCGTGAGCTTTGTACTTGGTTTGACCTTTCCCCAAATCCAATCAGCTTACTTATTAAGTGATATAAGAGCATAATCATGTAGTCCATGTAGCAAACTATAATCTTATTACAACAACATGACTAAATCATCAATAACCTGACAGATCAGAACCTAAGAACATCTTGTCAGACGTTTCTGGGCCTGATTTGGGTTACCCAGAATTCATATGGTCATGGTCGGTCAACGGTCTTTGACCATTAATAACATGAAATCTGTGCATCGTATGATACTAATTCCAGTTCCAAATTAAAGATATCATAACATACTACTAGTTTAAACATTTAGAGAGGCAAAATCATAAACAGAATGAAATCTAGGAGGCCTAACATTCGTTGTCAGACATCAAAACAAATTTTTTCCAGATTTTGAAGAACATCAAATCCGAGCTTCTAGATGTTATGGATCTAACATCTAGAAACCCAGATCATCATTATACACCCATATATAACATGTTTAACATAAAAAATCTAACATCTAACAACATATTTATGGTCAGATTATAGCTAGGGTTTTTATACCATTTAAGAAAATTTTTGATTCTGGCCTCCTGATTTGTTAATGGTAAACGTGGGGCTTGTTTATGGGACTGATATAAATATATATTTCGTGGGTTTTGAGTTGAGAGAAAATGTTTGAGTGTTTGGGGCAAAATGTGCTAGCAAATGATTTTCTCTCTCTCCCCAATCTATTTATAGAAGTCTAGATGCATGAATTGGTTGATCTAGAGGCTGAGTACTGTCAATTTTAAGTCAAGAGAGTTGTTACATTAGGTCACCAACTTCTCCTATTGTCAAAACCTACTTGTTAGACTCAATAGTGCATAAAAGGGCAATATAGTCAATTGCTACATAATTTTAATGGCAACTTTGTAATCTTGTCCCAAACCCTTAGGGTTTGACCCTTAAGGTTTAACCCTAAGGTCTTGCCCAATTAATTTTGTAGGATTTCTATTTAAGCAAAAATAAATAAATAATTAGAATTTTAGTTTCTAAAAATTTGAAATTAGGGTTTCCTTAATTAAATTAGTTTTCTAATTACTTTATACAGAACATTAGGATTTAATATCACAAATTATAATTAACCTTACTAATTAAACAATTAGGATTTACTATTTTGATAATTAAGGTTACCAAATTACAATTAGGGTTTCTAATTACCAAATTAGGGTTTCTAGATATTAGGGTTTTAAATTACTAATTAGGTGTTCCAAAATTAGCAATAAAACCTACAATATATGATATTAATCACATTAACACAATTTCTGACTGATCATAAACTGCAGTTTAGGTTTCAAATTAAGTTTTTATAATTAGGGTTTTTCTAAAGATTAGGGTTTCTAGATTTTAATTAGGGTTTACCTAATTAATCATTTAGTACACAACATAAATCATATAACACGGTTATATAACAGTCTTGACTTTCCCATTTGAATTTAAAAATAGGGTTAAACAAATTAATACTAGGGTTTGGTCATAATACACCATAATTGACCAATCATCATCAATAACTTTAATAATTAAGGGTGTGGATTCCATATCTTATTTATTCTTCCATATTTATTATTATTATATTATCAAAATATAATACTATTATATTATTATTCTCATCCATTGATCAAAATCCAAATTTAGGGTGTGGATTCCATATCTTATTTATTCTTCCATATTTAACTTTAATAATTAAGGTAAAATAATTAACTTAATAATCTGTACTAATATTCATATAATAAAATAATTATTATAATTATTCTAAAAATCATTTCATATATTATTTAAATAATATATAATTTTATTTTCATGGAAAATAATTAATAAAAACACTTCTACTATAAAATTAATTATTATAAGAATATACTTTATAATAATCAATAATTCTAAAATAAAATTATTTGTAAACATTCATGTAATAAATATATTTTTATTTATTAAATAATTACATACACACATTATCTTGTATAAATCTTCATCTTTTAAATTTAAAAAATTATACGCAAAATTTTTGATTTAATTTTATAGAAAATATCGGGTTGTTACATCCCCCTCAGCTTCTGCAAACACAGACTCATCATCCTTTGGCTCCCCCTCAGATGATGACTAAGCTTCTTCTTCTTCTGTCTTCTTCTTTGTCTTCTTTTCTTCTTTCTTTCAGCTCTCTTTGCTCTTTCCTGAATGCCTCTTTCTATGCTTATGCCTCTTTTTATGCCTCTTTTTCTCCACCTTTTTGTCATTAATCACTTGGGAGAGCTGCTCCATGTTGGACATTAGTTGCTCCATCAGGTAAGAGGAGTTACCAACTTCAATCTGAAGTTCTTGTTGGCTCAGATCAAGTTGTAGAGAGAAAGACTGATTCAAGTTGTCAAACGTGTCAGAGAGGACTTGGAGTTGCTCTTCATTGGCCTTCCGTGCTCGTAGAGCTTCTGCCTTCTGATCATTTATGGCCTTCAGATAGATGTGATCTCTCTATTTGATTTTGAGAGATACATCAGCCATAGTGGCTTAGAGTCTGTCTTGAACTGAGTTATCTTATGTTGCTGTCAACATCTTTGACTCTTCATTGATTAGAGATATCTTCTCAACCAGCTCATCAGAATTCTTCGACAGCTCCTGCTCCATAAGAATTTGGTCATCTGGTTGGGCAGCCTCGTGTTGAACACCAGATTGGACTCTACGATTTTCATCCTTAGGCAGCTTTTTGAAAGTATTGAGAATCTAAAAAATCGTTGAATACCAATCGCTATTGGAGGATGAAAGGATTTCAGATAGTTGTGCATGGGCAGATGGAGGCTTCTCATTTTGGACTTGAACAACATCAGTGGTAGAGTGAACAGACTCTACGATTATCTCCTTGGCCATAATCCTTCTGCCTTCAGAGTCCACTCTACGATCATAAGGAATATAGTGATTGCCAGCATGTCGATAGACTTTGTAGTGGGGCTGGTCTTTGATCATCATTATTGCATAACTCTTAACCCTTGGGAAGTTCTGAGCCACCAGTGTTGCCTCTTTTATAGTTCTTATAAAAGAGCTTTAACTCATGCAAGTATACACGGGTCAACAAGTAATACAGAGTAAGTAAAGTATCGATCCCACAGAGAAAGTTGTTAACTTAGACTACTATGCATTAATCACTCACTATATTTATATGCTGAGACTTTAGACTAAATTGTTGATTTGAATAAATTATAATTACCAACTAAAAATAAGAATATAAACGAATTAAATATGATGTGGAAACAATGGGATCCTAACTTCATTCAATATTTCATTCAATCGCCATATGTCCTGCAAGAAACATTTACATATCACAGGATAATAGCCAAGGGCTTAAAAGTGAGTTATAACCATTTTCCAATGCACTATAACCAACTCACATATCATCTACAGATGTTAGAATCCATATAATCACTAATAACACCACAATTACCATATTCTTATGCACAATTGCAATCCTATTGATTTTAAGCACAACCCTTACTCTAGCTCATACGAAAAACAAGATATATTCTATATCATTTCACAAAATATGCAAGACTTACTCTAGCCCCATATTCGCATGCTATCATAATTTCATCGATATTCATATGTTCAATTCCAATTCCATACAAATACTAACATGAAGATTATCAGTCATTCATACATACAAACCAACCATGATAGATAACCCAATGATATGCAAAACAAATCTAACACTTAGATGTGCAACCAAACTACATATTAAAATCCGTTAGAATCCCATAATGGAGTTTAGTTTATGGCGGAACCAAAAGCCATTATGGGATCAAGACTAATCATGATCAATAATCAAGCAAATAAGAGTAAGAGGTAGAGAACAATCAAACTCAAATGCTGAATAGTAATTAATGATTAACTATGAAAACCCCAAAGAATTCCATTCAATAATAATAAAAATCCACAATGGTTAAGAACTCCAAGAAGAAGAAGAGAATAAAACGTTGCGGCTTCGTTCTCCGTTGGGATCTCCCCCCACTATGTTAACCCTAATTCTAATATGAAAATACGTAAAATAATGTCAAGTCCCCTCTCTGACACACGTCAGAATCATTTTATACGAATTACACATCATCAAATTGCTTAATTAAAAATAAAACAAATTACAACATCAAGACGCATCGCGGCGTGCTCTAGTATATATCTCGTCTCATGTTGCGAGAGACTTAAAGATGCTCGGTGCCTCCGGATATATTAGCAGCGGTCACGCGCTCTTGCCCCCTATGGTGTTGTATTTGGGTCTCTCATTGGCATCGCAGTATTCCTTGCCTCGCGGCGCTTGACTTGCAGAATGCTCCTTATGTCCACCACAGACTTTGCTTGGTAGCATGAACTGCCTTTGAATTGTCGCATGGCATGTGCATGCTTTGTATCCGCAAATCCTGAGTCTGGTTTATGCTTTACTGCTGCTGCTACTTATTTGCTCATGCCTTAACCTCTTGCTTGCTTGATTTCCATGCCTCATTATGCTCCCATGCCATGCACAACCTCGCGTTTCCACCAGCCTACAAACATACGCTCACCGATGCCTCAATTTCCACCAAAATAATGCCGTTTCCTGCACTTATTCACTAAAAGGAGTTTTAAGTATATGAAATGCAAAATAACGTGAAATGCGACTAAAACATAATGAAATGTACTCAAGGTGGGCACACTTCGCATGGATTAATATACAATAAGTGAGTAAAAATATCACTTATCAACCAGCTCTAGGCTTGGAAACTGATAGTAGCATCAGCTGAAGTAGCTTCCATCTCTTTCAGTATGTGCCTTTAACTAAGGCATCCATTGGAAAAACCATCTCATCAATAAATCATCAGGATTGTAGAGGATAGTCGTGCAGTCTAACTTCATGTTGTTCCAATTTTTGAACACATCATGTGCAGTCATCCTTACAACCTCGAGATGTTCATTGCCATATCTTACCCATCTTTCTGCTGGGAGTTGTGCTGGTTCATCAAAAACTTCTACCACTATTATTCTGTTTATTCTTGCTGGAGAGAGGACATGATAGTCTGTTGGTTCCTCTGATTCCTGATTTGTAGAACCAGAATCTTTCTCCAATTCTTCACTTTTTAAGCTTGAATCTTGCTGACTCCTTTCATCAGATTCATCAGTGAATTCTTCTTGCTGAATTTCATTACCAGAGCCTTCTTCAGCAAAATCTTCCTTGGATTCATCTTCTTCATTACTAGTCCCATCTTCAACACATTCTTCCTTTGATTCAGATTCATCATCACTAACTTAATTACTATAGTAGAGTGATCACTTTTCTTCTTGGGGGCAAATTTAGCAAGTAGTCTGTAGCTCTTTCTTCTCCTTGGGGGGTCAGCTATGGGAGAGTCAGACTGTTCTTCTTCTTATGAATTCGAATCTTCTTTATCATCTGACAAATTTCCTTGATGTATAGCATTGGGAGGGGCAGGTCCTTCTTCTTTAGACTTAACATCTTTTGAACCATCATGTGGGCTTGTAGGAGTAATTGCAGTAGGAGTTGTAGCTTTGTCATCTTGCAGCCTTTCTTCATCTTCAGAGTGGATGCTCTGAGAGTTAGCCATAGAGCTTGTACATTCTTCTTCATCATAAGATTTTTTAATTTCTTTCATTGATCCGTCCTCACTTCGTTGCTGAATTTGCTCTTTGAGGATTCATTATTAGGGCTTTCAGTTTCCTTTCTATCTTTTGACTCTACGTCTTTTTCTTTGTCAGATGGACTCTTTTGGGAAACTGGGGCTGGCTTATTTACCACCTTAGCTTTCTTTCTTGATGGCCCTTGAAGCAGACTATTGCTTCTTCTCTTTGTGGTCTCTGGTGTAGTTAAAACCTTTTCACCTTCATCTTTGTCTTTAGTGGAGAGACTTCTTGGTGGAGCCTCTATTTTCTTCACACTTCTGGATCTCTTCCTTACTGGTGTGGCTGCTACTGGTGCAGAGTCACCTGACTCAGAGCTTTCCACCTTCTTCGCCTTTCTCTTCTTTGCAAAAACTTTGATGCTACTTTCAGTTGTTGTTAGCCTCCTATTTTCCTTTGGACTTTTCTTCCAGTTTATGAACAATTGTGGAGATATCACTTTATGAACATTTAGAGGCTCTCCCTCATCATCCTTGATCCTGCTTCCCAGCTTCTTCTTCATCACAATACTTAGTAGTTTTCCATGAAAGACCTTAGTCTGGTGTCTATCTGTACACTTCTTTATCTCAGCCCTTTCTACCCATTTGGAGATCTAATCGAACAAGATAGCTCCAAATTTATTTCTCTTCTTCAAAACTATTGCAGACATAATCTTCAACTGCTGATCAAGCACAGTGTCATGTGCAGTATCCTTGCATAGTATACATTTTCCAACTATCTCAGCAAGGAACTCGAATTCCTCAGGAAACTCTTTCTTCTTCATATCCTTCAGACTATGGTTTCTTTGGTACCCCATTATCTTCTTCACTTATTCAGTGTCGATCTCATCAAGGCTTTTCAGTCCTAGGTCAGGAAAGCCTAAGCATTAATTGATATCAGATGATTTCAGCTTTAGAGACTGACCTTTGACCTTGGTAGAAAGGGTTCCAGAATTTATGGATGCATTTGAGTAGAACTCCTTAACCAGTTCAGCATATACTTGAGTGTTTGCCTTAAGACATTCTGAGAATCCAGCTTTCTTCACAAGTTCAAGATTGTCTCTGAACATCTTTTCGGATTTCTCAAATGACTTGGCTCCGAGCTGAATGCAGTGATTACTCGCCAATCTGACATTTGAATAGTTCTAAGAATATGGGTATTTGATTCAGAAAGGTTTATGAGAGATAGCTGATTGTGATTTGGGCAAGGCTTTGGAGGGTTAATTGATTTTGGCTTCGAAGAGGATTCTAGGGTTTGAAAATGAGAGGGACAGAGGTTCGATAGTTTCTGATAACTATTTGCAAATTTTGAATTTGTCTTTATGGCAGTTCCTTCTAACTCTGCATAAGCTGTGAGGTGTCAACCAGCCAATGGTTGCACGATTCCTAGTAATGAGCTGTAACTCCCCATAAACTTTATAGTTAGATATTTCTTTTAGGAGAGTAGAAGTTTAATTGTCATGGATTGACCGTTGACCTTTTTGGTTCGTAGAGTAGCTCGGTGAAGCGGCTATGAACTCTATTATTTACTTTGTTGACTCAATGATTTTCTTCTAAAGAATGCTGCAGTGGATGGTTTTGACACTAATCCTCATTTGAAACTGCATAGTTCAACCACTGATGTTCTTTATGAAGGTTTGGGCACTTTTCTTTTTGCAGGACATCTTTCCAACTAGCTTTTGAACTTATCTTCTCATGATGTGAATGGTTGAGAAATTGTCCACCTCTTCCAAGCTCCTCATGAGCTAGTGTATCCCCTGGTAAGACTGCGATCGTCGAGGATGCACCATGATCATTTAGTTCTCCTCAAACTTTACTCTACGATCGTTGACTGTCTTGGTCCTTGAGATGAACTTGATTAAGCAATCCTTCTGGGTTAAGGTAGCTCAAGAAGGGCCAACCTCTTAGAATGAGGGGTCAGGTTTGTCCCTAAGACATTTTCCAGATGAAATACTTTAGAAGTGATTTGCACTGATATCTCATTTGATCTTTTCTGCTGGGGAGATCCTCTACCAACTTGGACATTTTCATTGGTTGTAGTCGTGGTTTCCTCCTGCTCTTACACTACGATTAGATGTTTGATCATTGGCACTCCACGATTTTGAGTTGGGTAGTTGACTGGTTATCAGTAGTACATTTTGAGACGTTCCTACTGACTATGGATCTTCATTTGGTTAAATCGATCACAAAGTTTTGGGACTTTTGTGGCGTACATTGCTTCATAGTATATCTCTCGATGTTTTAGAGCTTCACATCATTAGCGACATTGCTCCCCATAGTTGATAATTGTCTTCTCAGAGAGACATAAATGCTTCTTCTTCATGTGTAGCAGAAGGCAGCCTTGAATGTAAGACCCCAACTTTTATGAATAAAGATGAATTTTCTATAAATATCATTTTTGAATATTATGGAGTGAATTTGATATAATGTTATAGTTATGGGTAATATTTATAAATTTTGCAAAGTACGCAAGTTGTTATATAATATTCGATTGGTCATGGAATATTCGCTTTAACAGGGAATATTCATACGACGACACAATCATTGGTGGACCCCATACCGGAATTATTGTCGGATAAAACGACAAAAATATCTTTTTATAAAATAATGTACGTAGTTATTCACAATTAATAATTGTTAGAATACTTGGTGGTTAAAATACAAGTAATACACATCACGCTTTGATATAGCTTACCAGATTGCGGTATTTTGAATAATTGATTCTTACATAAGAAGGCACTACTTAATAATTGTTATAGTAATTACTGTTCAATATTTTATTTTATTGATTCAATAATTGTTGCGTTGATATTTTATATTATTGTTGTTTCAATAATTGTCAAGGAGAGATTTGGTCACCTAATTGCGCGCCAGTAAAGAGAAATCCTTATCAAAAAGCCCCCTCTTTCCTGGGAACGGCCTTGTTGTCATTATTGTGATTCTGTAATATTATTTATGAATAATTATTTATTAATTTTTATAATAAGGAAATATTTATTTTTATGTGGTTATAAATGAAGGAATTAATGTTGAGGTGTTTTATCAGTATTTGGTCGGATTGGAGGTATTAAAAATCAAATCGGTGTTCTTAAAGCTCTATTGCGTGAGTTATAATTTTAATCTGACCGTTGGATCGTTGAGATTTTTGGATATGTTATACATATATAAGTTCAGTATATGTCTACAAATTTTGAACCGTTAAAAATTAACGTATGATTTGTTATGAATTTTATGAGGTATTGAAAATCATCCGTTTGTGGATTTCAAATATTTTTTGTCTTGAATTTGGAAAAGCTTAAACTTACAAAGTTGTAGAGAATTTGATTTCGTATGGAATGGACATAAAATTCGTATTTTTCTGATACAAGGGCTATTTATTATGAATTGTTGAAGTTTCGGAAATTAAATATTTTTATTAAAATTATGTGTAGGACCCACTTTTATTTTTTTGAAATACATGTGCTGGAATTTTTTCAAATATGATGGCTGGTCTTGGTTGGTTTTGGCAGGCGTAGGAAAATAATAAAAATAATAATATTTTATTATTTTAGTCTCCTTTGGCGTTCTAGCATTTTCCTATAAATAGGGTGCTTAGTTAGAATTGAAAATCACACCAGAATAAGAGAATTCTTCTTCTATATTATTGAACATATTTCTTTCGAGTTTTTGAAAGCTTTGAGCGTAGAAAATAGTGATAGTTTTTTTCAAGAATATCCTCGCTATACCAGTTGGAATACTCTTCTTTTCAAGGTAAGGGATGTTATTTTTGTTCAATATTCGCTTGAAATAATATTTTCTTCCATACTCTGTAGTATGTAAGTAATATTATTTCGTTTCAGATTTCGAATTCTATACTCATTTGTTAAAATTTTGGCTTCTATACTCCATGAAATTAGGAGAATATCCTTGATATTTGCGCTTCATCCAGTATCTTTTCATGGAAATATTATTCTGAGCATTCTTGATAAGTTTTAACTTTTTCATGCCGGAGTACTATTCACGGGGTTACTATTCTCGAAGTAATATTCACGAGGTACTATTCACTCGAGTACTATTCACCCTGGGTACTATTCATGAAAAAAAATTAATTCGTTTTCGGTCCAAATTATTTTTGGTACAATATTATTCTTGAATTTTACTCCACAAAAGCATTATCATGTTGACAATTTGGACGTTATTGATTTCTGGATAAATTAAATTATAAATCATTAAAAATTTATCCTTGAACTTGTTTTATTGAATTCTTATATCATTATCACCATCCTCGTGTTTATATTATGTTGAAAGTCATCTATGGCCTGTAGTGCATAGATGGACTTGGTATGATTATGACCAGAGATTATTCGATATAATCATGATCGTAATGTTACAAATGATGGGGTAAAAGTCCTTATTGGCCCGTAGTGCATTGATGGACAGTTGTTGGCATTAACATGACCATTGATGAATACACGAATATCCTTGGCCCGTAGTGCATGGATAATTTGTGGTCGTGATACTAATGAATATCCTTGGGCGCAGTGCATGGATGATGTGGATTATTTATTAAGCTGAGTCTTAGCGATAAAATTGATTAAAAACCTTTTAAATCATAGAAGATAGTAGATTTTATTCTCTACTTGACTCTTCTAATGGATTGCTTGTTCCGCTGCAGTTAAACTTGATGTTGTTATATTTTATCAATTTAACACTATTGAAGGCTAACGATAAATTATTCTGCATTATCTTAGTCATAATATTTCTTACTTGGCTAGTTGAGCTCACCCTTTTTCTTTCGTTGTCCTCTTCGAGAAATGAGAACGTAGCCGGGACTAGTCGGGGAACGGAGTGACGGTCCAGATGATAGCATTAGTAGTCCTAACTATTCTATGAAATAGTGTGATAATAATTGTATTGAGGATTCCATTTGAGTTGAATACTGTCTAGAAGATAATATTTATTTTAAAACTCTCAGTTTATGTTCTTTCGTTTTTTACACAATAGTTGTATTATTAAGTTGTACTTGAATTTTTTACCATGTATTTGGCGACTCAAGATGGGTGATGTATACCTATTTTGGGGGCGTCACATTGTATATCTCATTCTGGCTGAAGTCATTAAATCTTCTTATATTGTAGAAATGGGCATCTTCAGGGTTGATCATTCTACGATCCTTTGACAGCACTATGAACGTAGTCTTCCTTGTCAGTTTGTGCTTGTGGAGTTCTTCTCCCGTAATGAGTTTCTCATGATTGATGCTTGATGATCCTTTTCATCTTTGGTTAAATGACCTGCTTCCATATAAAGATCAACATCCATGTGAGCTTCATTCAGATTAGTTCAGCAGGTCTTCAAGGACAGGCTTTGACATACATGAGTTTTATTAGAATCATTTCTGACCAGTCTTAAGCCTTCTACTGGTTGAATCCTCTTGACTGAAGTCTTCTACTTCAGCATTCCTTAGTGTAGCCAGATAGACTAGGTACTTGTAGGTTAGATACATTACTATTTTTGGTACCCATAATTAAATAGGTCCTGCTAGGTTAGTTTTCTAAATCCATGTTCCCCATATATTTGAATAATCATCATATTGATCATCAACAGTCATATTCATGCATGTAACTTGTTTAGATAATATATTTTGAGATGTATGATGGTGAGTGTGTGTAAGATTTGCCATTTTAATAAAACACTCTTTTTCTTTGATGGTTTCATCATTTGCTTGGTTATGCTCACATGGTTTAAATGTTTACAGAGTGAGAATCAACTCTATGACTTATTTGTATCTATTTGTATCTAGTTTCTACAAATCTTCAAGATACTCTTGTAGAACTTATTATACTCTGTATGTTATCAAACACTTAGAACGTAGGTTTGTACATACATACTAACCCATCAGCAAAGATTACTCCACATAAGATTAATTTAACCTTTGATATTCTTATGACCCATTTCAGATTTCTTTAAAGATGTCATCTTCAACCCAAAACTTGGATGAAGAGAAAGTTTGTAAGCGTTTGAGTTTTCAACTTCAGTGTACTTTTTCTCTTCACCTTTTTAGGTAGATTATGATTCCTTGAAAGAATACTGTTATAGTTCATAAAGAAGTGCAACATGTTGTACACATTTATTAGTGAGGAACTGTACCTTTCTACTGTCAGTTTCTCAACAGTCATTTAGCTTCGATATACTAAGATTAGGTATTGATGTGCATAGTTTTTCATTTGCTCATGACAACTTGCTGCTCTAGTTCACCTTCAATCAATCAGTCACGTTCTTGAAGATGCAAGCTGAGAGAATCTCATCATCTTTAGTTCTTTGACATCCTTGAGTTCACAAGGTTTACAGCCAGCTGCTGGTTGGCCAGATACATGTTTGAGAAGTTCTTCTTTCTTCTCTTGATAAACATTTCTTAGCATGTATGGCCTTTTCATCTTTTCAGGATGGTGGATGTTTGACTCTTTTCTGTTGATGTCTCTTGAGCTTCCTAGCCTGGTCTTCAGACTCCAAGATTGACCGTGGGTAGAGATTGGTCTTGTTGATATGGAAATCAAGAACATGGACCAATTTGAGCAGCTTCAGGTGTATATACATATTTACCTGTACACAGTATTTCCAACGCGTGAGCTCATCTGCTTATAACAAGTGACTTACTACTAAACTAAGTTTAGAACAATGTTTGTGCCTAGGATCAGACTCAAAGCGATTAGCTTTTGAATATAGCATGAGAACCTGCTCTGATACCAATTGTTAGTTCCCAGTAGGCACAATATAGATCTAGAAAGGGGGATGGGGTTGAATACATCCTTTTTAATTTCAAATACTTTTCTCATTTATTTTATATTGCTAATGATTTAGCATATGACAAACATAAGAATATTTTCAAGCACAGCGGAATAAGTAAAAGATCCCCTTCATTGATATATCATAATCATACATACATTGTTCTTAGAGTTAGTTCGGTTTTAAGCAGTTATAGCAGTTAATGTATATAATGTAAATGACATAAAGTAAAAGACACAAGGGATTTTAAGTGGTTCAAAGACTCAAGCTCCTAATCCACTCTTCTGCTTTCAACTAGCAGGATTTCCACTAATAAAGGGCAACACCCTGAATCACTAAGATTCCTTTAAGGCCAGCAGCCTTGAGACTTCAGTTCACTAAGAACTCTTTAAGAGCAGCAACCTTGGAACTTCTCTAGGTTCCTAGGAACTCTTCAAGCCCAGCAGGCTTGGAACTTCATTTAGTCCCTTCGGACAAGGACCACTCAGGCACTGGCTTCTTGTTGATGTTGTTTGTTTATTGGAGGTGCTGCTAAGATGTTCTTTAAGCTCTTCATCTATGAATGCTTAGCAGCCTGACGTGATCATCCTTGAGGTGCAGTTGAGTGTTGCATGATGCTAAGCTTCTTCAGTTACTCAACCACTTTTGATGATCCCTTGTTGAACTGCAGTGAAGATCATTTTTCTTGATACTTGATGGCTACACATGATGAGTTTCTAAGATGATTATAAGTTCTTATGTTAGGTACTTAGAAACTTTCTCATGCTTGACACCAAGATGGCGTTGGTGATCTGCTTTCTTGATACTTGATGCCTTCTCATGATGGACTTGCTAAGATGAGTGTAAGCTCTTCTCTCTGGTACTTAGAGTCTTTCCATGATGGACATCAAGATGACATTGATGCTCTTTTTTCTCTTGGCAGTTTAGAACACTCTTCTTGTAGTAGAACTCTCACTTCTACTTCTTTCATTGTTTGTCTCCAAGTGTTCTTGGTGGATCGTAGAGTGAGCCTTCAGGCCTTCATTGGTCACTCACTATTTTATGTTAGTTAGATCAGTCCACCATTTCTCCATACTCAGCAACTCCAACAACATTTGATCTTTGAAGCTCTTGCTGATTTATACTCCTTCCCAATCTTCCCGTTGGAAAGTAGCAGTTAAAAGCTTTTTGAATTGATTCGCAGATATCGAGTTGTTTGGTGCAGACTGCAGATGTGACAAGACATGACTTTTTGACACTGCAGTCTACTATTTCACCTACCCCGTCAGAGATGTCACTTTAATGTCTCGGGCAGGGAGTCAACTTTATTTCCCCTTCTGATTTCTCGATCAGAGGTTGTCCTTTTGTCAATAAGCTCTATTCAAATATCAATCTTCAGATTGAACCGTTGCCAATGCCTCAATCTTCAGTTGTTCGAACTCTACGATTCTGATGCATGTCTTCTTGGACCTGATCGTAGTGTCTAGTTGACAGGTAGAGACAACACTACGATCTTGAAGAGTGTTTATTGGATCTTTAATGTAGAACACCTCTTCTTTCTCTTCTGTAGTGCCTCAACACTTCTGTTTGCCTGGACTGCTCTCAGATACTGATGGCTTGATTCTTTGTGGTGTGTCTAGCTCCCTTTCTCCATGTGATCTCCCGTTCACTTATCATCAATGGACTGACCCAATGCTTAATCACTTTAGCCTTATTCTTCAGAGGCTGACCAGTATCTTTGTGTACATGTTGCCTCTTTTATAGTTCTTATAAAAGAGCTCTAACTCATGAGAGTATACACGGGTCAACAAGTAATACAGAGTAAGTAAAGTATCAATCCCACATAGAAAGTTGTTAACTTTAGATTACTATGCATTAATTAACTCACTATATTTATATGCTAAGACTATAAACTTAATTGTTGATTTGAATCATTTATAATTACCAACTAAAAATAAGAATATAAACGAATTAAATATGATGTGGAAACAATGGGATCCTAACTTCATTCAATATTTCATTCAATCGCCATATGTCATGCAAAAAGTGTTCACATATCACAGGATAATAGCCAAGGGTATAAAAGCGAGTTATAACCATTTTCCAATGCACTATAACCAACTCACATATCATCTACAGATGTTAGAATCTATGTGATCACCAATACTATCACAATTACCATATTCCTATGCGTAATTGCAATCCTATTGACTTTAAACACAACCCTTATTCTAGCTCATATGGCAAAACAGTATATTCATATCTGTTTCACAAAATATGCAATCCCCATATTCGCATGCTATCATGATTTCATCCATATTCATATGTTCATTTCCAAATCCATACAAATACTAACATGAAGATTATCAGTCATTCATACATACAAACCAACCATGATATATAATCCATATGATATGCAAAACAAATCTAACATTTAGATGTGCAACCAAACGACATATTAAAATCCGTTAGGATCCCATAATGGAGTTTAGTTCATGGCGGAACCAAAAACCATTATGGGATCAAGACTAAACATGATCAATAATCAAGCAAATGAGATTAAGTGAGAAAGAACAATCAAACCCAAACGCTGAAGAGTAATCAATGATTACCTATGAAAACCCCAAAGAATTCCATTAACAATAATCAAAATCCACAATGGTGAAGAACTCCAAGAAGAAGAAAATAAGACATTGTGGCTTCGTTCTCCGTTGGACTCTCCCCCAAGGTGTAAACCCTAATTGCTATTATGAAAGTTACATAATAAAAGTCCAGTCCCCTCGACATACGTCGAATCGCTATACCAATTACACATCATCACATTGCTTAATTAAAATAAAACAAATTCTGAAGATCATCGCCATGGTGCCGCGAGACTTTCGAGAAGCTTCAGTTCCCTAGATGTCTTATCGCGCGATCGCGGCGCTACGCCTCGCGATCGCGCTTACGCTTTTCATGCCATGCAGTGCCATGCCTCGCGCGGTCTTCTCTTGTTATGCCGCGCGGTCGCGCGGCTTGTGTTCTGCAGTTCCTGAGTCTGGTTTATGGTTTGCTGCTGCTGCTACTTGTTCATTCTTGCTTAATCCCTCTTGCTTGCTTGATTTCCATGCCTTATTGTACCCCTATGCCATGCACATCCTCGCCTTACGACTAGCCTTCATGCATCCGCTCACCGATACCTCAATTCCCACCAAAATGACGCCGATTCCTGCACTTATTCACCAAAAGGAGTTTAAATACATGCAATGGAAAATAACATGAAATGCAACTATAACACAATGAAATGTGCTCAAGGTGGGTATAATTCGCATGGATCGGTATACAATAAGTGAGTAAAAATATCACTTATCAAATACCCCCAAACTTGAACTGTTGTTTGCCTTCAAGCAATGCATAAGAATGAACACTGAAAATGTAACTACTAAACTATGCAACTACTCTCTGATGCAAACTAGTCTTACATAAACTTAACCATATATGTAATTTCATTCAAATTACCTTAGTGAACTATCCAGATCCCAGAACATAGTTTCAAACCAAACCATAGATATAACATCATACACTCAGATAATTCATGACTGCTATAGAGATGATGTGTGTGTGTGTGTGTGTTGTTCACAGAAACTTGATTCAAGCAAAGATTATATATCCTACACTGCTCCAAACAGACAATTATAGTCTAAATCAAAATTCATGTATATTTATGCAACATAGACTGTTTAAACATATCACCGCAAACTAAGGCTCAACAATGGGTTTATTGCTTTATTACTACTCACAAGGGCGATTTCGCTCTTTCCCGCGGTGTTTATTGCTATTATATTTTTTTACATGACTGTGCAATGTCTTAATCCATTAGGCACACTGCTACCCCTTAGCGAGTTTTCAACCAATGACTCCCAGACCATGAAAGACCTTAGGGCGCTAGGTGTAGAGACAATCCCCTCGGGCATACTTACTTAAGTAGCTAGGGCCCCGAATTAAGACTAATCATGTTATTGCTATTATATATATATATATATATATATTTTTATACACAGCATGCCCATGTTTCCCCAAAATTTGCACTTCAATGACTTTACAATCTACAACATTTTCCTCATGTTTCTCTTTTTAAACCTACATGTTCTATTAATCAATGCAAGACACACATCTTAGACTTACAAGTGAATGTGAACACAATTGTGCAAACCAAAAGCATATAAACAGCAACATGAATCGCATTGTGTAAAACATTATATCCAAGTTGTGTTATACACATATTCTGAAATCTTCCACAATTCACTATCCTCATTGGCTTAGGCATAAAATGTCAATTTATAAGCAAAAGTTTATGTGAGACATTAAACTAGAACATACTAAGAATGAATAAAAAAAATAAATTATGCTAAACATTTAACTAACCCAAATTCATGCAAAATTAAACTAAACATGCTAACATAAAATGCAATCTAAACTACTACTATGCAAGTACTCCAATACCCCCAAACTAGAAATGTTCAATGTCCTCATTGAATAAAGGTAAAGGGTACGAGAAAAACTCCCCTAATTATCGGCATGACCACCCTCCTCGGGTGGTGAATCTGGTGGTGGATACGTGATTTGGGCGGTCCGGAATCGGGGCCATTCAAGCATGGTTCCTTCATCGCATGAATGCTTACCAAAGCTGCTTGGTGAGTCCCGTAGCAAAAGTTCCAAGATTGTCATATAATGCGTCGACTTTGCACTCCAACCTTCGGAGGTGTCGATCTCTAGAGACAGGCTACTCACGGGTAGATGGACCTGCTTCATCGGGCTGTGGGGGTGACTGGGTTGGCTCGGAAATGGTGGGTCGGAGAATGAATCCGCATCCGCACGGATGTGGCTCGCCACCTGCCCAGTCCTCAAATTTGGCAATTTTGGAGTGCGTGATATCTTGGCTTGGATACTGCATTTGCTCATTGCCCCAACTAACCCCTTGCTGTGCACATAACATGGCTATCACTAAAGCGTGTGGGATGCTGCCAGTGGTAATTCCCTTCAGATACTTTACAATGTTTTGATGGATCAAATACCCGACGTCAATATATTCGCCAGTGATGATGCCCCATAGAATTATGGCTCTCTCTGCTGTGATTTCATGTTGATGCGATGATGGCAATAATTTAGCGCAAATGAACAGATTCCATGCCTTGGCGTACCGATTCAGTGCGGCTGCTGGAAAAATGCGAGGTTGGGTCGTACCGACTTTGTAAGTCCATCGGAATCCGGGAATGCACAATTCTGCGATGACCTACTCCAAGTCTGTTTCCTGATGAGCTCCCGTGATCCAATTGGCCGCCCCTGCTGGTGGTCTAGCGGGGAGCCTTAACACGTTTCTAATGGCGGAGGGTTGGTAGTTTACCTTTGTACAACTAACCATAGAGGTATCGTTCATGGTGGCTTTGGCATTAGCATAGAACTCTTGAACTATGCTCATTGGAATCGGTGTGGGTGCAGCAGTCAGTCCAGCCCAACCTTGTTCGCGAATCATGGCACATAGTTCCCCGTCCTGACCTTCTGGCCTAAATCCTCATTCCTTGATGAATGTCTTCACGACAATGCGATAGTACTCCTGCTGGGCCTCCAAACACAGAAATTTGCTATGATCGACAATATCCTCCTCATGACCGTTGGAGGAAGATGAAGAGGATGAAGCTGCCCTTATTCTCTTTGGACCCACTGGAGATAGAGATTGCAAATGAATTTACTGAAGGAACGAATGTATTTGCAAACTGATGAAATTCACTCTTGCTTATGCTATCCCAATAGAGAGCCCTAGCTTTATATCATGAAGGAGATGAGGATGAGCACGGAATTGTGGAGGAAATCGTGGAGATTTTAGGGAGAGAAATACGCCTCAATCTGTAATTGATAGAGAGATAGTGACGTGAGTTAGGGAGAGTGAGATATTTTTGCTTCTGTTAGTATCGCACATAAGAGTCCAACTGATTCCAATTTCTGTTTTGAACTGTTTTTATCCAAATGGACCTGGACTGCCATGGCTGTGTATGCGATGATAAGCTTCCTTGGGCACGCGGGCACAAGACTTGCAGAAAGGCTCGTGGATTAACTGGCTGAACGCGCGGCGCCGAAGTTGATCTTTATTTGGGACGCGCGCATGAAGTCTCCAAATACTGACCAATCTGCTTTGATTTACTCTTCAATCGGTGATGCTATTTAATCATTGTACCTGCACAGATATTAATTCACATGAATAAGACATATAATAGTGGTGGTGTTATGCGACATTAATATCATGTGTATACGCTCGCTTATCCCATAACTTGTTATCACTGAATTTGAACTACTAACTAAAATAATCAAAAGGAAATAACGGCAATAATTGAATTCTTGGGTGAAGAATTGATGGGTTGCCTCCCATCTAATGCTAAGTTATAGTCAATTATCTTGACTGTCTCGAACTTCTCACATCATATCAATAAGTGTGGTGCCTTCCTTGCTGTCCTTGGCACCCTGAAATTTGATCACTTCGGCTTTCATCAACGGCTCCACCTTCAACTCTTCATTTTCATCCATTACATATCTCTGAGAGTCATCTATTCTCGGGTTGTGTATCCAATCCTTGCGGTTTCCATCTACCAGATCAACTAGAAAACACTCTTCTTCATCAGCTGGGAGCTTTATTGCGTTGAAGACATTGAATGCAACCTCCTGATCTTGTACACGCATAGTTAATTCCCCTTTCTGAACATCAATGGAAGTCCTGCCCATGGCCAAGAATGGTCTTCCTAGTATGATCGGTACATTCTTGTCCTCTTCGAAATCTAAAATAATAAAATCAGCCGGAAAGATGAACTTACCCACTTTAACCAATAAATCTTCAACAATTCCCCGTGGGTATATGATGGACCGGTATGCTATCTATAATGATATGTTCGTTGTTTGTGGGGCCGGTAATCCAAACTGGTTGAATATTGACTGTGGCATCAAATTTATACTTGCTCCCAAATCACATAAACACTTGTTAAACTCCATCTTCCCAATTGTGCACGAAATTGTGAAGTTACCCGGATCTTTCAGCTTTGGAGGTAACTTACGTTGAGGCACTACACTGCATTCTTCTGTCAAAGCTACCGTTTCAAACTCATCTAATCTCCTCTTCCTTGACAGTATACCTTTCATGAAATTTGCGTAGCTTGGCATTTGTTCCAATGCTTCGGCAAAAGGTATATTGATTTGCAACTTTTTGAAGACTTCTAAAAACTTGCTGAACTGTTTGTCATCTTTCTGCTTTGCTAACCTTTGTGGATATGGTATTCGAGGGTGCAATGGTTGTAGTGGACTCTTGACCTTCTCTTCTTAACCTGCTTTATTCGTTTCATTTTGCTGAACCTCATAATTTTCCAGATTTTTATCCTCTTTGTTTTTTTTCTGCTGCATCGGTAGCAGATAGCCTCCTTAGTGGTATCATATGTGGTAGCGACTGACTAGAGATCTGATCAATCTTTCCCAGATCGCAATGTTATTGCTTGACACTGCTCCTTCTCGTCTCTTCTAGGATTTGCCTCTGTGTTACTTGGCAAAGCACCTTGGGGCCTATTAGTAAGCATGGTCGCCATTTGCCCCATTTGCATCTCTAAATTCTTGATAGACACTGCTTGGTGTTTGCCATGTATTTCAACATCATCTCCTCCACTTCTGATTTCTTCCCTGGATGTGATGCAGCTGGAGTGTGGTGTTGTTGCTGTTGAGTAAATCCTGGTGGAAATGGTGGTTTTGGTATAAACTGTGGTTGTGCTGACTGTTGTTGAAACTGTTGATTCGGCTGGAACTTATTTTGTTATTGTCCTTGGTTGTTAGACCAGGTGAAGTTTGGATGATTGTGGTTGTTGGGGTGGTATGTGTTCTGGAATTGGCCTTGGTCCTTTCTGTAGGAGTTTACATACTGAACTGCTTCTGAGCTGATAGCACATTGGTTTATGGAGTGTGACCCCGCACGAATCTCACAAACAAAAGCAACCGTCTTCACTTTACTCTCTGCCAACATCTCTATTTTCTTAGCCATGGCTGCCATTTGTGCCGATAGCTGTGTAATCGCATCCACCTCCAACATACTTGCAACTTTGGGTTGAGACATCCGAGTTATAGGATTCTAATAGTCAATAGCGGTCATCATCTCGATAAGAGTATAGGCCTCATCATAGCTTTTTGCCCATAATGCCCCTCCTGCGGCTGCATCTACAATCGGTCTGGACTGCCATCCCAAGCCACTGTAAAATGAATTAATTACCAGCCAGTCTGGTAAACCATGATGTGGACACTTCCTAAGCATCTCCTTATACCTTTCCCATGCTTCATATAAGGATTCACCCTGTTGTTGCTCAAACTGAGATATGGTTGTCCTCATCTTTGTAGTCTTAGCCATTGGGAAAAACTTGGCTAAAAATTTATGTGCTAAATCCTCCCATTTGTGGGCCCCATAACGGATAACTGTCGGATGAAGAAAATGACAAGTTTTAGTTTTTATAAATAACGGCGTAATGGTTCACAATTAACTTTGTTGGAATCTGGGTGGTTAAAATACGAGAATCGTGTGGTTGCTGTAGCACACACATTATTGCGATATTTTTGAAATTATTGATTCTTACGTGAAGTCACTACTCAATAATTATTACGATAATTCTTTATTCAATATTTTATTTTATTGGTTCAATAATTGATGCGTTGATATTTTATATTATTGTTGTTTCAATAATTGTTACTTCACAATATCTCCATTATCGGATCAATAATTCATATTATTTGAATAATATTATTAGATGGCATTATTGGCAATGTCTAAGGAAGTTACATCAGGAAAGGGTTACATCACACCTAATTGCGCGCCAATAAGGAGAAATCCTTATCGGAAAGCCCCCTATTTCCTGAGAACGACCTGGTTGTCATAATTGTGATTCTGTAATATTATTTTTGAATAATTAGTTATTGATTTATATGATAAGGAAATATTTATTTTATGTGGATATAAATGGTGGATATATTTATTTTATGTGGTTATAAATGAAGGAATTAATGCTGAGGTGTTTTATCAGTATTTTGTCAGAATGGAGGTTTTGAAAATCGTCCGTATGTGGATTTCGGTCATTTTTTGTTTGGAATTTAAAAAAACTTAAACTTACAAAGTTGTAGAGAATTAAATTTCATAAGGAAAACACATGAGATTTGAATTGTTCTTATAAAAGGGCTATTTATTACGAATTGTTGAAGTTTCGGAAAATAAAATGTTTTTATTAAAAATATGGCGGGTCCCACTTTTGGTTGGTGAGTAATGAAATGTGCTGGAATTTATTTTCAAAAGTGGTGGGCTTGAATAGTAGTAGCGTAAAGCCATCAGTAGTGAGTTAGTCTTAATCTGTATGGCGTTCTAAGAATTTTCCTATAAATTGGGTGCTTAGTTAGAATTGAAAATCACACCAGAAACAAGTTTTTTCTCTTTCTCTCTCTATATTATTGAGCGTATTTTGTGAGTATTTAGATACTTTGTGAGTTGCTATTCATCAGTGCAAGTTCCCTTAAGTTTTATACCGATATTCTGATCAGAAGTACTGATATTTTAAGGTAAGGGATGTTATTTTCTTTCTAATGATTTTATTCTTTCAATATCATTATATCGAAATATTGGTATTGATTTAATTGTGGAATTTCTACCTTTTTGTGTCGGGGTTACTATTCACGTATACGACACTATTCACATATACAGCACTATTCACGAATACGACACTATTCATCGAAAAATGAAATTTTTCTCCTTTTTGTCCAAGATGTCTATTATGGTTACTATCTTTGATTGTATCCATGTTTTGATCTTTATTTTTGAATTCTGCTTCACAATTGGTTATTTTGGAGTATTATTGAATTTGGAAAAACTGTAATACGAATCTCTAATATTTGTCCTTTTGTCTCACTGGATTCGTTTTCTTTAAGATATTTTTCATCATCCTCAGTCCTAAATCATGATATTACTGAATATCTTTGGCCTATAGTGCAAAGATGAATGATTACCTAATGAATATCTTTGGCCTGTAGTGCAAAGATGAATGATTACTTGATGAATATCTTTGGCCCGTAGTGCAAAGATGAACAGTTGTTGAGATGAACATGACCAACTGGTGATACAAATGAATATCTTTGGCCTGTAGTGCAAAGATTAATATTTGATTCAAGATGTATTTTTATTGATGTTACAGGGATAAAATATTGATGATGGATTTTTAAATCTTAGAAGATAATAGAATTGTTTCTCTACTTGACTCTTCTAATGGATTGTTGTTTCCGCTGCAGTTGTTGATCTAAAACTTGTTGTCTATTATATTTTTTGTTAGATTTTTCACTGTTGAAGAAATATGATAATGTGTTGTATATTATCTTAGTCATAATATTCTTTACTGGGCTAGTTGAGCTCACCCTTTACCTTTTTGTTCAATTGTTCTTCTCAGGATGAGAGAATTTAGCAGGAACTAGTCGGGGTATGGAGTGATGATTCAAGATAGTTGTTTTAATAGTCCTCACTATTTTGTAAAATAGTGTATCAATAATTGTAATGAGGACTCCTTTCGAGTTTGTATACTGTCTATTAGATAATATTTGTATTCAAACTCACAGTATATGTGTTGTCGTATTTTGCACGACAATTGTATTACTGATGTTGTATTTATTTCTGTACCATGTATTTGGCGACTCAAAATGGGTGATGTATACCTATTTTTGGGGTGTCACAGTTGGTATCAGAGCTTAGGGATATGATCCCTGGCTGAGATGTGAGACAAGAACTAGGAGGGGAGAGACGGGGAATTCCCTCGGTAGTATGAACTGACTAAGTTTATTTGGTATTTATTTGGTCGGTCATAGTATAGGGATAATATGTGACATGTTAATTAACCCTTGTTTTGTGGCAGTATTTGAGAATGGCAGCTATAAATATTAACAATGAAGTGAATCAGACCGTAGAGACACCTTTAATCACCACCCAGGGGATCGTACAACAGGAAGGCAATATTCCTCCTGTAAACAACACTACCGAACAATTGATGAATGATGGGATGTTTTAAAGCTTTTTGCAGTTCATGCAAAATCAGACGAGGGAGACTCATGCACAAAATACGGGTGGAAATGATAGCAATCCGCGGCTTGTCACAGCCAAGTAGTTCAAGGAGTTAGGACCACCAGAATTTGCGGGAAAGCCGGATCCGATTAAGGCGAAAACATGGGTCAAACAAATTACCAAGATATTCGATGTCTTGGGATGCACGGAGGAACAGAAGGTTCCATTCGCCACTTGTATGTTCCGCGGTGAGCCATATTACTAGTGGGAATCTATGAAGCTTACCCAGCCTGCTGCACTCAATATGTCTTGGGAAACGTTTCAAAAACTTTTTAATGACAAGTACTTTCCTGAAAGTATTCATCATATGAAGGAGGTGGAGTTTATCAAACTGGAACAAAACAACATGATGGTGTCCCAGTATGAGGCAAAGTTTGTAGAGTTATCCCGGTTTGCACCTCATTTGGTCGAGAATGAGGATTGAATGACGAGGATGTTTCTGAGAGGTCTAAAACCCGAGATTCGGCAATATCTTATGTAAGACCCCAACTTTTATAAATAAAGATGAATTTTCTATAAATATTATTTTTGAATATTAAGGAATAAATTTGATATAATGTTATAGTTGTGGGTAATATTTATAAATTTTGCAAAGTAAGCAAGTTGTTATACAATATTCGTTTGGTGGGGAATATTCTTTTTTGTGGGGAATATTAAATACGATGGCTCAATCATTAGTGGACCCCACAACGGAAGTATTTTAAGTAGTTAGAAAAGCGACAAAATTATCTTTCTATAAAAATAACGGCGGAGGTGTTACCGTTAAAACTGTTGAACTACGGTAGTAAAAAAAGCGATGAATGGCGTAGTTGTATAGTAGCACGATATTGATTATTGATGCTTACGTGAGAAGTCACTCAAACTATGCTCAATTATTACTACGATAATTCTTTGCATCATATCTCTTATATTATTGATTCAATTATTGTCACATTATCATACGTATAATATGTTATAGTATTAAATCAATAATTGAGATGACAAGTTATAAATGATTAATAATTGTTGAAAGATTAAATATGTGTTGATTAAAAATAAAATGATTTGTGGTAATATTTATTCAATCCTTGATATATATAAAGAGTCTATTATGAGACGTTTGTGGTAAGTTTGAATATTTTATGGGGGGCCCATATGTCATCATCTAAGAGTCTCTTCGTCAATAGTAATTACCTTCTTCAATAGTAATTACCTTTGTGAATAGTAATTACCTTCGTCAATAGTAATTACCTTTACTAGACGTCAAACCACTTTCCGTTTCATATTACAGGCGTCGAACCACTTGTCGTTTCACATTACAGGCATCGAACCACTTGTCGTTTCACATTACAGGCGTCGAACCACTTGTCGTTTCATATTACAGGCGTCAAACCACTTTTCTTTTCACATCACCAGTCGTCAAGCCACTTGCCTTTTCACATGGCAGGTGCTAAGCTAGAAATCTTCTATACATAAAGGCCTAGTGCTTCATTATTTTTCACGAATTCATTCAAGCTATAGAGAGAGAAAGTATAGAGAGAATAAGAGAGAAAGAAGAAGAGTATTTTGTTACTCTTACCTCTAAAGTATTCAATCTCCTACTAAAAGTAAGGGTGTTATTCTTTCTTATTCATGAAGAAAGCTGTTGTTATTCCATTGCTTATTATTACATTGGAATAACTCAGATATCGTGGTTTACCCTATACTTGGTGACATTCTTCTATTATTACATTGGAACATCCACATGCGTGTGTTTTACAGGACTGGTTAAAATCTTTATTATTATTCTATTGAAACATCACATGTGTGTGTTTTACATCGAACTGGTTCCGTCTTTATTATTATTACATTGGAACATCCGCTCAGGTGTTTTACGCGCGGACTGGTTCCATTCTTTATTATTCTCGTTGGAATATCACATGCATGCGGTCTATCGCATGCATGGTGATTTCTTTTGTTATTCCATTCTTTATTATACCCGGTTGATTAAAACTTTGACTTCTATACTCCATGAAATTAGTGGAATTTCCTTGATATTTGCGCTTCATCCAAAGATCCTTTCATGGAAATATTCTTCTCAAAGTATTCTTGAATTTTACTCTACAAAGCGATATCATGTTGACAGTTTGGATGTTATTGGTTCCTAGATAAATTAATTCTTGAACTTGATTTATTGAATTCTTATATCATTGTCATCATCCTCATGTTTATATTATGTTGAAAGTCATCGTGGCTTTGTAGTGCATAGATGGACTTGGTATGATTATGACCGAGAGACTATTGATTGTAATCATGATCGTAATATTACAAATGATGTGGTAAAAATCCTCGATGGCCCGTAGTGCATTGATGGATAGTTGTTGGCATGATCATGACTATTAATGAATACACAAATATTCTTGGCCCGTAGTGCATGAATAATTGTGGTCGTGATACTAAAAGAATATCCTTTCAGAAAGTAGTGCGAGGGGTGATTCGATGATGTGGAATATTTATTAAAAGCGAGTCTCGGCTATAACGTTGATGAAAAACCTTTTAAATCATAAAAGATAGTAGATTTTATTTTCTACTTGACTCTTTTAATGGATTCTTTGGTTCATTGTAGTTAAACTTGATGTTCATTATATTTTATAAGTATAACACTTTGTTGTAGGCTAATGATAATTTATTACGCATTATCTTAGTCATAATATTTCTTCTTGAGCTAGTTGAGCTCACCCTTTCTTTCTTTGTTCTCTTCGTGAAATGATAATATAGCTGGGACGAGTCGGGGAACGGAGTAATGGTCCAGAGGATAGCATTAGTAGTCCTCACTATTCTGTGAAATAGTGTGATAATAATTGTAATGAGGACTCCTTTTGAGTTTGTATAATCTCTAGTAGACAATATTTGTATTCAAACTCACAGTTTATGTCGTATTGTACACGACAGTTATATTAGTAAGTTGTATTTAAATTCTGTACCATGTATCTGACTACCCAAGATGGGTGATGTATACCTAATTTTGGGGGCGTCACAGTTGGTATCAAAGCTTAGGGATATGATCCCTGGCTAAGATGTGAGAATAGTACTAGGAGGGGAGAGACGGGGAATTCCTTCGCTAGTATGACCTACCTAAGTTTATGTGCTATTTTATTGGTCGGTCAGAATATAGGGATAATATGTTACATGTCAATTAACCTTTTGTTTTGTGGCAGTATCTGAAAATGACATCTGAGAATGTTGAGAATAGCAATGGAGCACAGGCGATCGTTGATTCACCACATATCAATAATCAGGATAATGTGCTCAGGAAGGAGACAATCCTCATGCAAACAACAACACTGACCAAATGATGAATGATCAAATGTTCGGAGGCTTTGTCACAATTCATGCACAATGAAGCGAGAGCGACTCTGTCCCAAAGCGTAGGTGGAAACACGGAAAACTCTCGGTGGTCACCGCTAAACAGATTCAAGGCTGGGACCACCGGAGTTTAAGGGAGAGCCAAAACCACTTCTGGCGGAAGCATGGATAAAGCAGATTACCAAGATATTTGATGTCTTGGGATGCTCCGAGGAGCAAAAGGTTCCCTTTGCCGCCTTTATATTGCGCGGAGAGGCGATTCTTTGGTGGGAATCGGTAAAAGCGTACTCAACTTCTTTGTCTTGAAGATATCTTAGGAGAAGTTCCAGGAGCTATTCAACGACAAATACTTTTCTGAAAGTATTCGCCACATGAAGGAGGTGGAGTTTATCAAGTTGGAACAAAACAATATGGCCAGGTGTCATGATGCGAGGCAAAATTTTCGGAGTTATCACGGTTTGCGCCCCACTTGGTGGATAATGAAGAGAGAATGGCGCGAATATTTTTAAGAGGTTTGAAGCGGGAGATACGTCAATATCTTATTTCTCATAAAGCGTGTTTGTATTCGGATGTTGTAAATAGGGCTCGATTAGTGGGTAGCGATAACGAGTTAACGTAACTAAAAGAGAGCGGTAAGCAAAATTATAATACCGGCGAGAGTAGTCATCGAGCGGTGACAACAAGCATGGAGGGAATCAACGGGCGGATATGGTAACCACCGGTGGTAATCAGGGCCAAAACAATAAGAATGAACATTTCAAGAAAATGAGATTCAACAATGATGGAAAGACGTCAGCACCAGCACCCATTGCTAAGGAAGGAGAAAGACCACCTATCATATGCTTCAAATGCGGAGGAGAGGGACACATCAGTCCAAACTGCGCCATGCCATCCAAAGCATGTTATAATTGTGGAAGAGAAGGTCACTTAGCTCAATTTTGTCATTTACCGAAGAAAAATTTAGCTAGGATGGAGGCACCAAAGGACGTCCCAGAAAAGTCAAAACCGGTAGTGCAAGGGAAAGCGTTTGTTGTGACCTCCCAGAGAGCAAGGAACCCGAATGAGGTTATCACGGGTAAACTTATCATAAACTCTAATGAAGTCTATACTTTATTTGATACCGGTTCTACCCATTCTTTTAATTCTCCTACTTGCGCTCATCGATTAAATTTGACTCTGGAGAAATTAGACTTTGACTTATCTGTGGAAACTTCGTTGGGAGAAACCTTCATTACATCCACTGTTTATAAGTCTTGTTTGGTTCAAATCGGTACCCTCACATTACCTGTTGCTCTTATTTCATTAAAAATACTTGCATTTGACGTGATTCTAGGGATTGATTGGTTAACTACTTATCATGCAAAAATTGATTATTTTCGTAAGGTTGTTAGCTTTCATATTCCTAACCAACCTATTATGTGAATTCAAGCGACCAAACCATTAAAATCAATCACGGTCATCTCAAGCCATAAAGCTATTCGTTTATTGAAAAACGGATGTCAAGCTTTCTTAGCTCATGTCACAGATTTAAACAAAAATACGTCAGTTTTGAACGATATTTCTATTGTTAATAAATTTCCTGACGTATTCCCCGAAGAACTTCCTGGCCTACCCCCAGAGCGTGAAATTGAATTTTGTATCGACCTTAAACCCGGTACAAAACCTATTTCCAAAGCCCCATATCGAATGGCTCCTATTGAACTTCAAGAGTTAAAGACCCAACTGCAGGAATTGTTAGACATTGGCTTTATTCGTCCTAGTACTTCTCCTTGGGGTGCTCCTGTTCTATTCGTGAAGAAGAAAGATGGGAGTATGCGACTTTGTATTGATTATCGGGAGTTGAATCATGTCACCATCAAAAATAGGCATCCATTGCCATCCATTGCCATGTATTGATGACCTGTTTGACCAGTTGCAAGGAGCCAAATTCTTTTCAAAGATTGATCTTCGTTCCGGATATCACCAATTGAAGATTAGAACCCGTGACATTTCAAAGGCGACTTTTCGAGAACTCGGTACGGGCATTATGAATTCCTAGTCATGTCCTTTGGATTGACTAATGCTCCTGCTGCCTTCATTGATATGATGAACCGAGTATTCAAGGAATATTTGGATCACTTTGTGGTCGTCTTTATTGATGACATCCTTATTTATACCAAAAGCCGTGAAGATCATGAGAAACACTTGAGGCTGACACTCCAAAAGCTTCGTGAATATAATCTTTATGCCAAGTTGAAGAAATGCGAGTTCTGGCTTGAGGAAGTAGCATTCCTTGGGCACGTGGTATCAAGTCATGGAATATCCATTGACCCAACAAAGATTGAAGCTATTCAAAGCGGGAACAACCTAAATCAAGGATAGAAGTCGTAGCTTTCTCGGTTTATTTGGTTATTATCGGAGATTCGTGGAAAGATTTTCTCGAATCGCTACTCCATCGACTCGGTGACTTAGAAAGATACAAAAAGTTAGGTTGGAGCGAAGAATGTGAGAAGAGTTTTCAAGAACTCAAGAGGAGACTTATTTCAAGACTTTGTTCGACAATACCATCCGCTCGGAGGGATTTGTCATCTATAGTGATGCTTGAGGCAAAGGGTTGGGATGTGTTCTCATGCAACATGGAAAAGTTATAGCCTATGCCTCATGACAACTCAAAGAATATGAGAGGAATTATCCTACTCATGATCTAGAGTTGGCATTTATTATCTTTGCACTAAAAATTTGGAGGCATTACTTGTAAGGGGAGAAAGTGGAGATCTTTACGGATCATAAAAGCCTCAAATATTTCTTCACTCAAAAGGAACTCAATATGCGACAACGACGTTGGCTTGAACTCATTGAAAGATTATGATCATACCATCCAATACCATCCTGGAAAAGTGAGCGTGGTAGCCGGCGCATTGAGTAGAAGATCATATATGCAATCACGAAAAGCGATATTGTCAATGCAAAGGCCCATTTTGTGTGACTTGCAAAGGATGGAGATAGAGTTAAAGACTCGGGGGACGCATGTGATGATAGTGAGTATCTGAGTAGAACCGACTTTAATCGATAAAGTTAAAAGTCGCTCAAGCTACGGACACTGGAGCCGATGCGCGTATGAGGAAGAAAGTGCAAGAAGGTGCTATGCCGGAAGCAAGAATTGATGAAGAAGGAATACTTCGAGTCAACTCCAGACTTTGTGTTCCTAACGACCCTAATTTAAAGTATAATATCATGATGGAGTCACACAACACACCATTTGCAATCCATCTTGGGAGTACCAAAATGTATCATGATATTCGTCATACATTTTGGTGGAGCATATAAGAGAGAGATAATATTTGTTTATCTCAAGGTGTCTAACTTGTCAACGAGTTAAAGTGGAGCATCAAGTACCAAAAGGTCCATTGCAACCACTTGAAATTCTAGAATGGAAGTGGGAGCACATTACCATGGATTTCGTTACCGGTCTTCCTAAGGTTTCTCAAAGCATAGATGCGATTTGGGTCATTGTTGATAGATTGACCAAGTCTGCTCATTTCTTACCGATACGAGAAACTTATACACTTGAACGTCTTGCTCGTATGTACATAAACGAGATCGTGAAGTCATGCATGGTATCTGCGGTATCCATAGTTTTCGATCGAGACCCAAGATTCACTTCATGATTTTGGGTTAGTTTGCAAAAAGCTATGGGCACAGACTTACGATTTAGCTCGGCATATCATCCTCAGACGGACGGACAGTTGGAGAGGACTATTCAAGGGAAGTTGGGACAAGTTATTACCATTGGTGGAGTTTTCCTACAACAACAGTTATCAAGCAAGTATTGGCATGGCTCCATTCGAAGCGTTGTATAGAAGAAAGTGTTGTTCTCGGTATCTTTGGGATGAGGTGGGTGAAGCAACGTTGTTGGGATAGGAGTTGAATGCGTATGACTACGGAAAAGATTCAAACGATCCGATAACGTATAAAAACCACACAAAATCGACAAAAGAGTTATGCTGATCTTCATCGAAAGGACGTGGAATTCGATATAGGAGATCATGTGTTGTTAAGAGTTGCTCCATGGAAAGGAGTTACAAGATTTGGAAAGAGAGGAAAACTCAATCCTCGATTCATCGGTCCATTTTTAATCCTCGATTCATCGGTCCATTTTTAATCCTCGATCGAGTAGGAACTGTGGCCTATAGACTCGCTTTACCGCCAAGTATGTCTCGTGTTCATAACGTTTTCACATATCCATATTACGTAAATATGTGAAAGACCGAACCACATTATTGAGTTAGAACCGGGGACGAAATAGCGGAAGATTTGCCGTATGAAGAGGTTCTTGTTCAAATCTTGGATAAGAAGGAACATATTCTACGCTCAAGGTTATACCTCAAGTCAAAGTTTTGTGGAGGAACCACGATGTTGAGGAAATGACTTGGGAGTTAGAATCGAAATGAAATCAAGGTATCCTTACCTCTTCGACATACCAGTCGTACCCTAATTTGATGAAATTTCATAAGAAGGGAGGTTGTAAGACCCCAACTTTTATAAATAAAGATGAATTTTCTATAAATATTATTTTTTGAATATTATGGAATAAATTTGATATAATGTTATAGTTGTGGGTAATATTTATAAATTTTGCAAAGTAAGCAAGTTGTTATAAAATATTCGTTTGGTCGGGGGAATATTAAATGCATTGACGGCTCAATCATTAGTGGACCCCACAATGAAGTATTATTGTAGTTAGAAAATGACAAAATTATCTTTCTATAAAAATAACTGGCAGAGGTGTTACCGTTAAAGCTGTTGAACTACCGGTAGTAAAAGTACAAGAATACGCCAGAGTTGTATAGTAGCACACGATATTGATTATTGATGCTTACGTGAGAAGTCACTCACCTATGCTCAATTATTGCTACGATGAATTGCTTTGCATCATATCTATTATATTATTGATTCAATTATTGTCACAGTATCATCTGTATAATATGTTATAGTATTAAATCAATAATTGAGACGACAAGTTATAAATGATTAATAATTGTTGAAAGATTAAATATGTGTTGATTAAAAATAAAATGATTTGTGGTAATATTTATTCAATCCTTGATGTATATAAAGAGTACATTATGAGGACGTTTGTGGTAAGTTTGATTATTTTATGGGGGCCCATATGTCATCATCTAAGAGTCTCTTCGTCAATAGTAATTACCTTCGTCAATAATAATTACCTTTGTGAATAGTAATTACCTTCATCAATAGTAATTACCTTTACCAGACGTCAAACCACTTGCCGTTTCATATTACAGGCGTCGAACCACTTGTCATTTCACATTTGAAGCGTCGAACCACTTGTCGATTTTTCACATTACGGCGCCAAACCACTTTTCTTTTCACATCACCAGTCGTCAAGCCACTTGCCTTTTCACATAGCAGGTGCTAAGCTAGAAATCTTTTATAAATAGAGGCCTAGTGCTTCATTATTTTTCATGAATTCATTCAAGCTATAGAAAGACAAAGTATAGAGAGAATAAGAGAGAAAGAAAAAGAGTATTTTGTTACTACATTATTGCAGTATTCAATCTCCAACTAAAAGTAAGGGGTGTTATTCTTTCTTATTTGTGAAGAGAACTGTTGTTATTCCATTGTTTATTATTCTGTTGGAATAACCTGTATACGTGGTTTACCCTATACTTGGTGACATTCTTCTATTATTACGTTGGAACATCACATGCATGTGTTTTACACGGACACGGGTTAAAATCTTTATTATTATTCTATTGGAACATCACGTCTCGTGTGTTTTACAGGACTGGTTAAAATCTTTATTATTATACATTGGAACATCACATGCATGTGTTTTACGTGGGACTGGTTCCATTCTTTTGGAATATCACATGCATGCGCTTTTCCTTGGGACTGGTTCCGTTATTTATTATTCATTGGAATAACACGCTGTCATGATCTATCGCATGCATGGTGATTTCTTTTGTTATTCCATTCTTTATTATACCCGGTTGGTTAAAACATTGACTTCTCTACTCCATAAAATTAGTGGAATATCCTTGATATTTGCGCTTCATCCAGTATCCTTTCATGGAAATATTCTTCTCAGTATTCTTGAAATTTACTCTACAAAGCGATGATCATGTTGTGATTTGGATGTTATTGGTTCCTAGATAAATTAATTCTTGAACTTGTTTTATTGAATTTTTATATCATTGTCATCATCCTCACGTTTATATTATGTTGAAAGTCATACGTGGCACTGTAGTGCATAGATTGACTTGGTATGATTATGACTAGAGACTATTCGATGTAATCATGGTAGTAATGTTACAAATGATGTGGTAAAATCCTCATTGGGCGTAAGTAGAAGCCATGGATGGATTGTTGTCATGATCATGACCATTAATGAATACACAAATATTCTTGGCGCGTGGTGCATGAATAATTGTGGTCGTGATACTAAAGAATATCCTTGGCTAGTAGTGCGAGGGGTGATTCGATGATGTGGAATATTTATTAAAGGCGAGTCTCAAAAACTATAACAATGATGAAAAACCTTTTAAATCATAAAAGATAGTAGATTTTATTTTCTACTTGACTCTTTTAATGGATTCTTTGGTTCATTGTAGTTAAACTTGATATTCATTATATTTTATAAGTTTAACACTATTGAGGCTAATGATAATTTATTACGCATTATCTTAGTCATAATATTTCTTCTCGAGCTAGTTGAGCTCACCCTTTCTTTCTTTGTTCACTTGAAATGAGAAATATATTTGGATTAGAGAGTCGGGGAGCGGAGTAATGGTCCGAGAGGATAGCATTAGTAGTCCTCACTATTACGTGAAATAATGTGATAATAATTGTAATGAGGACTCCTTTTGAGTTTGTATAATCTCTAGTAGACAATATTTGTATTCAAACTCACGTTTATGTCGTAGTATTGTGTACAGCAGCTTATATTAGTAAGTTGTATTTAAATTCTGTACCATGTATCTGACTACCCAAGATGGGTGATGTATACCTAATTTGGGGGGCGTCACATCTTATCTCTCATAAATTTTCTTTATATTCAGATGTTTTCAACATGGCTCAATTATTAGAGCGTGATAATGAGTATGCCCAACCGAGGGACCACAATCAGGGTCATACCGGTGACAGCAGTCATCAAAGCGATGATAACCAGCGGGGATGAAAGAATACAGACAAAAGCGATAACCACTCGGGTGGTAATCATGGCCATGATAATAGGAGAGGTTAGTCAAGTGGAAATTTCAGAAAGAGGAGATTCAACAATGACGGGAAGACATCAGCAGCAGCAACATCACCAACAACAAATTCTAGGGGAGGAGAACGACCGCCAGTTAGATTCTATAGATGCGGAGAGGAGGGACACATAAGTCCAAACTGTTCACAACCTTCAAAGGTGTGTTTCAGTTGTGGAAAAGACGGTCATATAGCCCGGTTTTGTCCGGTAGCGAAGTCAAGTCCAGCTGGAACGGCGACACCAAAGGCGACTATGAACAAAACAAAGTCGGTGGTTCAAGGGAGGGCGTTTGTCGTGACTGGTCAAAATGCGAGAAACCCGAACTAGGTGATCACGGGTAAGCTAATCATAAACTCTTACGATGTTTATACCTTATTAGATAGAAATTCTACCCATTCTTTTATCTCTCCTGCTTGTGCTCAACGTATAAACTTGACTTCAGAGAAATTAGACCTTGACTTATCTGTTGAGACTTCGTTAGGAGAAACTTTCATTACATCTACTATTTATAAATCTTGCTTGATTTAAGTTGGAACCATAACATTACCTGCCAATCTTATTTAGTTGAAAATTCTTGCATTTGATGTGATTTTAGGTATTGATTGGTTAACCACGCATCATACTAAAATTGATTATTTTCGTAAGGTTGTTAGTTTTCATATTCCTAACCAACCTATTATGCGAATTCAAACAACCAAACCATTAAAGTTAATCACTGTCATATCAAGCCATAAAGCTATTCGTTTATTGAAAATCGGATGTCAAGCTTTCTTAGCCCATGTCACGGACTTGAACAAAAACACGTCAGATATGAATAATATTTCTGTTGTTAGTGAATTTCCTGACATATTTCCTGAAGAACTTCCTGGTCTACCCCCAGAACGTGAAGTTGAATTCTTTATTGATCTTGAACCTGGTACAAAGCCCATTTCTAAAACCCCATATCTAATGGCTCCTATTGAACTTTAGGAGTTAAAGGTCCAACTGCATGAGTTGTTGGACATCGATTTCATTCGTCCTAGTACATCTCCTTGTGGTGCTCCTGTGTTATTCATAAAGAAGAAAGATGGGAGTATGTGACTTTGTATTGACTACCGAGAATTGAACCATGTCACCATTAAGAATAGGTATCCGCTACCTCGCATTGATGACTTATTCGACCAGTTGCAAGGAGCACAATTCTTTTCAAAGATTGATCTTCGTTATGGATATCATCAGCTGAAGATTAAAACTAAGGATATTCCAAAGACTTCCTTCAGAACTCGGTACGGGCATTATGAATTCTTAGTCATGTCTTTTGGATTGACTAATGCTCCTGCTATTTTCATGGATATGATGAACCGTGTGTTCAAAGAATATTTGGATCAGTTCGTTGTTGTCTTTATTGATGACATTCTCATCTATTCCAAAAGCCGTGAAGATCATGAGCACCATTTGAAGATGGTACTGCAAAGGCTTCGTGATAACAAGCTATATGCCAAGCTGAACAAATGCGAGTTCTGGCTTGAGGAAGTAGCATTCCTTGGGCATGTGGTGTCAAAACATGGAGTATCTGTCGACTCGGCAAAAATTAAAGCAATACAAAGTTGGGAGCAACCAAAGTCGGTGACCGAAGTACGTAGCTTTCTGGACTTAGCTGGTTATTATCGGAGATTTGTGGAAGGATTTTCTCGAATCGCTACTCCGTTAACGTAGCTTAATCGTAAAGATACAAAATTCAGTTGGAGCGAGGATTGTGAGAAGAGTTTTCAAGAGCTCAAGAGGAGACTCATTTTGGCACCTGTTCTGACAATACCATCTAGTTCGGATGGATTTGTTGTCTACATCGATGCTTCAAGCAAAGGGTTAGGATGTGTTCTCATGCAACATTGGAAAGTCATAGCCTATGCCTCGCGACAACTCAAAGAATATGAGAGGAATTATCCTTCTCATGATTTGGAGTTGGCAGTAGTCATTTTCGCATTAAAGATCTGGAGACACTACCTGTGTGGGGAGAAAGTGGAGATATATACAGATCATAAAAGCCTCAAATATTTCTTCACCCAAAAGGAACACAACATGCGGCAACGACGTTGGCTCGAGCTATTGAAACATTACGATCACACCATCCAATATCATCCTAGAAAAGCAAACGTGGTAGCTAACGCATTGAGTAGAAGATCATATGCGGGTACGAGTGCAATGTTGTTAACACAAAGGTCAATTTTGTATGACTTTCAAAGGATGAAGATAGAGGTAAAGGCTCCAAGTACCCACGTGATGATATCAAATATCCGAGTAGAACCAACTTTAATCGATAAAGTTAAAGCTGCTCAAGCTACGAATATGGGGCTGATGCATATGAAGAAGAAAGTACAAGAAGGTGCTATTCTAGAAGCAAGAATTGATGAAGAAGGAATACTTCGAGTCAACTCCAGACTTTGTGTTCCTAACGATTCTATCTTGAAACATAGAATCATGATGGAGGCACACAACACACCGTTCGCAATCCATCCTGGGAGTACCAAAATGTATCATGATCTTCAACATACATTTTGGTGGAACAATATGAAGAGAGAGATCATGGAGTTTATCTCGAGTTATTTAACTTGTCAACGTATAAAGGCAGAGCATCAAGTGCCAAAGGGTCCATTACAACCACTTGAGATTCTAAAATGGAAGTGGGAACACATTACTATGGATTTCGTTATGGGTCTTCCCAAGGTTTCTCAAGGCATAGATGCGATTTGGGTTATTATTGATAGATTAACCAAGTCTGCCCATTTCTTACGTATACGGGAGACTTATTCCCTTGAACGTCTTGCTAGTATGTACATAAATGAGACTGTGAGATTGCATGGCATGCTAGTATCTATAGTTTCAGATCGTGACCCAAGATTCACTTCACGATTTTGGGTTAGCTTGCAGAAAGCTATGGGCAAAGATTTATGATTGATTCAAAGATACCATCCTCGACAGATTTGGACGGACAATCGAGAGGACTATTCAAACTCTTGAAGATCTATTAAGACTTTGTGTCCTAGATTTCAAAGGGAGTTGGGATAAGTACCTACCATTGGTGGAATTCTCCTACAACAACAGTTATCAGGCAAGTATAGGCATGGCTCGACTTGAAGAATTGTATAGACGAAAGTGTCACGCTCTAGTATGCTGGGATAAGGTGGGAGAAGCGACATTATTGGGACCAGAATTAGTACGCATAACTACAGAAAAGATCCAAACGATTCGATAACGTATACAAATGGCACAAGATCGACAAAAGAGTTATGCGAATCTTCATTGAAAGGACATAGAATTTAATATTGGGGATCATGTATTGTTACGTATTGCTCCATGGAAGGGAGTTACAAGATTTGGGAAGAGAGAAAAGCTCAATCCAAGATTTCTTGATCCATTTGAGATTCTTGACTAAATAGGAAATGTGGCCTATAAACTCGCATTACCTCCAAGCATGTCTCGTGTTCATAATATTTTTCACATATCTATGCTTCATAAATATGTGAAAGACCCGAACCACATTATTGAGTTAGAACCGGACGAGAGAGTCGAAGATTTAACGTACGAGGAGGTACATGTTAAGATCTTGGATAAGAAAGAGCATGTCCTACGCACCAAGGTTATACCACAAGTTAAGGTTTTGTGGAGAAACCATGCTATTGAAGAAATGACCTTGAAGTTAGAATCAGAAATGAAAGTGAGGTATCCTCACCTTTTCGAAACACCAGGTACGTACGTCAATTTCAAGGACGAAATTTCATAAGAAGGGAAGGTTGTAAGACCCCAACTTTTTAATGAATAAAATCAAATTTCCTTTATTTATTATTTTGAATAATAAAGTGTTAATTTGATATAATACTTTGGTTATGGGTGAAATGTGCAAATTTTGCAAAATAAGCAAGTGGTTATAAAGTATTCATTTTGTCGGGGAATATTCGTTTGGTTGTGAAATATTCTTTTTATCGGGAAATATTCATACGACGACGCAGCCATTTGTGGGCCCCATAATGAATAACTGTTGGATGAAGAGAACGACAAGTTTGAGTTTTTATAAATAACGGCGTAATGGTTACCAATTAACACTTTGTTGGAATACTAAATTGGTTAAAATACGATGAATACGCGTGGTTGCACAGTAGCACACGGTATTGCACAATATTTTTGAAATTATTGATTCTTACGTAAGAAGTCACTACTCAATAAATATTACAATAATTACTGTTCAATATTTTATTTTATTGGTTCAATAATTGATGCGTTGATATTTTATATTTTTGTTGTTTCAATAATTGTCACTGCACAATATCTCCATTATCAGATCAATAATTCATATTATTTGAATAATATTATTAGATAGCATTATTGGCAATGTCTAAGGAAGTTACATGCAGGAAAGGGTTTGGTCACCTAATTGCGCGCGCCAATAAGGAGAAATCCTTATCGGAAAGCCCCCTCTTTCTTGAGAACGACCTGGTTGTCATAATTGTGATTCTGTAATATTATTTGTGAATAATTAGTTATTGATTTATATGATAAGGAAATATTTATTTTATGTGGATATAAATGATGGATATATTTATTTATGTGGTTATAAATGAAGGAATTAATGCTGAGGTGTTTTATCAGTATTTTGTCGGAATGGAGGTTTTGAAAATCGTCCGTATATGGATTTCGGTCATTTTTCGTTTGGAATTTGAAAAAACTTAAACTTACAAAGTTGTGGAGAATTAAATTTACTATGGAAAACCCATGAGATTTGAATTGTTCTGATAAAAGGGATATTTTTTATGAATTGTTGAAGTTTCGGAAAATAAAATGTTTTTATTAAAAATATGGTGGGCCCCACTTTTGGTTGGTGAGTAATGAAATGTGCTGGAATTTATTTTCAAAAGTGGTGGGCTTGAATAGTAGCAGGTAAAGCCATCAGGTAGCATGTTAGTTTGTTATGACGTTCTAAGTATTTTCCTATAAATAGGGTGCTTAGTTGGAAATGAAAATCACACCAGAAACAAGTTTTTTCTCTTTCTTTCTCTATATTATCGAGCGTATTTTGTGAGTATTTAGATACTTTGTGATTTTCTATTCATCAGTGCAAGTTTCCTTCAACCTTATACTGATATTCCGATCAGAAGTACTGATATTTTGAGGTAAGGGATGTTATTTTCTTTCTAATGATTTTATTCTTTCAATATCATTATACCGAAATATTGGTCTGGATTTAATTGTGGAATTTCTACCTTTTTGTGTCGGGGTTACTATTCATGTATACGGCACTATTCACGAATACAACACTATTTACTGAAAAATGAAATTTTCTCCTTTTTGTCCAAGATATCTATTATGGTTATTATCTTTTATTGTATCCATGTTTTGATCTTTATTTTTGAATTCTGCTTCACAATTGGTTATTTTGGAATATTATTGAACTTGGATAAACTGTAATACAAATCTCTAATATTTGTCCTTTTGTCTCACTGGATTCATTTTCTTTAAGATATTTTTCATCATCCTCAGTCCTATATAATGATATTACTAAATATCCTTGGCCTGTAGTGCAAAGATGAATGATTACCTAATGAATATCTTTGGCCTGTAGTGTAAAGATGAATGATTACCTGATGAATATATTTGGCCCGTAGTGCAAAGATGAACAGGTGTTGAGATGAACATAACCAACTGGTGATACAAATGAATATCTTTGGCCTGTAGTGCAAAGATTAATATTTGATTCAAGATGTATTTTTATTGATGTTACAGGGATAAAATATTGATGATGGATTTTTAAATCTTAGAAGATAATAGAATTGTTTCTCTACTTGACTCTTCTAATGGATTGTTGTTTCCGCTGCAGTTGTTGATCTAAAACTTGTTGTCTATTATATTTTTTGTTAGATTTTTCACTGTTGAAGAAATATGATAATGTGTTGTATATTATCTTAGTCATAATATTCTTTACTGGGCTAGTTGAGCTCACCCTTTTCCTTTTTGTTCCATTGTTCTTCTCAAGATGAGAGAATTTAGCAGGAACTAGCCGAGGTATGGAGTGATGATTCAAGATAGTTATTTTAGTAGTCCTCATTACTGTGTAAAATAGTGTATCAATAATTGTAATGAGGACTCCTTTTGAGTTTGTATACTGTCTATTAGACAATATTTGTATTCAAACTCACAGTATATGTGTTGTCGTATTTTGCACGACAATTGTATTAATGAAGTTGTATTTGTTTCTGTACCATGTATTTGGCGACTCAGAATGGGTGATGTATACCTATTTTGGGGGCGTCACACTAGGCATTATTATTACACAATCTTGGAGTCCAAGGTGCAATGGAAAGATATATAGGTTAGTGAGGAGTGGTTTAACAACTCCATACCAGCCACTTAGCTAGCAATGATCACCTAGGATTTAGCCTTTTGGAGAAATACGTGATTTAGGTTTTTAGCTACTATTCATGTACTTGGTGACACTTATTTTGGGACAAGAGAGGAAAATTTCACCAAATGGTCATGTAAAGCTAGGTTTGGTCCTTTTAATTCCCATAATGTAATATTAAGGTACAATTGCTATTATATTAGGAATTTAAAGATAAATTCTATACTTACATCATATAATTCATCTACATTAATTACACGAATTAAAATATTGCAGTTAGACATTATTGTCCGGGTAGTTTCATAATTATCTCTACCTCTCTCATAACTACATTATAATCTTATTTAATATTGATGTTTATTTAAAACATTGAATTCCTTTCTCAGATTCTAGAATACCCAAAAAATAATTCATTTATGCATTACAACCTTATATGATATCATGGTGCTACTAGGTACCTCATTTCATTGCAATATACTCCTATCATATGGTTTTATTTATGTCACACATATATCATTAATGTCCTAATTCAGTGCTACAGTAGAAAAATAACTAACTCCAACTGACTACTAGCGTAGTCTAGGCCAACAGATTGTCTTTTTTAGGGCAGTAGCCATTCTGCATTACTCGATAGTGCCAAGATTGGTTTAACTCCAGCCCGTGCCAATTTTCATCGCTAAACTCATTTTATACAACATGAATTGATGTCCACAAAAGTGTTACTACAAGTCTACGAGATATTGATTACTTATATGAGATTACATGATCAACCTGATTAATCTTCCTCATTCCCGTTTTAATTCATTTAGTGAATTTTCTCGTTTTGCATTATGCCACACAAGGCATTTCACAATTCTTATTGTCAAATCACACTTCTTAATACGCATTAATCTAATACGAATCAATTGAATTAACCAACTCACAAAATAATAACACTTATATTCACATAAATATTATTTCTATTAATATATTCATTTAATAATACGTGGAAATTCTCGGGTATTACATCCTCCCCCCCCTTATAAAATTTCTATCCCGGAATTGCTACAAGGATACACAAATAGATGGGGATAATCCCTCATCATCCTATCTTCTAACTCCCACGTAGCCTCCTCGACATCGTGGTTATGCCAAAGTACTTTTATAGAGGAAATAACTTTATTTCTAAAGGTTTGCTCTTTTCTATCAAGAATTTGGACAGGAATCTCTTCGTACGCTATGTTCCTCTCCACTTGAATGGGTTTATAAGAAATCACGTGCTTGTAGTCAGGCTTGTACGAACGCAACACAGATATGTGAAACACGTTATGGATGTGTTCCAACTCAAGTGGTAGTGCAACTTTGTATGCTACTTCACCCACTCGCTTTAGTACCTCGAACGGTCCTATGAATCTTGGTCTCATTTTTCTTTTCTTGCCGAAACGGATCTTTCACTTCCATGGAGATACCTTCAGGAATACCAAACTGCCGATTTCAAAATCTCAGTCTTGCCGATGCAAATCTGCATACTTTTTCTGGCGATCTTGAGCTGCCACTAGTCTAGCCCTTATTACTGTCACCACATCCGCGGTTTGTTGTACTGACTCTGGTTCGAGTATCTGTCGGTCTCCGACTTCATCCCAACATAATGGCATTCTGCACTTCCTCTCGTAAAGAGCTTCGTACGGTGGAATGCCTGTGACACCCCCAAATCCTGGTACTTCATTTCCTAAACATTTGGTGTTCACTTAATCAAAACATTCATTTATAACTACCCAATCATAATAAAATTGAATAATAAACCTGTCCATACAGGATTACATTAAATAAAAATCTCCCAGGTTATCTAACCTTTACAAACAATTATTCATGCGGAAAATTTAAATAAGCTTCATTACAATATTTAAACCAAAGTCTGATAATAAAACTATCAAAACGATTACAAGTCTTCAGTACTTGTTCATCTTTCCCTTTCCTTTACTGGTGCTAGGTACGTCACCCTTTTCATCTTTAGCTGTAAGGATTTTATAGGCAAGAGTGAGCAAACAAGGCTCACTTGGAATAACAATAAGATAAAACTTTAAACCTTTACATCACTTGCCAAATTCTAGGCACAATAGAACTGAACAATATGTTCTATTAACATTCTAAAAATCATAACATTCACTGAGGGTCTAATGACCATGAACCATGTCCACAATTATAAGTAATCTTTCAACTTTAACTTTAACAATCATAAGATTATAAGGACTCCAAGGTACTTAGGGGATCAATCCTTCGTACATGTATTGTGCACAAACATTTCAGCGCAAAGTATAAACTAAGCGTAACCCCTAATACTAGGGTTGTTCAACTCAGTATTTAGAGTACAAGTCCGCACCAAAGTCAGTTTGGTTTGGATACACTTCAAGGTAATTTGGAATTCAACGGACATCAACTAAGGATTAGTTGAATAAAAGATAATAACACTATGTTATTGAATAATCATAACTTAATAAACATTGCATTCTAAGTTCATGCTTTAGGAATAATCTAATAGCATAACAATTGAATAATCTATCATACCTTTCTTTGAACAACATTAAGCTAAGGTTACCTCTTAGAATTTAATATCAAGCATGCATAACCAACAATAACTTGAACGATAAACTGGTTCAACAGAATAAAGGTACTTGAATGCTAATATAACAAGTTTAGATTTACGAAAAACTTGCATAATCATGAATAAAGGTACTAGCTCGACGAAAGTGTGGAGATAGAAAACTTGCATCCTCATGAACAACTTGATACAATCAATTTGCTCAATGAAAGTATAGAATTAAGAAACTTGCATAATCATAACAAACTAACTCAACGAAGGTATGGAGTTAGAAGATTTGTATAACAAAGATTTAGGATTAGAAAACTTGCATTGCGCGTATATTAAACCATTATAATCTAAATCACAATATCCTATATACATATGTTATCATAAGATTATCAGTCATTATCAATTCTACATCACATATGGTTTAAATGTCTAACCACGTAATCAACTTATCTACTTAAAATGATAATAACTCGTTAGGTATTAACACCATGCTCGTTCAATACATTACAATACTACAATAACATAAATATATGTTCATATAACATTACAACTAAAATTTACAGACTTCTGTGTCAGATAAAAGTCATTTCTGAGCATTCTACTAAGTGGCGCCGTGGCGCCTACGATTTGAACTGTAATGGCGTTACTTGTTACCGAGGTGGCACACTTTGGCGTGAGAAATACACAAGGACTCGACGACATGTACAAGAAAGTCCGGCGTATTACTTGACCTGTAGTCCGTCTGGGCGCTAATTTTGGCGCTAAGGCGCAAGACTTAAAGCTGGAGCGTGGATTTTGGTGCTGAGGCGCCGAAACTCACAAAATACAAAAGGAAGAACAGAGCAAAGCTACTGTCTTAACTTTTAACAACAATTAACACCAATTAACATGTATAACTTCACGTAAATTACACATGAATGTTAACAATCATCCATATACCAACGACTAACAATTAAACAAAGATTTTAGAAAACTTAATTATTTGAAAACACTGTTTTAAACTAAAACTCCATTATTCATATGTCTTGATACAGTGACTGTAATTCCATGTTTATACCCAATTTTACTCCTTTGAAATACAAGCATACCAACATATAGCAAGGGTTTTACATACCGCTGGACTCTTCGATTCTAACTGAAATGTTTTATATATAGCAAGGGTGAGCAACAAGTGTGCCCCGTAAGTTAAGACATACAATAAATGTATACGAATTAATAAGAACAGACTATCTATTTTGATAGAATGAAACCAAAGTTCGGTGACAGTTATTATTATTTTTATTATCTTAATTTAAGGGAACATTTTAATAGTCGTTGCAAAAAGTTGTATAAAATATGCAACGAAAATAAAAATTATTGCCAATGAATGTGGTCCATATTAGGTAACGAAATATAGCAACAAAAAAACTTTCGTTGCCCATGATGAGGAGAAATCAAGTGGTTAAAAATTTTGAAACGAATTTCTAACAAATTTTGTTTCCAAATTTTGCAACGACTTATGAATTTTGTTGCAAAAAGTGAAAGTCTGACATAATCTGCAACGAAAGACAAATTTCGTTGCTAAACATACACTTTTAGCAACGACTTATAAAGTCGTTGTCTGAAAAATCATTGCTAAAACCCCATTTTTAGCAACAAAAAAACTTTCATTGCCCACGATGACGGGAAATCAAGTGGCCGAAAATTTTGCAACGAATTTCTAACGACTTTTTTTCCGCCAATGAATTAACAACAAAATTTTGCAACGACTTATGAATTTCGTTGCAAAAAGTTAAAGTCTGACACAATCTGCAGTGAAGGACATATTTCGTTGCTAAATATATACTTTTAGCAACGACTTATAAAGTCTTTGCCCGAAAAATCGTTGGTAAAGGCCCATTTTTTGGTAGTGTATGCATACATAACTAATAGAGCAGCCTTATGAATTTAAGTCTCCTGATAAGCAAAATCACTACTCTCATTTTCTTTTCAAGAAAGCAGAACCATTCTATGATGTCGATTTAGTACTACAAATACTAATCATAGCTAAGAAGTTGCTTCGTCAAAAATTTAAACCAAATAGTGATTTAGATTATCAAAATTGTACAAGATCATCAACAACAATAGCAACCATTACAACAAAAATGACATGGAATCATTTCAAAATTGTAGTTGTTCAATTAGAACAACTACTAATTATCAATTCAAATCAATATCTAAAAACATACCTAAAATGTCAAATAATTTATGCCATCAATTTGGGATTATTAAAAATTGAAAATGGAGGTTCTTAACTAAATGGCGGCTGCCAATGATGAAAGGAAAACCGGTGACGTCACTTGGATACAAGAAAATTTTGCCTCCATATAAAAATGTGACGCTATTGCATACTTTGTCACTAAATATAAGAATTTATGACGAACCATTTTTGTCACTTATCTACTCATCAAATTAGTGACGCACTATTATCTCGTCATATAAAATTAATATTTATGACAATACAATTTGTCATAAATTAATATTTTTTTCGTCTTTAAAAAATTTCCCTCCAAAATTTTTCAGAAAAATTTTACCTCCAAATAAAATTGTGACGATATTACATACTTTGTCACTAAATATAAGCATTTATGACGAACAATTTTTGTCACTTATCCACACATCTAATTAGTAACGCACTATTATCCCGTATATAAAATTGGTATTTATGACAATATAAATTGTCATAAATTATTATTTTTTCGTCATTAAAAATTTTTCCTCCAAAATTTTGCATCCAAATAAAATTGTGACGAATTTGTATTTGGAGTCACTAAATGTGAACATTATTGATGAAAACACATTGTCACTAAATGTTACAAATAATTAATGACAAAGTATTATGTTGTCATCGAAAGAAATATTTTATGACAATAAATACTGTCATCAATTATTAAAAAATGTCACTAAAAGGTTTCCCTCCAAAATTTTGGTATAAAATTCTACCTCCAAAATAACTTGTGACGAAATTTTGTTAATCGTCATCAAATGTGTAAATTAGTGACGATATAAATGATTAATTGTAACAAAAGTAAAAGTTGTCACAAAAACAAAAGTTTTAGTGACGATTATGAATTTCGTAATTATTAATTAACAAATTGTGACAAAATTTTGTGCGTGGCAAAAAATTCATCATAAAATGTGTGATTTCTTGTAGTGATTAATGCTTTCTCCATTAAAGTCGCGAACGTATTGGTCTGCAATACCGCTACCTTGTGGAATATCCCCGGCTTCAGTCCATTCTTGAATCTTCTCACCTTTCTTGCCAGCTTCGCTCCCTCCTTCAACAATTAATGCTTTCTCCATCAAAGTCGCGAACATATTGATCTGCAATACAGCTACCTTATTGAATATCCCCGGCTTCAGTCTGTTCTTGAATCTTCTCACTTTTCTCGCCTTTGTGTCCACCTAATGAGGTGCAAATCTTGCCAACTCGTTGAATTTGGTAGCATATTCAGATACCGACATGTTCTCTTGCTTAAGTCCTAAGAATTTGACTTCCATCCTGGATTGCATACTTGGTGAGAAGTAGTTCTCAAAGAACAACTCCATGAATCTTGTCCACAACACCACCGCTGTGAGAGCCTAGATTTTATGAATAAAGATTTAATTTTCTCGAAATAATTTTTTATATTATGGTGTTGATTTGATGTAATGTTATAGTTGTGGGTAATATTTAAAATTTTTGCAAAGTAAGCAAGTGGATATAAAATATTCGTTCTATCGGGGAATATTCTTTTTGTCGGGGAATATTCATATGACGGTATAATCATTGGTGGACCCCACAATAGAATTATTGTCAGATTGAGAAAACAACAAAAATACTTTATGAAAATAATGGCAGAAGTTTTACCGTTAACTGTTGAAACACCCGGTGTTAAAAGTACAGTAATATGCGTGGTTGCATAGTAGTACACGGCATTGATTATTGATGCTTATATGAGAAGTCACTCAGTATTGTTCAATCGGGTATTCGGGACACTTTTCGTGTCAAAGTACTATTCACGAGTTATTATTCATGAGTTACTATTCATGAGTTACTATTCACGAGTTACTATTCATGAGTTACTATTCATGAGTTACTATTCACGAGTTACTATTCATGAGTTACTATTTACGAGTTACTATTCATGAGTTAATATTCACGAGTTACTATTCACGAGTAACTATTCACGGAGTACTATTCACCCATAAAATATATTTCTTTTCGGTCCAAATTAATTTTGGGTACAATATTTTTCCATGAGGAGATGTGTTAATTTTTCAGACCGTTGGTTGAAGTTATAATAGTAAATCAATATGGACCGCTGGTGGAAAGTTATAATAGTGAATCAATATGGATCGCTGGTTTAAAGTTTTAATAGTAAATCAGTATGGACCGTTGCTTTAAGTTTTAATAGTAAATCAATATGGACCATCCGTTTAAAAGTAAATCAATCTAGACCGTTTATGAATTAGTTACTATTCAATCCATTTTCCTATAAATAGAAGCTCATTCCTTTATTATTTCTTACGAATTCACTGAAACTCTAGAGAGAGAAATTATAGAGAAACTATAGAAAAGTATTCTGCTACTTCCCTACTCTTATATCAGGTTTCTTTTACGGTAAGAAGGGTATTATTTCTTTTATATTCATGAAGAGAACTTCGTTATTCCATTATTTATTATTCTGTTGGAATAACTCAGATATGTGTGAGCTACCCTATACTTGGTGAAATTCTTTCATTATTTCATTATTTATTATTCGTTTAATATCATGTAAAATGCGTTACGCGGGACTCGGGTTCCATTATTTATTATTCAGCGGAATATCACGTGTACGTATGCTTACGCCTGCACGGGTTCCATTCTTTATTATTCATTTGAATATCCCGTCATGCGTTTTACTGTTGGATCAGTTCCATTATTTATTATTCGGTTGGAATAACTGCGTATGCAAGGTCTATCGCATGCATGGTGATTTCTTTTGTTATTCCATTCTTTATTATACTCAGTTGGTTAAAACTTTGACTTCTATACTCCATGAAATTAGTGGAATATCCTTGATAGTTGCGCTTCATCCAGTATCTTTTCATGAAAATATTCTTCTGAGCATTATTGAATTTTACTCTACAAAGAAGTATCAGGTTTTATTAGTTCATGGATAAATTAATTCTTGAACTTGTTTTTATTGAATTCTTATATCATTGTGATCATCCTCATGCTTATATTATGTTGAAAGTCATTTGTGGCCTATAGTGCATAGATGGACTTGGTATGATTATGACTGAGGATTATTCTAAGATAATCATAACCTTAGTAATGTTATAAATGATGTGGAAAAGTCCTCATTGGCCTCGTAGTGCATTGATGGAAAGTTTTTGGTATGATTATGGCTATGGATTCTCTTTGGGTCAGTAGTCTGAAGATGAATTGTTTCTGGCATGATCGGGACCCCGATGAAAACATGATTATCTTAAGTCGTAGTGTATGGATAATTCGTGGTCGTGATACTAAAGAATATCCTTGGTCAGTAAAGTGCGAGGGGTGATTCGATGATGTGGATTGTTTATTAAGCTGAGTCCCAGTGATAAAAGTGATGAAAAACCTTTTAAATCATAGAAGATAGTAGATTTTATTCCCTACTTGACTCTTTTAATGGATTGTTTGTTCCGCTGAAGTTAAACTTGATAGTTATTATATTTTATCGTTTTTAACATTGTTGAAGGCTAACGATAAATTATTCTGCATTATCTTAGTCATAATATTTCTTACTGGGCTAGTTGAGCTCACCCTTTCTTTCACTGTTCTTTTCAGGAAATGAGAACGTAGATGGGACTAGTCGGGGAACAGAGTGATGATCCTAGATGTTTGCATTAGTAGTCCTCAAGATTCTGTGAAGTAGTGTGATAATAATTGTAATGAGGACTCCTTTTAAGTTTTTATACTCTCTAGTAGACAATATTTGTATTCAAACTCACAGTTTATGTTTTGTCGTATTGTACACGACAGTTGTATTATTAAGTTGTATTTGAATTCTGTACCATGTATCTGGCGACCCAAGATGGGTGATGTATACCTAATTTTGGGGGCGTCACAGTTGGTATCAAAGCTTAGGGATATAATCCCTGGCTGAGATATGAGATAAGAACTAGGAGGGGAGAGACGATGAATTCTTTCACTAGTATGACCTACCTAAGTTTATTTGGTATTTAATTGGTCTATCAGAGTATATGGATAATATGTGACATGTTAATTAACCCTTGTTTTGTAGTAGTATTTGAAAATGGCATCTGAAAATGTTGAGATAAGCAATGAAGCAGATGAGATCGTGGAGTCACCACAGATTAATACCCAGGATAATATGATGTCAGGCAAAGAAGGGATTAGAGATATCCATGTGGTGAGTGGAGAATTGATAGTTTCACCCGAGATAGTCGCAGAGGTTGCAACTGAGAGTGAGGAAGAAGAGGAAGAAGAGGAACCTGAGGAGAATTTATTAGAAGAACTTTATGATCAAAATGTAGAATTGCAAAATTGTATTCATAAGTTAGAAGAGCAGGCTGAAGAACAACAGGCGATCGTGGAGCAAAGAGATGTAACAATTCAAAATTATGTTACCCGATGTGCGATACTTGAACAGAAACACTCTTTGTCAGAGTATAAGATATTAGAGCTAGAATCTAATAATGCTATGATCAAAGTTCTGATGAAAGAAGAAACAACTAAACGAATGAGAATAGAGGATGCATGGGTAAAAGTCGCACGACGCGTTGATATTGTAGAAAAAGGCGTTCGATCCAATAAATCCAAAATAGATGAAATAGATTTTGCTTTTTGGACAGCAATTAGTAGTGTAGACACTCAAAATTTCTCTTTCCTGTTACTAACTATGCAGGAGGACAAAAGCGTCTTTTTCACACTCCGGAGATAACCCTGGAGAACTGCAACATCAATTTTAACCACGAAGTTAGCCACGGCAGATCCAGTTTCCAACCCCGGAGATAACCCCGAGAAAATAGTTTCCAACCCCGGAGATAACCTCGGGAAAATCAGTTTCAACCCCGGAGATAGCCCCGGGGGATCAAGATCAAAGGCTGGAGGTATCCCCAGGAGGTCAATCCAACCTCAGAGATAACCCTGAGGATAGTCAAAGTCAACATCAAGTCAACCTCAGAGATAATCCTGAGAAAATACTGCTACAACTGCGCGAGAACCGGAGATAACACCGGGAGGGGCAAAATGGTCATTTTGCCAACTCAACTTCACTTCAAATCAAATACACTCATCTCAACTCAAATTACTTCGAAGGAAGTCCCACAAGAACCATATTTTAACTTCCGAGCGCAAAATACGCAAAACGGCCCAACGGACTGCCTGACGAAAACCCAGGAATGCCATTTTGGTCATAGACCCATCTTCCTAGAATAAAAAAAGGTCAAATCATATATCATTGTGTAGCTCTCGGAAAGAGCTTTCCAGAATGGTATGGCACGCTTCCATCGGACTCCCGGATTGAAAGTTATAGCGAGCAAAGCCGAATCTAAGCAATGATGATACGCATTTCCCGACCAGAAGACCCACATTGCCCGGGGCACCCCGAGAAGCCACAGGTAAACCTGCTACTAGGTGCCATAGGTAAACATGCGGCTCCCCCCTCTATAAATATGGGGCTTAGGGTGCCCAATTTGCAAGAAGAAAAGATGGGGAAACCCTGCACAATTTGCTCCGCACTCACCCATACAGTGTATTTTCCCACTTTTAAACACATGTGAGCTCATATATAGCCTGTTGTGTACCCACAAAAGCCAGTGTTTACCCACTATAAAGATATAGAAGCCTTTTTTAGCAGTCAGCTGTAAGCCTTCTCACACACTTTAGAGTTTTTCTCTTCATCTTTGCATACACCCTTCTACACGTTGAGAGTCGTGTTGCTTGCTTTTGCCCGGACTTCGGTCCGTGGTTTCATGCCGATCTATATATATATATATATATATATATATATATATATATATATATATATGTATATTGACTAACATTATCGAGTTAGGCCTCGATTGAGCCTAGACTTTGGTCTGGAGGCGTTTATTTGCTTTTCTATATATATATACACTTATATATATGAAGCGTGTGTCGAACTTTGTTCGATGAGCCTGAACTTGATGCCCGAGCATTTATTTGCTTTTTTATATATATATATATATATATATATATATATATATATATATATATATATATATATATATATATATATATATATATATTTATATATATAACTGTGTGTTGAACTTTGCTCGATGAGCCTAGACTTCGGTCTGGAGCGTTTATTTGTTTATCTATATATATATACATTTATATATATGAACTGTGTGTCGAACTTTGTTCGATGAGCCTAGACTTCGGTCTGGAGCGTTTACTACTTTAATATATATATATATATATATATATATATTAACTGTGTGTCGAACTCTGTTCGATGAGCCTGGATTTTATATTCGGTGCATTAATTCGCTTTTATATATTATCGACGTCGGGATTTTTGGATGTCCCTTTTCCGTTACTTGTTCTTTGGTGTTCTTATTTTAGTTGAGATTTATTTGAAAAAACAAGTGAAAAAGGTCCGACATGTATAATGTTGACGATGGGACTTTTAAGAGTCGCCAGTTGGTTTTTTAAATGGTTGTACCAACACAACCGAGAAAAGGTTTGCACATTGACCCAGTGATGTGACACTAATATACGGGTCGGCGAAACCGAGATTCATTTAGGGTCCGGGGATTTGGTTATGCGGGGGGGAAGGTGTTAGGCACCCCCCGTCATCCGTGTTACCACGGTGACCGCCTCTTTTCAAGAAACTATTATCTGAGTGTGTGTGTGTGTGTGTGTGTGGGTCAATGTGCTGTTATATGAAAGTTGTGCGAGGCCTCTTTCGAACCTATATACACAGGATTTGAATTTATGTAAAAATTCAGTTTTTAGCAAGATATGGCAATGATGTTTTATAAAAGAGGTTTTTCAAACCCTACTGCTCAATAGGAATTAAGACCTTTTACACTCCCATTTTTATTAAGTGATCGGCTTGATTGATTTTATTTGACGAATGCGAAGCATCCGTACGAAAATAATATATATAAAAATAATGCCGACTTCCTCGTGGGTATGGAAACCATCTGAGGAAATACAGACATCGCAGAATAATTTACAAGCTGCTTACAGCTGAAAATGTCCATCATGGGAACCGAATCTAGATCCAATGAGATGAATTTGTGATCACATGATTCCTAGGCGCACAGAATATTGCAATTTGTATAAAAGCAAAAAGCAGGTATATATATAAAAGCGATAAATATATATATACAGACAGGATCACCAACCACGAAGCACCTCCATGGGGGATCAGAAATATAAATAAAGCTGTAGATATGGTCAACCGCCACGAAGGAAATTCCAGGCGGGACAAAATGTAAATAAAGCTGTAAATGCGATTAAATCGCCACAAGTAAACTCGAGCGAGACGAAATGTAAAGAAAGCTGTAAAAACTATCAACTGCCACGAAGGGAACTCCAGGCAGGACAAAACAAATATATATATATATATATATATATATGTATATATATATAAGAAAGCAATAAACACACCGGATGTAAAATCCAGGCTCATCGAACATAGTTCGACCACAGTTCATATATATAAGTATATATATATAAAAGTGAGTAAACGCACCAGACCGAAGTCTAGGCTCATTGAACAAAGTCCGACACACAGTTGATATATATAATTATATATATATATATAAAAGCGAATAAACGCACCAGACCGAAGTCTAGGCTCATCGAACAAAGTCCGACAGACAATTAATATATATAAGTATATATACATATATATATATTAAAGCGAAGAAACTCCGCATCAAGTTCAGCTCAATCGAGGCATAACTCGATAATGTTAGTCAATATATATATAAATATATATATATATACAGACTGGAAGGAAACCACGGACCGAAGTCCGGGCAAAAGTAAGCAACACGACTCTTAACGTGTAGAAGGGTGTGTGCAAAGATGAAGAGAAAGACTCTAAAGTGTATCGAGAAGGCTTACGGTGACCGATAAAAGGGCTTCTATATCTTTAGAGTGGGTAAACTTTGGGCTTTTGTGGGTACAAAAGAGGCTATATATGAGCTCACAGATGTTTGAAAGTGGGAAAATACATTTGTATGGCGAAAAGTGAAGAGCAAATTGTGTGTGGTTTCCCGTCTTTTTCTCTTAAAATCAGCACCCCAAGCCTCTTATTTATAGGCAAAATGTGCCGCAGGTGTACCTGCGGCTCAGTCGTAGGTGTACCAGAGGCAGGTCGGGTCATCTTGAAGTACGTACACTCAGGCACTATAAAGTCCACTCGGATTTTGAGAAGTGCAATCCGGGCATCCGTTTTGAGGTGTTCAGGACCTATTTCGGACCACCGTTGTCGAGAGTTGTACGATGACATGGGATTAGAGTTTGTACGAAGTCTTTGAAGATGGGACGATGCCCTCCGGTCTTCAAGCTTCAACTTTCATCCGTTACCCCGCACAATAGTCACTCGGGATTGGTTAGCCTTGTGGGACATTGTTGCGTAGAGACGAGATGTGGCATCGTGTTGGACGAGATGGCGATGTTGCCCCTCAACGGTGTTACTGCCGGATTAGGCTGATAAGCAGACGTTGCTCAGACTTCGCTGAGATTGGACTGCTGCATTTGTTGAAGATCCTCATTGTCATCTTTGAGGTGTGCCTGTCTTCCCGATGTGATTGCCGTGTTGGCACAGTGTATTTCGTTGTGAGTGCCGAGATTGAAGGTGATGGCATTTGAAACAAGCATTTCCGGGGTTATCTCCGAAACTGCATTCCTTGGGGTTATCACCAAGGTTGGTGGCTATTCCCATGGTTGGGACTGAGACTGGATACCTCGGTGTTATCTCCGAGATTAATCGGTCTTCTCCGGTGTGTGTTCCGGTATTGTATCTGCAGGTCTCGGGGTTAAATTCGAGGTTGAAACCGTTACTCCCAGATTGCGATCCGGGGTTAATGCTGAACTTTCGGTAGTATCTGGTGTGGATTTGGATTGTCTTTTAGGGTTCTCTCTTAAAAGACGAATCTGTCCTCCTGTAATGTTAATAACAGTAGTACAGAAAATTTCGAGTGTCTACAGATGCCCCTCTTTATCATACTCATGCATGGCGATGCATGGGTAGGATAAAGAATCCTAGACACTTGAAACGCAACAAGATAAACATGGTGCTAAGTGTAGCAACATGATTCAAATGTATGATGCATGTGTACGGGGTTGTTGCCCAACATGCTGGGGATGATTGTTGGTTCCCTGTTGCTTTAACTGGGGATTGGCAATCTTGACCCGGATCCGATGTGTTTCGAATCTGTTAGGATATTGGTGTTGGAGTTATCACTAAATTCATGTGTTCTTGATAATGACTTGATGCTGAAGGGGTATCTCTTATGTGTAAGAGATTTGTGGGGATAAAGCTTGATCTATTTGAGGATGTGTATAACATAGTCCATCATCTATCCTCTTGGATAATGTTAACCTCTCCTAGTTAGTATCGCCAGAATATGTCATGATTCTGTTGGATTTACTACCAACAGCAAATGCTGTCAGGGATGCCTGACCTTCGTTGACTTGTGAATCAACGGCTGAAACATCCTGTGGGATATGCTGTGACACCCCCAAAATAGGTATACATCACCCATTCTGAGTTGTCAATACATGGTACAGAAACAACTACAACTTTATTATTACAATAGTAAAACTGTGAGTTTAAATACAAATATTATCTTCTCGACAATATCTATACTCAAATAAATCCTCATCACATTTATTGATACATTATTTTACAAAATGGTGAGGACTACTAAACAACTCTCTCTAGAACCTTCATTCCATACCCGAGCTGCATACTCGCTATATTCTCGCCTCTTGAGAAAAAAAATGGAAAAAGAAAAGGGTGAGCTCAACTAGCTCAAGAGAAGAATATTATGACTAAGATAATATACAACAAATTACCGTTAGTCTTCAACAGGAAAAATCTAATAGAATACAATAGACAACAAATTTTAAATCAATATTCGCAAATGAAATAATAATTCATTAGAAGAGTTAAGTAGAGAATGCAAACTACTATCTTCCATGTATGAATTTAAAAGTTCATCGCTCTATCTTTTATCCCTGTAACATCAATCAATATATATCTGGAATCACATATTCATCTTTGCACTACTGAGCCAAAGATATTCATCATTGGTCAGTGTTCATCTAAACACACATTCATCTTTGCACTACTACCAAAGATATTCTTCAGAAATCATTCATCTTTACACTACGTGCCAAAGATATTCAATAATATCATCATTTAAGACCGAGGATGATGAAAATATTTTTAAAGAAACGAATCCAATGAAACAAAATGACAAGGATTAATGATTAAGGATTCGTATTTTGTTTTATCCATGTTCAAAAAAATACCTCAAAAATAATCATAGTGGTGTAAAATTCAAGAATGATCAAAACATGGATACAATCAAAGCTAGTATCCGAATAGATATTTTGGACAAAAGAAGAAATTTCATTTTTCAATTGAATAGTGTCAGATATCGTGAATAGTGCCGTATACGTGAATAGTAACTCGACACCAAAAGATAGAAATTCCACAAAAAACATCTTCACGCTTCATGAATAGTACTCGTGAATAGTAACTCATGAATAGTAACTCATGAATAGTAACTCGTGAATAGTAACTCATGAATAGTAACCCTGACATGAAAAAGTTCCAAATTTGATAAAAAGTTCCAACCAATATTTCAGCATAATGATATTGAAGAAATAATATCATTTGAGAAGAAAATAACATCCCTTACCTCGAAAGATTAGTACTTCTAAATTTGAAATCTAAGGGTATAGTCTTTCAAGGAACTTGCAATCATCTAACAATACTCAAAGTATACTCAAAATACTCACAAGAATACGCTCGATAATATAGAGAGAAAACTTGAGTTTTCGGTGTGATTTTCAATTCAAACCTAATCACCCTATTTATAGGAAAATGCTTAGAACACCAAAAGCGAGTAAAATTTAATAAATTAATAATATAATTATATAAATTTCCTACACATGCCTAGAATCTGATTTCAGCCATCAAACACATGCCACCTTCTAGAAAAAGTAAGAAAAACGTTTTTCTAATTTTAAATATTTTAAACTTCAAAAATCAATTATTTTGAGACTTGAACTTCAATAATTCATAATAAATAGCCCTTTCATCAAAAAATTCGAATCTCACGAGTTTTTATAGGAAATTAAATTTCTACAACTTTGTAGAAGAAAGTTTTCCAAATTCCAAATAGAAATTGGACCGAAATCCACAAACGGGGATTTTTAAAGTTATAATCAAATTCAAATCAATAAATGGGGTCCATTGACATGTTTAACATGTTTTAAACATTTATTGCAACCAAAATACTCTTCCTCCTCAGTATACTCATATATCCCACATTCGTTGTAAAAATATCACCATTATTATATTATTAAAATATAATAATATATTTAAAAGAATTATTTTATCGAGAAAAAGATAAAATTTCAATTTTCAACAATTGTCACATTAAAATTTTTCTCCATCTATATCCATATAAAATCAATATTTTCCTCATCATATGAATCAATAATTAATTATTCACAAATAATATTACGAGAATCACAATATGTGACAACCGTGGTTCACAGGAAAGAGGGGCTTTCAATAAGAATTTCTTCTTCATTGGCGCGCAATTAGGTGACCAAACCTCTCCTTAGGCGTAACTTTCTAGACATTGCCAATAATGTTATCTAATAATATTATTCGAGATAATATGAATTATTGCTTCGATAATAAAAAAATCTTGTGTAATGACAATTATTGAAACAACAAAGAATATAAAATATCAACGCAACAATTATTAACTCAATAAAATCTTTGAGCAATAATTATCGTAACCATTATTGAGTAGTGCCTTCACGTAAGAATCAATAATTGGTGCAATACAGGTATCTTACCGTGTTTTAAACCAGAGTATTTTAACAGTATTAACGGTAATAACCACGCCGTTATTTTTAAACAACTTATATTTGTCGTTTTCTTCATCCAATCGCTTTCCGTTATGGGGCCCACACATGGTCGTGTCGTCGCATTTAATATTCTCTCGATAGTATTTAATATTCCACAACCAAACGAATATTCTAAACAACAATGAATATTTTATAACCACTTGCTTATTTTGAAATATTTGCGTATTTTACCCCTAACTATCCACATTAATCAAATCAACCCTTACTATTTCAAAATAATAAATAGAGAAAATTAAATTTCATTAATAATAAATTGGGGTCTTACATATGCTATCAAGGTTGCTTGGCCTTTGCTGATGTGTGAATCAACTTTGAAACTCTGTGAGGAGATCGTCAAGGTTGCTTGACATTTCTTGGCGACGTAGATCAATGAGCATTACATTGTGACCCTTCAGGGATCCATTTGGGAATATGAGCATCTGGGTATGAGAACCTTGAACAGCTCTATAGCTCTGACAGGTTTAAACGCTATCGGCTGAAATGATGTCAAAGTTGCTTGACCTTTGTTGATACGTGTGTCAACGGCTTGGCATGCGTTGCTACTCCCGCTGGAGATATATGTTGTAACCCCCGTCGGGGACCTATTGGGGATGCATAAGTATGTACGTAACTACCGAATGGTTCTCAACGCTTCGATGGGTTTACTTGCCATCGGCTGAAATAATGTCAAGGCTGTTTGACCTTCGTTGATATAATTATCAACGGATGAACGTGTTGTAACCCCCACCGGGGATCTACGTTGTAACCCCCGTCGGGGACTCACGTTGTGACCTCCCTCACGGATTCATGTCAGAAACCCGTCGAAGGATTCGTATGAGGTAACGACCGAAGTCGTGAGATCGGACCAATATAAGGTATTGCCGAATCTGATTTGTGACAACTGAGGTCATTGGCAGAGTATACCTTGTGTTCAGGCGACTACCAATGAGTGATGTGCAGATTTAATGTCTCATCTGAGAAGACCAGGATTGTATGCTGTTTTGCTCAATCACATAGCATTTTTATTCCCGATTTGACCTTTCAAGCTCGTAAGAACTCCGTTTTAACTCGAACAGGACCGAGCCGGAGGTGTGGGACCCACATAGAGGAGCCGTAGGTGCACCAGCTACAGCCGCAGGTGGGCCTATGGCCAGGCGTGGATGATAAATCTCAGCAGGCTTCACTTCACAAGTCACTTTCAACTTGTTTCACTAAAGAAAAACTGCGAACCACTTCCAGATTTGCTGAGTTCGGGCTGCTTTCTACAAATTCTGTCACCGCACAAGTGTTCTACACTATTCTGGTAACGCATGCATGTATTTTTTTTCTAGTTTCTGTCCGTTAGATTGTGAGATATTGCACAAAATGCATCTAAACACATAGTAATGATTATGTATGCACAAATGACTTAATAAAAAATATTCAACATAGTAAATGTTAGTATTAAACCATGCTGAACATAATGATGTGAAAAAAATTGACTTCTGAGACAGTCAAACTGGCACCTTTTTTGCTATTTTTGTCCTATTTGAGGTCCAATGAGCAAAAGGTAGAAAAGGCAAGATACTCTAGCATTGAGGTTGGCCTTATGCATGATGAGTTTTATTTTTTAATGCATATATTTATATATATATGACTTTGGGGCGTGTGTGCTCTTGAATGGCCACCTAGACATACGCAGCGCATGTGGATAGTCCTATTTTCAAAGGGGACTATGGCAAAAATTTTCAGAATGTAGGCATTGGGTAGTCATGCATTCTAACTTTATTATATATTAAAGTAAATGCATACATGCATATAGTCATATAATGCATTTTAGAAAGCTCCAAGTAAGGCAATACCACACCCTTTCTGAGGTGATTTGGAGACTTGTTGTCTAGATATTATGGATCCGGATCAGCCGAGAAGTTCTTACAGGACCGCCTCTGGCGTACGGCGGAGGGCTTCTGAAGTGCCTCATCCCCGTTCTATCAGACAGCCTCGTTGGTTGGTGGAGGCTGTGATTTGTTCCGTCCAGGTAGAGGTTTCTGACGTTGAGGACGAGGAGGTGGATATTGAGGATCCTGCTCCTGCTGTATATATCCCTCGCAGGGAGTTTCCGAGCATCTAAGTGGTGAACCCAGAGTTGCTAGGTGATTTGGGTAGACACCCATCGATGTACTTGTATGCTAACGAGGTATGACGTTAGACTTTATCTTCCTTCTTTCCTATTGATGAGGATTAAAAGGGTCCTGATGTTGATCGTGCTTCATGCAGTTCCGAGTTTTACATGCCTCGGGGGGCTGGTTTAGCATCCACTCCATGTACCCAGCGTTTCATCCGATTATAGAAAGAAGAGTGCATGAGTGGGGATTTGGGGCATTTTTCTTTATCCTTCCCGTCGTTGTCCCCAGGATTACCTCGGGCATTCTCTCGAGCGATGGTTTCATCGGACTCACTCCTCCCGCTTTGGATTCGAGGTGATGATGGCGCTTATGGATTGGCAATTTATCACGGTGTATGGAGTTTGGAGGGAGGTTCCTTGCATGGCGAATATCACCCCCACTTAATCCGGGTCCTTGTTAGGAGTTCCTGTAGTGCGCTCAAAGGTAGGACTGTTTGTTCAGTCCTTTGGCGTAGATATTATAATGAGCGGGCTATTGAGTGAGCCCATGCCACGATGATGTCGAGGATCGGGATTACGTCGCGGTGATTGTTCCTGATAATCATTTGAGGCTGCTTCATAGCAGATAACTCTTCTACGGTATCTTTCACTCTGGTCAGCGCCACACGCGATGTGGACCATATAGGTGAGTACGATTGGGGCTCTTACACCTTTGCCTATTTCCTCCGGGGCATGCGTCTGCGCTCACAGGGTTTGACCGAGGCTTGGCTAGGATTTTACCCGTTTTTGCTGGTGAGTATTTCTCTTGTCTTTTCCTTTCACAGGTTAAGAGTGTTTACTGATAGCAGATGTTTTGCCATTGTGTTGGCAGTTTTGGGCCTATGAGAGGCTTCCATGTTTGCGTCCTGTGAGTGTGCTAGGCTTAGATACCTATCCACGAGGACGACGATGGCATCATTCTATTTTGCCAGAGGTCCCACATGTCTGAAAGGCTTTGCTTTCATTGCCGTATCAAATTTGGAGTTCTCGACGATCGACGCCATCACATGGCTTCCATATTCAGGGGATCATTTGATCAACGGTTTTGAGTATAGACACCCTGCTGGAGTAGAGTATTTGATTTCCACCCGGAGATTTCCTCTTTTCATCGATGGAGGCTGGGAGCTCTATTTAGGATAGCGTGCTATTAGGAGCACCACAGGGAAGATTCGTATACCGATCTTGCCTCCTATTAGGCGCCATTAGCCTGTATCACAGTCACCCGCCATTGATATTCCATTGTTGGGAGTTGACGATTTTGATTTATCTGAGGGTCCATGTACTCGGGGAGATATTCCGGTATTTGGTGGCTCCTCGTATTATTGGTACCCGATCCCGTGCCACCACGCTTTATGGGGACATGGTTCCGAGATCTTTGATGATGACGGATTGGGTGGTTTTGTGTATGAGCTCAAACTCATCCGACCCAGATTGATAAACGACCCGGCGGTTGGATCGGGCACAAATATTTATTACGCATTTGGGCGAGAGATCCAAAGAGGAGAGACATTTGTTCCTTCCAGCTCAGGTGTTGGCCCCTCAGACGACCCATTTGGTTTTGTCGGCGCAGATCCTCCCCTTTATAGGCCTGACATCCCTGTTGATAGAGATCCAGTAACTCAGGAGGAATTACAATAGGTGGACAGGATTGAGGATGTGGACATCGAGACCATTGTCTTCTTCTGAAGTGTATTCTCGTTATATCTTTTGATAGGCCTCTGTTAGATATTGGGTGGCTGTTCCCCATTCTCGCTATATCTTTAGATAGGCATTTGTTAGTAGTAGGGCGTTTGTGCCCCATTTTCATGTACTTGTAGCTGTATAGAGCTGATGTATTAGATGATGATATATTTAGGAATGTATGAACCATTTTTTTTCATTCCCTTTATCATATTGCCATCCATTATCTGTTATGCATGTATCATGTTATGCATATGTATGTATGTCCAAAGATACTCGGTATTGACCCATGGATGATCTTATGACACGGCCCGCACAGATGTCTTCTTCAACAGTTAGCCGTATAGATCATACCCCACCGTCAATGGTGGTATTGGGTATGCGATCGTGGTACGATAGCATGTCACCACCAGATAGGGTGACTGTAGATCTGTTATTGCAGTATACCATGACCCTTTTGGCATTTAAGGTTCCTGCAAGATTTGTAGATGGGATGCTAGAGCATTGGCTAGCTGATAGGCAGGTATTTCGCTTTGGCACCCATGAGTTAACTCCTACTCTAGAGGAGTATGCCCGTTTGACGATGTTGCCCTAGACCAGGCCTTGCGTACACATGGCTTTGGGAGACATAAGTAGACGATTCATGACTCTCACCAGATTGAGGTGCAGAGTGGTGCGGGGATGGTGACATCCGCCGTGTGATCTCTCAAAGCATTTTTTCGTGTGATAAATTTAGTGCGGAGGATAGCTACTCACGACATTCAGGGGATTTCACTGTGTCGGAGGATCATTGGCGTTCGGCCAGAGTTGATGTACTGATACTATGTGTACTGTCATACGTGTACATGCTGCAGTACATGAATGAGATAGATATAGGCATTATCATGGCGGTGAGAGCTCTCAGGGAGGGTCGTACCATTGTACCTATGATCGTGGCAGAGACCTTGCGATCAGCGTCTTACTACCATACTTACCCGTCAGGTGTGTTTACAGGGAGTTCGGTCATGCTGTATGTGTGGTTTATGTCACATTTACGACCAGTTGGTACCTTTAGACGGCACAGGTATTGTTTCTCCCATGAGGTGGCTATCCGAGATGCTCAGTCCTGGTCCGCATTTTTAGCAGATATCCGAGATCCATTTAGCATATTGTTGTCCTCGGGGCTTTGATCACTATACAGCTTCATTACTCATGCTTCGGGCATGGATTTCCTCCCTTTAGCTGGCTTGAGGGGCGTGACGACTTATCATCCATTGGCCGTGATGTCGCAGTTTGACCAGTTCCAGGATTTTCATCCTTTTGAGGGGCGGCGTCGGTCATTTCGACTTCTCGATACCTCTCAGCCGAGGACCGATCTCGTGTATACGCTTGCTGGGATCAGCGTGAGCTAGCTGCTTTTCCTGCCAGTCGTCCCGGTTATTCCGCAGAGTACTCCGCATGGATGGAGACGAAGGTTTTATCGGCTACAACAGTATTTGCAGTATCGGAGATTGAGTTAGATGATGTAGAGCCTATAGAGGACATTGATACCTACATCAAGGACGATACTGCTGTTGGGTTGCCAACATTTCTTTCGAATTTTCCTAGTACCAGTACTTTTGTGATCCAGCACTCGGCACAGTATTTAGAGCAGAGTCTTCATCTGATGACCTTTGAGAGAGACCATATTTGATCTATGATGTCGACTGCTCTTGATGTGAGGGACGCCGCCCGATTAGAGAGAGACGAGGCATTAGCTCATAGAGATGCCGCTGTTGGTGAGCGAGATGAGGCCAAGTCAAACAGAGACGCAATGATAGTTGAGCGAGATAGTGTTATATCTGCCTGGGATGTGGCTGTCATAGATAGTACTGCAGCGAGGTCCCTTACCACTGGTATGATCGCAGAGATGAGTGCTTATATTGATGAGCATATGGTCATCATGCACATGGCTACAGATCTGTTGGGTCGTGTGGATATTCTTATCTAGGAGACCACAGCTTTACCTCCTTCTTCTGAGAGGGATGCCATGTTGGTCTTGCTAGCTCGCATGTACCCTGATTCGTAGATGATCTTGTATTTACCTGCACAGACTAGCTTAGCCATTTTGTCATGTACATTTCACATTGTATATATATCAAACAGCATTATATATGATAGGGAAAAATATTTTTGGATCACTTCCCTTTTAGATATGCCTTGCTATTTGCTTGATATTTTGCCTGCTGCTTCAGGGCTTGTGATCTTGATGAATTCTGAATTCTTCCTTGGTGGATGGACATTGAGCTGTCTTTGGATAGTTAAGAATAGATCATCGATCTATGTATATCCCTACTATCTTTGGTGTCTTGGGACTTGTTTCTAAATGGAAATGTGGAGAGGAATGTGGCTTTCCTCTCTGAGATTGACCACACCACAGATGGTCGCCAGTACTTCTATTTAGGAGAAGCCTAGTTAATTCCACCTCTTATGGTTTAATATTGCTCTTGAGGTATGACCTTGACTTAGATGGTCGTAGAATCTCCTATTTGGGAGGAGTTCAGTAATTCCATCCCTTTCGTGCGGCCGAATGAAATGTAGTGGATTGAAAGAGAATCCCAATAACCCGCACCGACAATGGTTTGTATTTTGATAGGGGTGAGACCGCACCATGAATGGTGCGCTACATACTCCTATTGAAGAGGAGATCAGTCTGCGTAGTTCGAACTTTGGTGTAAGAGGTTCAACGTCAGTATATGGGCCGATATGGTGTAGGAATGTTTTTGGTTATTTTCTTTGTTTAAGGAGAAGAGGGTAGAAATGTTTTTGTTGTTTTTGTTTTATTGTAACCGGGCAATGTAACATGGTTGCCTACGTACTCCTATTGAAGAGGAGATCAGGTCGACATAGTTCGCCCCTCAGGGCGAGAAGAAAAGCGTAATACCATGTGCAGGTCAGAGTGCCGGGAGGAGAAAGTTTAATCCTAGGTTGAGGATAAACTGCAGGAAGGAGAAGTTTGATCCCATGTATGGGTAGCCAAACCACTGAACGCAAGAGGTTCAATCCATGATGGGATGACCTAAGTTGTATGAGTCTGAAAGGAGAAAGCCAGTGCATTGGCTTGAAGAGTATATTTTCCCTAAGGGCAAAGTGTAGCAAGTTATAGGTGGTGAAGGGTTAAAGAACCGGAATGACTGGTGACCTGATGATGATGCACCAGGGTGTTTGCTAGTTACTTCAGAGATAATACCATTTCACGGTGTCTGAGTTGATGAGTTGTGGAAATTCATCACAATCCATTTCTTGTAATCTGAGAGCGCCTCCTGTTAATACTTCTTTGACAATAAACGGGCCTTCCCAGTTAGGAGCGAATTTTCCTTTGTCCTGATCTTGATTGTCAATAATCTTCTTCAGAACCAAGTCATGTTGTTTAAATTGTCGTAGCTGGACTTTTTTGTTGTAGGATCTGGCGATCCTTTGCTGGTATAGCTGATCATGGAAGATAGCCGCGGTTCGCCTTTCGTCAATCAGAGACAATTGGTGATACATGTCTTGTACCCATTGGTTTTCATCCAGCTGAGCGTCGATCAACACTCTGAGAGATTCCATCTCAACTTCTATGGGGAGCACTGCTTCCATCCCATAGGTTAAAGCGTAGGGGGTTGCCCCAGTTGAAGTACGCATTGTGGTTCAGTGAGGCTAACAGAGTAAGAGGCAATGAGTTAGCCAATCTTTGTGGTTGGTCGACATCTTTGCATAATCTTCTTGATATTTTTGTTAGCCGCTTCAACAACACCGTTCATCTTCGGATGATAGATGATGAGTTAAGATGTTTGATGTGGAATTTCATCGCATAACTCCTCCATCATTTTGTTGTTGAGGTTTTGGCATTATTCGACACAATCACCTCACGGTTGTCCATATCGACAAACGACATTGTTTCTGATGAAAGCAATGATGACTTATTTAGTGACCCTAGGGAAGGAGGCTGCTTCTACCCACTTGGTGAAGTAGTCGATCATGGTGAAGATAAATCAGTGACCATTACTGGCTTTAGGCTCAATGGGCCCAATAACGTCTATTCCCCACATTGAGAAGGGCCAAGGTGAACTCATATTGTGGAGCTCCCGTGGAGGGGTGTGTATAGAATTCCCATGAATCTGGCACTGATAGCATCTTTTGACGTGGTCATGGTAATCAGCCTTGAGAGATAGCCAATAATGTCCCGTCTTGAGGACTTTCTAGACAAGGAGGGGGCCACTCATGTGGGGGCCACAGACTCCGCCATGGATTTCATCCATAAGCCTTTGGGCTTGATCTTTGTCCAGACACCTGAGGAGACCTAGTCCTGCATCTCTTTTATAGAGCGCATCTCCACTCAAGTAGAACTTCATAGCAAGTCGATGGATCTGCCTTTTCTCAGTCAGGCTCGCCTCAGCGGGTGTAGATCTATCTCACAGATATTCCTTGATATGCTGATTCCAAGGAGGTTGGATGGGAGGTAGCTCATCTGGTACTTCTCCAACGTAATTCCCATAAGTGCCGGGCCTTGTGCGGGGAAATTGTGGACGCTTGCAAGTGTTCCTTGTCGATATGCGAATCAAGGAGGCCAAAGTTGCTAATGCGTCGCAAAATCATTCCTATTACGAGGAATGTGTAGAAAGGAGATTTCTTCGAACTCCAAAGCCATCTTCAAAACCTGCCGATGGTAAGGCAGGAAATGTAGTTCCTTGGTTTGATAGTCTCCGGTGGATTGTCTGATTACCAACTCTGAATCTCCAAGGACAGTTAACCGCTTGATACCCATTGAGCGGGCAAGTTTAGCCCTATGAGATGAGCCTTCATACTCAGCCGTATTGTTGGTGCTGACAAACTGTAATTTGAAGGCAACAGGCTACTGCTCCCCCGTATCAGATACTAGAATTCCTCTAGCTTCAAAACCTTCCATGTTAACAGCTCCATAAAAATACATCTTCCATGATTGACGTGTATTGTACAGATGGTGTTGCTGCACTGTCATTACTTCTTCATCGGGGAAATATGTTTCCAAGGGTTTGAAATCCCCTAAAGGTGCGGCGGCCAGTTGATCTGCGATTCCTTGACCTTTGATGGACTTTGGAATCACATATACAATGTCAAATTGTTGTAGGATCAACTGCCATCTGGACAGTCGGTAGTTCAATATGGATTTATTGAACACGTACTTGAGAGGATCCACGCGGGATATGAGATGGGTTGTGTGACCATGGAGGTAATGCTGTAACCTCATGGAAGCCCATGCTAAAGCACAACACGTCTTCTCGATCGAGTGTACTGTGTTGTTCTTCTTTGAACCTTTTCTTTGAGGTAATAGATAGCTCGTTCTTGGCCTCTATCGTCTTTTCTCTCGTCGACAAAGATAGATGATGGCATTGTCACTTATGGACAGGTACATGAACAGGGGAACATCATCCCTAGGTGGTACCAATATAGGAGCTTTGACTAGCTTTTTCTTGATTGTAAGGAAGGAATTCTGGCACTCATCATTCCATTTCATGGAGGAGTTCTTCCTTAATAACTTGAAGATTGGCTCACAGGTTGCCGTGAGTTGGGAGATAAACCTGCTGATGAAGTTGATCCTTCCCAAAAATCCACATATTTCCTTCTCTGTCTGAGGAATGGGCATTTAAGTGATGGCTTAGATTTTGGTAGGATCCAGCTCAATCCCTTTGTGACTGACTAGAAATCCTAGCAACTTGCCTGACTTGACGCCAAAGGCGCACTTAGCTGGATTCAACTTCAAGTTGTACTTACGCAACCTGTTGAATAACTTTCTGAGATGGTCTAGATGATCATCCTCCTTCCGGAACTTGACAATGATGTCATCCACGTAGATCTGAATCTCTTTATGCATTAAGTCGTGGAAAAGAGCCATCATAGCTCGTTGATAGGTAGCTCCGGCATTGATGAGGCCGAATGACAACCGTCTATAGCAAAAAGTTCCCCAAGGAGTGATGAAAGCAGTCTTCTCATGATCTTCCTTGGCAACCATGATCTGATGGTACCCCGCAAAGCAATCAGCAAAGGAGTACATGTCGTATTGAGCAGTATTGTCAATGAGAATGTGGATAAATGGCACGAGAAAGCTATCTTTTAAGCAAGCTTTGTTCAAGTCCCTGTAATCCATGCAAACTTGCACCTTCCTTCCAGGTTTAGGTATGGGCACGATGTTGGATATCCACTCAGGATATGTAGACACCATGATGATGCCGACTTGAAATTGTTTCACAATCTCTTCTTTCACCTTTAAACTCCACTCAGGTTTCAATCGCCTGAGCTTTTGCTTGATCGGCTTAAATCCCTCTTTAATGGGAAGGCAATGAAGGACAATGTCAGTGGATAAACCCACAATGTCTTCATGAGACCATGCAAACACATCCTGGAATTGTGTTAATAGTGTAACCATGTCATTCCGTTGGTTTGGGGTAAGGTCTGAACCAATCTGGATTAACTTAGGGCTTTCTAAGGTTCCGAGATTAAAAGAAGTGGTTTGATCAAGGTTGGGTTTGGGTTTGTCTTTGACCCAATCTTGAATTTTTGGAGGCACCTCAATGTCATCCTGGGGATCCATCAAGGCTAAATTCATCTCTACATCAAAGGTACAATCCTTGTGTAGGAGAGGCTTCGTATCCGCAAATTCAGGCACATCTAAATTCAGAGTCCTGAAACAAAATGTGTTTTCACTTAGTATATATGAAATGCGTTGATCATACACAGTGTTAGCATATACTGGCAAAATAAACTGCTAATACTGTATAGAAAAGTAAGCAGTTATTGTATCTACGAGGCGAGAAAAAGAATTTACGCGCTTACTACCCTGTCGACCAAAGAAAGGAATGTTGTTCCAATTGGTAAGGGTAAAGTCCGGGTGGACCGTAGTGATGGAGGGATTGTCATCATCCTCCTTGTCCCGAATGATGGTCATTACGTCAGGACAATCATCATCTGGGGTGTATCTGTTGGTATGTTCATCATGGATGATGATGCGCATGCCCGACATTATTCTGACAACATTTTCCTTGATTCTCCGCTCCTTTTCTTCGATTATGGGAACTGGAATAATTATTTTCCTTTCCTCCACCGGTTTCGGCTTAGGAAATAACATGGCCTCTTCTTCAATTAATCATGTTGACCTCTTCTTCTTTGTGTTGAGGAAGAGGGTTGTCTTGTATGTGAGGCTGATCGGGTTTGGTGACTACGATCTCTCCATTATCTATTAGGTCCTAGATCTTGTGTTTCAAGGCCCAACAATCCTGAGTATCATGTCCAGGTGTCCCGACATGATAAGCACATTTCCTAGCAGCATTTGAAACCCCGTCCATTAGGGCTGGCTGGTGGAAGAAGATGCGTAATTTTCTTCTGTGTTGTCATAAGATTAAGAATGTTCTCGAGGGTATCCCCTAAGGGTGTAAACACTCAATGGCGTTTGACTTCTCCACCTTTTGGTCTTTGGAGGGTTTTCTTGTTTGTCTTTGGAAAGGGAGTGTAGTTTCTCCTTTAAATGGGCATACTTTGATTGCCTTTTTGTCCTTGTAGTATCAGGGAAACATCTTCCTCTTTCTTTTTATGGACCCTTTGGGGTTTTTTCCCATAATTTCAAGATTGGATGTGATCAGCAACAGCTTTGAGTGTGGCTAGGTCTTGAATCTTTCCTGACTTCAACCCCATTTCAGCCATCTCCCCATGTTTAACCATTTCAGAAAACGGTTTGCCGATGTCGGCTAAAACTCTCTCATAGAAGGGAGCTTCTTGTATGTCTATGAATGTCATGACCATTTCTGATTCTGTCATGGCAGGACTAACTTGGCCAGCCAGGCATCTCCACCTTTGGGCATACTCTCTGAAAGACTCATTAGACTATTTTTTGATCTTGGTAATTTGATACCGATCGGGAGCCATCTGAGTTTGAAAATTGTATTGAGTGAGGAAGGCATGTGCTAGCTCTTCCCAACTGTGAATTTTGGAGTTGTCTAATCTTGTGTACCACTTAAGCAGGCTTCTCGGTTAGACTCTTTTGGAACAATTGCATTTTGAGTTTTTCATCCTCTGCATAGGATCCCAGTTCTCCAATAAAGACTTTTAAATGTGTATAAGGATCCCCTAACCCGTCATATTTTTCAAAGTCAGGAGTTTTAAATTTTTCTAGATAGTAAACACCAGGAGAAATACATAGATCAGCATAAGAAACACTCCCGTGTGTTCCAATTCCTTTGATAGCGCGAAGGGTCTCTTCCATTAGGAGGACTTTCTTTTTGATGTCACCATTGTCTGGATCTCCAATGGAATGGGCAGCATCCTACGTTTTCTTGGTCGTATCCAATTGTGGCTCTGGTATAGTAATGACCGGAATTCCTCCTTGTGTGGAGGGCTCAGTATGTACGGGTATTTTCGACGACCTCTCACAGTCGGGTGTAATTCTTTTAATAGAAACGACCAAATCAGAATCTGTTTTGCTTAATCCGTCGAACTCTTTGCGAGAAAGCTGGATTAAGTTTCGATCTGAGTCGGATGACGACATGATTATTCGTAGGCATGTTGCCTTTTGGACTTTAATGGGTAGTAGGTCCGATTGATTCCCTGCGAAAGACTGGCATAGTTTAGTCCTTAGGGAAGGTGTATAATGACATGCTATGTGATGTGTCCATTTTAGGAATTTTATCCTGCAAAACGGGTGTCAGCTATTCGTAGCATGTATGTGGACATATTGCTTCATATTTCTCATTACATGGAGATAGATATGGAATGAAATTACAAGTAATTGAAATGAGGGCATGAAGAGACTTTCCTTCGTTTTGGGTTTATCAGAGGCTGACCTATCTTAGGTTACTCTCGCGGATTTTTGGCATGAAGGTTCCCAAATCATCGCAATCTACTAGACGGGAAGTTAATCCGATCTTTCAACTGGAGCGAATTTGGGTGGTGCCTTTCCTGAGCCTCAGAGAATTAGTCTTCTCACGAGTCCAGTAATAAAACACCGACGGGATAGCCTCCTGGTGGAGGGACCACACAACATACATTCACATACATCGCGTCTCACCGTATGAAATGATGACATATGCGAAGCACTAATATCATAAGCAATTTATAGTGTGAAGCACTAACATCACACGCAGATATGATGCGAAGCACTAAGAAACAAGACATGCATTCGTACACATTTATCCATTGTAAATGTAACATCCACACACAAGCAGATAACAGTTTTGAAAAGATTGTAGTAGCGGCTTAAGTCCTCTTACTGGAGGTCCCCAGCAGAGTCGCCACCTGTCGACGTCGGGATTTTTGGATGTCCCTTTCCGTTACTTGTTCTTTGGTGTTCTCATTTTAGGTGAGATTTGTTTGAAAAAACAAGTGAAAAAGGTCCGACATGTATAATGTTGTGATGGAATTTATTAATAGTCGCCATTGGTTTTTAAATGGTTGTACCAACACAATGAGAAAAGGTTTGCACATTGACCCGGTGATGTGACAACGATATATGGTTAATGAAACAAGAGATTCATTTAGGGTTAGGGACTTGGTTATCTTGGGGGAAGGTGTTAGGCACCCGTCATCCGTCATTACCACGGTGACCACCTCTTTTCAAGAAACTATTATCGAGTGTGTGTGTGTGTGTAGGTCAATGTGTTTTGTTATATGAAAGTTGTGTGAGGCCTCTTTGAACCTATATAAGCAGGATTTGAATTTATGTAAAAATTGGGTTTTAGCAAGATATGGCAATGATGTTTTATAAAAGTGGTTTTCAAACCTCATTGTTCAATAGGAATTAAGACCTTTTACACTCCCATTTTTATTAAGTGATCGGCTTGATTGATTTTATTTGTGGATGAGAAGCATTAAATGCGAAAATAATATATATAAAAATAATGCCGAGCTTCCTCGTGGGTATGGAAACCATCGAGGAAATCTGAGACATCATGAGAATAATTTACAAAAGTCGCCATACGGTGAAAATGTCCATCACAGGAACCGAATCTAGATCCAATGAGATGAATCTGTGATCACATGATTCCTATAATATTGCAATTTGTATAAAAGCAATAAGCAGGTATATATATAAAAGCGGTAAATATATATATATAGACAGGATCACCAACCACGAAGCACCTCCATGGGGGATCAGAAATATAAATAAAGCTGTAGATATGGTCAACCGCCACGAAGGAAACTTCAGGCGGGACAAAATGTAAATAAAGCTTTAAATGCGGTCAACTGCCACGAAGTAAACTCCAGGCAGGACAAAATGTAAAGAAAGCTGTAAAAACTATCAAATGCCACGAAGGGAACTCCAGGCAGGACAAAACAAATATATATATATATAAGAAAGTAATAAACGCACCGGATGTAAAATCCAGGCTCATCGAACATAGTTCGACTACAGTTCATATATATAAGTATATATATATAAAAGCGAGTAAACGCACCAGACCGAAGCCTAGGCTCATCGAACAAAGTCTGACACACAGTTGATATATATAAGTATATATATATATATAAGCGAATAAACGCACCAGACCGAAGTCTAGGCTCATCGAACAAAGTCTGACAGATAATTAATATATATAAGTATATATATATATATATATATATATATATATATATATATATAAAAGCGAAACGCTCGGGGCATCAAGTCTCAGGCTCAATCGAGGCATAACTCTATAATGTTAGTCAATATATATATAAATATATATATATATAATATATATACAGACTGGAAGGAAACCACGGACTAAAGTCCAGTCAAAAGCAAGAAACACGACTCTCAACGTGTAGAAGGGTGTGTGCAAAGATGAAGAGAAAGGCTCTCAAGTGTGTGAGAAGGCTTACAGCTGACTGATAAAAAGGGCTTCTATATCTTTAAAGTGGGTAAACACTGGGCTTTTGTGGGTACAAAAGAAGCTATATATGAGCTCTCAGGTGTTTGAAAGTGGGAAAATACACTGTATGGCGATTGCAGAGCAAATTATGCAGGGTTTCCCCGTCTTTTTTCTCTTAAAAATCAGCACCTCGAGCCTCTTATTTATAGGCAAAAGGTGACGCAGGTGTACCAGAGGCGGGTCGGGTCGGCCTGGTTCTGTCGGGTTGGGTCGTCTCGAAGTACGTGCACTCAGGCACTGTAATGTCCACTCAGATTTTGAGAAGTGCAATCCGGGCATCTGTTTTGAGGTATTCAGGACCTATTTTGGACCGGCATTGTTGAGAGTTGTACGATGGCATGGGATTAGAGTTTGTACGAAGTCTTTGAAGATGGGACGATGCCCTCCGGTCTTCAAGCTTCAACTTTCATCCGTTACCTCGCACAATAGTCACTCGGGATTGGTTAGCCTTGTGGGACATTGTTGCATAAAGACGAGACGTGGCATCGTGTTGGACGAGATGGCGATGTTGCCCTCACACGGAAGTATTCTGCACGGATTGGGCCGATAAGCAGACGTTGCTCAGACTTCGCTGAGATTGGACTACTGCATTTGTTGAAGATCCTCATTGTCATCTTTGAGGTGTGCCTATCTTCCCGATGTGATTGTCGTGTTGGCATAGTGTATTTCGTTGTGAGTGCCGAGATTGAAGCCGATGGCATTTAAAACAAGCATTTTCGGGGTTATCTCGGCGCATTCCTTGGGGTTATTACCAAGGTTGGTGGCTATTCCATGGTTGGGACCGAGGACTGGATACCTCGGGGTTATCTTGAGATTAATCGGTCTTCTCAAATGTGTGTGTTCGATGATTGTATCTGCGGTCTCGAGGGGTTAAATCCGAGGTTGAAACTGAATTACTCTGATTACGATCCGGGGTTAATCTTTGAACTTCCGGTAGTATCCGGTGTGGATTTGGATTGTCTTTCAAGGTTCTCTCTTAAAAGATGAATCATCCTCTGTAATGTTAGTAATCGTAGTACGTAAAATTTTGAGTGTCTACATATATATATATTTATACTTATATATATATATGAGCGTGGGTCGAACTACATTCGATGAGCCCAGATTTTACATTGATGCGTTTATTGCTTTATATATATATATATATATATATATATATATATATATATATATATATATATATATATATATATATATTTCATCACACTGAGTTTCCTTCGTGTGATTGATCACTCTTATGGCTTTATTTACATTTCGATCCCCCATGGAGGTGCTTCGTGGTTGGTGATCATACTGTATATATATATATTTCTGACTTTTATATATATATATATATATATATATATATATATATATATATATATATATATATACATCGCTTTCATGCAATCAAAGATTACATGCGCTTTAGGAATCATGTGATCACAGATTCATCCCATTGGATCTAGATTCGATTCCCGTGATGGACATTTTTTTCAGCTGTAAGTAGCTTGTAAATTATTCTGCGGTGTCTGAATTTCCTCAGATGGTTTCCATACCCACGAGGAAGTCGGCATTATTTTGTATATTATTTTCGTACGGATGCTTCGCATCCGTCAAATAAAATCAATCAAGCCGATCACTTAATAAAATGGGAGTGTAAAAGGTCTCAATTCCTATTGAGCATCAGGGTTTAAAAAACCTCTTTTATAAAACATCACTACCATATCTTGCTAAAACTGAATTTTTACATAAATTCAAACCCTGTGTCTATAGGTTCGAACGAGGCCTCGCACAACTTCCATATATCAACACATTGACACACACACACACACTCAGATAATAGTTTCTTGAGAAGAGGCAGTCACCGTGGTAACACGGATGTCGAGGGGTGCCTAACACCTCCCCCCTGCATAACCAAGTCCCGGGACCCTAAAGCGAATCTCTGGTTTCAATTTAATTCAGTATATCAGTGTCACACCACTAGGTCAATGTGCAAACTTTTTCTTGGTTATGTTGGTACAACCATTTAAAAAACCAACTGGCAACTCTTAACAGTCCCATCGTCGACATCATACATGTCGAACCTTTTTCACTTGTTTTTCAAACAAATCTCACCTAAAATGAGAACACCAAAGAACAAGTAACTGGAAAGGACACCCAAAAATCCCCGACGCCGACAGTGGCGACTCACTGCTGGGACTCCGAAGAAGAGGACTTAAGCCGCTATTACAATGTTTTCAAAACTTTTATCTGCTTGTGTGTGGATGTTGCATTTACATTTTTGATGAATGTGTACGAATGCATTTCCTTATTGCACTTAGTGCTTCGCACCATAACTGCTTGTGATATTAGTGCTTCGCATATGTCATCATTTTTGTATGGTGAGACGCGATGTATGTGAATGTATGTTGTGTGGTCCCTCCACCAGGAGGCTATCCTATGACGCCCCCAAAATAGGTATACAACACCCATTCTGAGTCGCCAAATACATGGTACAAAAAGCAAACTACAACTTCAATAATACAATTGTCGTGCAAAATAGGACAACACATACTGTGAGTTTAAATACAAATATTGTCTTCTAGACAATATCCACACTCAAATAAGTCCTCATTACAATTATTCAAACACTATTTTACAGAAATAGTGAGGACTACTAAAACATCTTTCTAGAACCATCACTCCGTACCCCGACTAGTTCCTGCTATGTTCTCACCTCCTAAGAAAAATGGAAAAAAAGGAAAATGGTGAGTTCAACTAGCCCAGTAAAGAATATTATGACTAAGATAATATACAACAAATTATCGTTAGTCTTCAACATGGAGAAATCTGATAAAATACAATAGACAACAAATTTTAGATCAACAACTGCAGCGGAAACAACAATACATTAGAAGAGTCAAGTAGAGAATGAGTTCTACTATCTTCTAAGATTTAAAAGTCCATTATCAATATTTTATCCCTGTAACAACAATCAATATACATCTTTAATCAAATATACATCTTTGCACTACAGGCCAAAGATATTCATTTTATATCTTGGTTAATAAGTCATGTTCATCTCAACACTGCTCATCTTTGCACTACTACCAAAGATATTCATCGATTAATTATTTATCTATTGCACTCTGGGCCAAAGATATTTAGTAATATCATCATTTAGGACCGAGGATGATGAAAAATATTTAAAAAAAATGAATCCAGTGAGATAGAAGGACAAATAGTAGGGATTAAGTATAGCGGTTTATCCAAGATCAATAATACTCCATAATAACCAATTTTGAAGAAAATTCAAGAATAGAGATCAAAACATGGATACAATCAAAGATAGTAACCATAATAGACATCTTGGACAAAAAAGAAGAAAATTTCATTTTTCTGAATAGTAGTTAAGTAATGAATGAATAGTGTCGTATACGTGAATAGTCTTTGTATCACGTGAATAGTAACTCCCAAACACAAAAAGTTTCAAATTTGATAAAAAGTTAATACCAACATTTCGGTATAATGATATTGAAGAAAATATCATTTTAAGAAGAATACAACACCCCTTACCTCAAAATATCAGTACTTCTGATCGAAATATCAGTATAAGGCTGAAGGAAACTTGCACTGATGGATAGAAACTCACAAAGTATCTAAATACTCACAAAATACACTCAATAATCTAGAGAGAGAAAGCTTATGTTTCTGGTATGATTTTCAATTCTAACTTAGCACTCTATTTATAGGAAAATGTTAGCAGACTTGACCTGCAACCTGATGGCTTTACCTGCTACTATTCCCACCCACCACATTTAAAATAAAATTCAGTACATTTCTTGACCAACCACAAGTGGGGCCCACTCAATTCTAGAATTTTCCACCAAAAATATAAATTCGGATACTTCAACAATTTTTGAACCAGTCACCTCTTAAAATTCATAACAAATCATAAGTTCATTTTTAACGGTTCAAAATTTGTGGACATATACTCAACTTATATATGTATAACATATCCAAAAATTACAACGATCCAACTGATTCGTATTAAAAATTATAACTCACTTAATATATCAAAAAAACAACGATTTAATTTTTAATACCTTCATTCGCAAAAATAATTGATAAAACACCTCAACATTAACTCTTTCATTTTTAACCACAATAAATATATCCAACATTTATATCCACATAAAATAAATATTTCCTTATCATATGAATCAATAATTAATTATTCACAAATAATATTAGAGAATCACATTTATGACAACCAGTAGATCCTAGGAAAGAGGGGCTTTCAATAAGAATTTCTCCTTCTTGGCGCCGCAATTAGGTGACCAAACCTCTCCTCGATGAACTTTCTAGACATTGCCAATAATTCTATCTAATAATATTATTTAAATAATATGAATTATTGATCTGATAATGGAAAATATTGTGCAGTGACAATTATTGAAACAAAAATAATATAAAATATCAACGCAACAATTATTGAATCAATAAAAAAAAATATTGAACAGTAACTATTGTAACAATTATTGAGTAGTGCCTTCTTACGTAAGGATCAATAATTCATCAATATCTGCATCCATCCAGCGTATTCTTGTATTTTAACCCAAGAGTATTCCAACAGTGTTAACGATAACAACTACGCCGTTATTTATAAAAACTCAAACTTGTCATTTTCTTCATCCAATAATTATTCTGTTATGGGGCCCACAAATGACTGCGCCGTCGTACGAATATTCCCCGACAACAAGAATATTTCACGACCAAATGAATATTCCCCAATAATAATGATTATTTTATAACCACTTGCATATTTTGCAAAATTTGCACATTTCACCCATAACCAGAGAATTATATCAAATTAATACCTTATTATTCACAATAATAATTATAGGAAATTCGATTTTATTTATAATAAGTTGGGGTCTTACAACCTCCTCTCCTTATGAAATTTTTTCCTCGAAATTGACATACGTACCTGGTGTTTCGAAAAGGTGAGGATACCTCGCTTTTATTTCTGATTCCAACTCCCAGGTCATTTCTTCAATAGCATGGTTTCTCCACAAAATCTTAACTTGTGGTATAACCTGATGCGTTGGACATGCTCTTTCCTATCCAAGATCTTAACAGGTACTTCTTCGTACGTTAAATCTTCGGCTATCGCGTCTGGTTCTAACGCAATAATGTGGTTCGGGTCTTTCACATATTTACGAAGCATGGATATGTGAAAAACATTATGAACACGAGACATACTTGGAGGTAATGCGAGTTTATAGGCCACATTTCCTATTCGGTCAAGAATCTCAAATGGACCAACAAATCGTGGATTGAGCTTTACTCTCTTTCCAAATCTTGTAACTCCCTTCCATGGAGCAACATGTAACAATACATGATCTCCAATATTAAACTCCACGTCCTTTCTATGAAGATCAGCATAACTCTTTTGTCGATCTTGTGAGGTTTGAATACGTTGTCGAATCATTTGTATCTTTTCTGTCGTCATGCGTACTAATTCTGGTACCAACGACGTTGCTTCTCCCACCTCGTCCCAGCATACTGGAGAGCGACACTTTCGTCCATACAATGCTTCAAATGGAGCCACACCTATACTTTCCTGATAACTGTTGTTGTAGGAGAATTCCACCAGTGGCAAGTACTTATCCCAACTTCCTTTAAATTCTAGGACACAAAGTCTTAATAGATCTTCAAGGGTTTGAATAGTCCTCTCTGATTGTCCGTCCGTTTGAGGATGGTATGCCGATCTGAATCATAAATCCGTGCCCATAACTTTCTGCAAGCTAACCCAAAATCGTGAAGTGAATCTTGGGTCACGATCCGAAACTATGGATATTGGAATGCCATGCAATCTCACAATCTCATTCACGTACATACTAGCAAGATGTTCAAGGGAATAAGTCTCCCGTATAGGCGAGAAATGGGCAGACTTGGTTAATCTATCAACAATAACCCAAATCGCATTTATGCCTTGAGAAACCTTGGGAAGACCCGTAACAAAATCCATGGTAATGTGTTCCCACTTCCATTTTGGAATCTCAAGTGGTTATAATGGACCCTTTGGCACTTGATGCTCCGCCTTTACACGTTGACAAGTTAAACACCTCAAGATAAACTCTGCGATCTCTCTCTTCATATTGTTCCACCAAAATGTATGTCGAATATCATGATACATTTTGGTACTCCCATGATGGATTACAAATGGTGTATTGTGTGCCTCCATCATGATTCTATACTTCAAGTCAGAATCGTTAGGAACACAAAGTCTGGAGTTGAATCTAAGTATTCCTTCTTCATCGATTCTTGCTTCTGGAATAGCACCTTCTTGCACTTTCTTCTTCATATGCATCAGCTCCATGTCTGTAGCTTGAGCAGTTTTAACTTTATCGATTAAAGTTGGTTCTACTCGTATATTCGCCATCATCATGTGGGTCCCTGGAGTCTTTAATTCTACCTCCATCCTTTGCAATTCATGCAGAATGGGCCTTTGCATTGACAATATCGCTTTTCGTACTCGCATATGATCTTCACTCAATAAATCGACTACTACATTCGCTTTTCCAGGATGATATTTAATAGTGTGATCGTAATCTTTCAATAGTTCAAGCCAACGTCGTTGCCACATGTTGAGTTCTTTTTGGGTGAAGAAATATTTGAGGCTTTTATGGTCCGTATAAATCTCCACTTTCTGCCCATACAAGTAGTGTCTCCAAATTTTCAACATGAATACGACTGCTGCCAACTCTAGATCATGAGTAGGATAATTCCTCTCATATTCTTTGAGTTATCATGAGGCATAGGCTATGACTTTCCCATGTTGCATGAGAACGCATCCTAACCCTTTGCTCAAGCATCATCATATATAACAAATCCATCCGCGTCGGATGGTATTGCGAAACAGTCTGCCGAAATGGGTCTCTCTTGAGCTCTTGGAAACTCTTCTCGCATTCCTCGCTCCATATGAATTTTGTATCTTTTCGAGTCAATTTGAGATAAGCGAGAGTAGCGATTCGAGAAAATCCTTCCACGAATCTTCGATAATAACCCGGCTAAGCCCGTAAAAGCTACGCACTTCGGTCACCGACTTTGGTTGCTCCCAACTTTGTACTGCTTCAATCTTTGTCGGGTCAACAGATACTCCATGTTTTGACACCACGTGCCCAAGGAATGCTACTTCCTCAAGCTAGAACTCACATTTCTTTAGCTTGGCGTAAAGCTTGTTTTCACGAAGCCTTTCAAGTATCAGCTTCAAATGGTGCTCATGATATTCACGGCTTTTGGAATAGATGAGGATGTCATCAATAAAGACAACAACAAACTGATACAAATATTCCTTGAATACACAGTTCATCATATCCATGAAATTAGCAGGAGCATTAGTCAATCCAAAAGATATGATTAAGAATTCATAATGCCTGTACCGAGTTCTGAAGGCAATGTTTGGAATATCCTCAGTTTTAATCTTCAGCTGATGATATCTAGAACGAAGATCGATGTTTGAAAAGAATTGTGCTCCTTGCAACTGGTCGAACAGGTCATCAATGCGAGGTGGCGGATACCTATTCTTGATGGTGACATGGTTTAATTCTCGGTAGTCAATACAAAGTTGCATACTCCCGTCTTTCTTCTTTACGAATAAAACAGGAGCACCCCAAGGAGATGTACTAGGATGAATGAAACCTATGTCTAACAATTCCTGTAGTTGGACATTTAACTCCTGAAGTTCAATAGGAGCCATTCGATATGGGGTTTTAGAAATGGGTTTTGTACCCGGCTCAAGGTCAATAGAGAATTCAACATCACGTTCTGGGGGTAGACCGGGAAGTTCTTCAGAAAATACATCAGGAAATTCTCTAACAACAGAAATATTATTAAAATCTAACTTGTCTTTGTTCAAATCCATAACATGGGCTAAGAAAGCTTGACATCCGTTTTTCAATAAACGAATAGCTTTATGACTTGATATGATAGTGACTGATTTTAGTGGTTTAGTTGTTTGAATTGGTATGACTGGTTGGTTAGGAATATGAAAACTAACAACCTTACGAAAATAATCAATTTCGGCATGATGAGTGGTTAACCAATTAATTCCTAAAATCACATCAAAAGCAAGTATCTTTAAAGAGATAAGATCAATAGGTAATGTGATAGTGCCTACTTGGATAATGCAAGATTTATAAACTGTGGATGTAACGAAAGTTTCACCCAATGGAGTCTCCACTGATAAATCAAAGTCTAATTTCTCCGGAGTCAAGTTTAAACGTTGAGCACAAGCAGGAGAGATAAAAGAATAGGTAGAACCGGTATCTAGTAAGGTATAAACTTCGCAAGAGTTAAAGATTAGCTTACCCGTAATCACCTCATTCGGGTTCCTCGCGTTTTGGCAAGTCACGACACACTCTTACAGGAATCGCTGATTTCGACTTATCCGAGACAGCCCTTGGAGTCACCATCCCAATTGAACTTGGTTTTGATACAGAACAATCACGAGCTATGTGGCCTTCCTTTCCACAGTTGTAACATACCTTGGATTGTTGTGGACAGTTTGGGCAGATATGTCCCTCTTTCCCGCATTTGTAACATCTAATCTGGCTGGCCGTTCTCCTCCCCTAGAATTTGTTGTTGGTCTTTGGTGTTCTTTGTTGATGTCTTTCCGTCATTGTTGAATCTCCTCTTTCTGAAATTTTCACTTGACTCACCTCTCCTATTATCATGGCCACGATGACCACCCGAGTGGTTACCGCCTTTGTTCGTATTTTTCCCTCCTCGTTGGTTATCATCGCTCTAAAGACTGATATCACCGGTATGACCCTGGTTGTGGTCCCTCGGTTGCACATACTCATTATCTCGCTCTAATAATTGAGCCCTATTTACAACATCTGAATATAAAGAAAATTTATGAGATATAAGATATTGCCGAATCTCGGGCTTTTGACCTCTCAGAAACATCCTTGTCATTCGTTCCTCATTTTCGACCAAATGAGGTGCAAACCTGGATAACTCTGTAAACTTCGCCTCGTACTGGGACACCGTCATGTTGTTTTATTCCAGTCTGATAAACTCCACCTCCTTCATATGACGAATACTTTCAGGAAAGTACTTGTCATTGAATAGTTTCTAAAATGTTTCCCAATACATGCTGAGTGAGGCTGGCTGGGTACGCTTCACAGACTCCCACCAGTAGTCTGCCTCACCGCGTAACATAAAGGTGGCAAATGGAACCTTCTGTTCCTCCGTGTATCCCAAGACATCGAATATCTAGGTAATTTGCTTGACCCACATTTCTGCCATGATCGGATCCGGCTTTCCCTTAAATTCTGATGGTCCCAACTCTTTGACCTGCTTGGCTGTGACAAGCCGCACATTGTTAGCATTTTCACCTGTATTCTGTGCACGAGTTTTCCTCATCTGGTTTTGCATAAAATGCAAAAAATTTCTAAACATCACATCATTCATCATTTGTTCGGTAGTTTTGTTTACAGGAGGATTATTGCCTCCCTGTTGCACGTTCTCCTGGTTTATAAATAAAGTTTGTTCCACAGTCTCATACACTCCATTGTTAACGTTCTCAACAGCCATTCTTAAATATCAGTACTTCTGATCGGAATATTAGTATAAGGCTGAAGGAAACTTGCACTGATGCATAGAAACTCATAAAGTATCTAAATACTCACAAAATACACTCAATAATCTGGAGAGAGAAAGCTTATGTTTCTGGTGTGATTTTCAATTCTAACTTAGCCCTCTATTTATAGAAATATGTTAGCAGACTTGACCTGCAACCTGATGGCTTTACCTGCTACTATTCCCACCCACCACATTTAAAATAAAATTCAGCACATTTCTTCACCAACCACAAGTGGGGCCCACTCAATTCTAGAATTTTCCACGAAAATGCTAAATTCAGATACTTCAACAATTTCTGAACCAGTCGCCTCTTAAAATTCATAACAAATCATAAGTTCATTTTTAACGGTTCAAAATTTGTGGACATATACTCAACTTATATATGTATAACATATCCAAAAATTACAACGATCCAAGCATTCGGATTAAAAATTATAACTCACACTTAATATATATCTCAAAAACACCGATTTAATTTTTTTAATACCTTCATTACGCAAAAAACCGATAAAACACCTCAACATTAACTCTTTCATTTTTAACCACAATAAATATATCCAACATTTATATCCACATAAAATAAATATTTCCTTATCATATGAATCAATAATTAATTATTCACAAATAATATTAGAGAATCACATTTATGACAACCAGGCCGATCCTAGGAAAGAGGGGGCTTTCCAATAAGAATTTCTCCTTCTTGGCGCCGCAATTAGGTGACCAAACCTCTCCTCGATGAACTTTCTAGACATTGCCAATAATTCTATCTAATAATATTATTCAAATAATATGAATTATTGATCGATAATGGAAAATCTTTGTGCGGTGACAATTATTGAAACAACAATAATATAAAATATCAACACAAAGAATTATTGAATCAATTAAATAAAATATTGAGCAAAGAATTCACTGTAACAATTATTGAGTAGTGCCTTTTTACGTAAGGATCAATAATTCATCAATATCTGCATCCACGCCAGTATTCACGTATTTTAACCACCGGGTATTCCAACGATTAACGATAACAACTACGCCTAGTTATTTATAAAAACTCAAACTTGTCATTTTCTTCATCCGACAATTATTACATTATGGGGCCCACAAATGATCGCTACCGTAAATACGAATATTCCCAAACAACAAGAATATTTCACGACCAAATGAATATTCCCCGACAACAATGATTATTTTATAACCACTTGCATATTTTGCAAAATTTGCACATTTCACCCATAACCAGAGAATTATGTTAAATTAATACCTTATTATTCACAATAATAATTAGAGGAAATTCGATTTTATTTTTAATAAGTTGGGGTTTTACAACCTCCCCTCCTTATGAAATTTCGTCCTCGAAATTGACATACGTACCTGGTGTTTCGAAAAGGTGAGGATACCTCGCTTTCATTTACGATTCCAACTCCTGTGTCATTTAAATCGATAGCATGGTTTCTCCACAAAATCTTAACTTGTCGTATAACCTTGGTGTGTAGGACATGCTCTTTCCTATCCAAGATCTTAACAGGTACTTCTCCGTACGTTAAATCTTTGGGGTCTTACTCAATAATTAGAGGAAATTCGATTTTATTTATAATAAGTTGGGGTCTTACATATCCCGTCGGTGTTTGATTACTGGACTCGAGAGAAGACTAATTCTCTGAGGCTCAGAGGGGAAAGGCACCGCCCAAATTCGCTCCAGTTGAAAGACCGGATTAACTTCCCGTCTAGTAGATTGCGATGATTTGGGAACCTTCATGTCAAAAAGCCGCGAGAGTAACCTAAGATAGGTCAGCCTCTGATAAACCCAAAACGGAGTAAAGTCTCTTTATGCTCTCATTTCAAATTACTTGTACTTACATTCCATATCTATCTCCATGTAATGAGAAATATGAAGAAATGTGTACACATACATATTTTTTAGCATGCTACAAACAGCTGACATCCGTTTTCCAGGATAAAAATCCTAAAATGGACACATCACATATCATGTTATTATACACATTCCCTAAAGACTAAAAAATGCAAGTCTTTCGCAGGGAAGCAATCGATCCCGTTACCCGGTTAAAGTCCAAGAAGGCACTGATCCCACCGTCAGGCATGGCTACACCGGGCCAGCCTGATTCTACTCCTGTTTCCCGAGAGGAGTTTGAAGGATTAAGGAATCAGATAGCAGGATTGGTTATATTTATAAAAGATTAAAGTAAAAATACGCAAGGCCAGACAATGCCTACTCAACCAGAGTCATTCACACTAGGGGGCAGTCGGGGCATTGGTAAAAAGATGGCAACCCAAATACCTAAACCTCATTCCAATAAAGAAATCACAAATCTCAGGGATGATCGAGAAATTAGGGATATAAGAAAGAAAGTCCACCAAATGGAGGATACCATCCGGTCAATTAAAGGGACTGGATATTATGGGAGTGTCACCTATTCAGATCTCTATATATTCCCAGGGGCTCAATATCCTACCAAATTCAAAGTCCTAGAGTTGGAAAAGTACAATGGGGTAGGCGATCCCTATACGCACCTAAAAGTGTACATTGGCTTAACTGAGGGTCTTATCTTTGAAAATGAAAGCCTCAGAATGCAACTTTTTCAAAAGAGTCTCACTGGAGAAGCTAAAGCCTTGTATGCCTGACTTGACAATGCTAAAATCCACAACTGGGAAGAATTGGCCCACGCCTTTCTAAATCAGTATAGTTTTCAGTCGCAAATAGCACCGGATCGATACCAAGTGACTAAAGTGAAAAAGCAAAGTACTGAATCTTTCTAAGAATATGCCCAAAGGTGGAGACATCTAGCAGCACAAGTCATTCCATCAATGACAGAAGCTGAGATGGTAATGACATTTATTGATATCCAAGAAGCTCCTTACTATGAGAGGATCCTAGCAGGCATAGGAAAGCCATTTACGGAAATGATCAAACACGGCAAAATGGCAAAGATGGGCCTGAAGGCAGGCAAGATTAAAGACTTCACTCCCTTGGAAGCAGTCGCCAAGCATATACAAACTGGCAAGTATGCGAGCGATCCTAAGGGGGTACCCGATAAAGGCAATGAAGATGTATCCCTTGTTGTACAAGGGCAAGCTAGGAGGCCAAACTACAGTCCCCCCATTTGGAAAATGCAAGACAATCTGCCATCTCAACAACAGACTGCATTCAACCAATACCTAGACAGGAAAAGAAAATTTGAAAGAACGTAAAATCGGGTATTCACTCCACTAGGCGATTCCCTTGAAAATGTATTGGCGATATTAATGGATCATAAGAAAATTACCGAACTAGCTCCACCTCTGGAACCAGGGAGCAAAAGATACAATCCAAGCCAGAGATGTGCTTACCACTCAGGGTCTCCAGGACACAATACACAGGATTGTTGGTCCTTAAAACATAAGATTCAAAATCTGTTCGAAAGTGGCAATATTGTAGTCGAACAACCTGACCAACGAAATATCAACACCAACCTTCCGTTGCGACATGATACGGAAGAAGTAAACATGATCGGGTCAGGAAGTGCTGAAATGTATCCAATTCGTAAGTACATACGAATGATGGAGGAATACCCCCAAAAGCACATAACAAATGTCATAGAGTGGGAAAACTCGGAGGAGGGTATGCCAGTAATGCAAAAATTTGATGCGATCCAGAATCAAGTAAACCTGCTGGCTAAGCTGATAGTGTGCCAACATCAGGAAACAAGGAAATTTTTCACTCAACTATCAGAAAGCCAAGAGAAAAAGGACTCCACGATGAGCCAGCTAAATGAAGAAGATCAAAGCTACAAGAAAAGGGGGATGATAAAATTGCTAGAAGATCTCTCCAGCGGAAGAACCGATCGAGGGAATGCGAATTCTCAAAGATGAAAGATCAAACAACCTCCAAAGGAGTCCGAAAATTCACCCCTCTGAGCAAATCCAATGAAGAAATGATACACTTTTTGATAAGCGAAGGAAGGATTACTGAGTTGCTGCCTCCTATAAAGCCCAAGATAAAGAGTAATGATTCCACCAAGATATGTCTCTACCATTCTAACTCACTTGGGCATACGACTGAAGAATGCTGGTCTTTATGACATAAAATCCAAGATATCATTGAAAATGGAAAGCTGAAGATAGAATTTCCCATGACAAAAAAAGGCGAAAAGGAAATAAAAAGCTTAAGATGTCCATTCGAGACAGACAGTTCAAATGAGGTGAATGCTATGAGCGACAATTCTGCCAGAACACAAAGTGGACTGATCCTAATGTAAGAAATGATAGAGGAGATAAAGGCATCCCCAAAGGAGATTCCCCCGCCAACATCAAACGTCCTATGGTTCCAAGATATCAACCACGTTCCTGATTTTATCACCTTGGATGACGCAGAGGAAATACTAATCCTTTCCAAAGAAGAAAAAACCAAAAAGGAAAGTTCTTTGCAAGAAATGCAACAACAGTTCGAGGGAGATTTAATGGTTGAATCCTTTAAAACCCATGAAGAAGGGGAAGGAATAGATGAAGAAAAAGGTGGTGAGATTGTCTGGGAATCCAACCCATTAAAGAATCAGGAGTTCATACCTTTTTACAATGCGTCCATTTCAAGCGCCCACGAGGAATGTCTTGAATCGAGAAGCGATCGAAATTCTGACCCTGGCGAAGACATTCAGAATCAAGGGGTAACCTCTATCACGAGCCCTGAAGGTAACATAACCACTGACAATTGGACTATCAGGCCTCAACTAGCCGAGAAGATGTAGATCCAGGGGATGAAGTTGCGAGTTCCAGAAAATGCCGGAACGGTATCACTTTCTTCGTAGTATGCCTTTTATTTTCCATGCATGTAAATAAATAAAAAAGAAAAAATAAACATCTCTACACTCTTTTCACCACTTACCCCATTGAACCTTTTCAAACCAAAGCCTGAACTACGAAAGACCTGATCTCCTCTTCAATAGGAGTACATAGGCAACCATCAATGGTGCGGTCAAACCAATAAAAACCAAAACAAACACTTCTCAAACACTTACACCCCAGACGATGATTGCCTAGACGTAATGGTCATCATTCGGGAGAAGGAGGTTGATGATAGCCCCTCCATCACTGCAGTCCACCAAGACTTTGCCCTCGACAATTAAAGCAGCACTCCTTGCATTTGCCGATGAGGGTAAAATGGGAAGAAACTCTCTCTACCTTGTATATAGCAATAACTGCTTACGTTTTCTGTACAGTATTAGCAGTTACTTTTGTCATTACAGGCTAACACTTTGTGTGATTGAACAATGTCATATACTAAGTGAAAGCATATTTTGTTTCAGGACTCTGAATTTAGATGTGTCTGTACTTGCTGATGAGGTACCTATTCTCCACGAGGACTGTAACTTTGATGTAAAGTTGGACTCAGACTTGATGGAAATACAAGACGACTATGAGATACCTCAGGAGATCAAAGAATGGGTCGAAGACAAACCTAAGCCAAATCTTGATCGAACCACCTCTTTTAAACCTCGGAACCTTAGAAAACCCCAAACAAGTCAAGATTCGTACGGACCTCACTCCAAACCAAAGGAATGACATGGTTACTCTATTGACCCTATTCTGGGATATGTTTGCTTGGTCTTACGAAGACATGGTCGGTTTATACACAGACATTATCATTCATCGCCTTCCCATCAAAGGGGGATTCAAGCCACTCAGGCAGAAGCTCAAGCGATTAAAACCTGAGTGGAAGTTAAAAGTTAAAGAAGAAATTGTGAAACAATTTCAAGTAAGCATCATCATGGTGTCAACATAACCCTGAATGGCTATCCAACATAGTCCCCGTCATCAAAAAACGGGGAAGGAGGTGCGAGTTGTGTGGATTACGAGATTTGAATAAATCTTGCCTCAAAGATAGCTTTCACGTGTCGTTCATCCACATACTCATTTGACAATCTGTTCGATCGACATGTACTCCTTTCTTTGATTGCTCATGAGGTACCATCAAATCATGGTTACTGAAGATGATCATGAGAAAACTTCATTCATCACGCTTTGGGGAGCCCTTTGCTACAGATGATTGTCATTCGGCCTCATCAATGCCAGAGCTACCTATCAGTGAGCCATATGGCTCTTTTCCGCGATCTAATACATAAAAAAAATAATAATAATAAAATAAAAAGGAAAAAAAAATAAAATAAAAAGAGAAAAAAGAAAAAGAAAAAATCTCTTCAACGGGTTCTACAGTTGCTGCCTTACCATCGACATGTTCTATTGATGGCTTCGAAGTTTGAAGAAAAATCTTTCCTCCACATTCCTCGGAATAGGAATGATTTTGCGGATGCTCTAGCAACCTGGGCCTCCTTGATCAACATACATGACAAGGAAGACATGCCAACCCTCATATTTGCCTAACAAAAGGCTCCAGCCTATAGGAATTACATTGGAGAAGTATCGAATGAGATACCTCCCATCCAACACCATTGATATCAATATATCAATGAGCACTCAGAAGATAGATCTACATCCGTTGAGGCAAGCACGACTAGGAAAAGACGGATCCATCGACTTGTTATGAAATTCTATATGAACGGAGATGCACTCTATAAAAGAGATGCAGAACGATGTCTCCTCAGATGTTTGGACGAGGACCAAGCTCAGAGGCTATGGATGAAATCCATGGGAAAGTATGTGGCCCACAAATGAGCGGCCTTTTACTTATAAGGAAGATCCTACAATAGAAAAGTCTGACTACGACAGTTCAAACAACACGACTTGGTTTTGAAAAAGATCATTGACAACCAAGCTCAGACTAAAGGGAAATTTGCCCCGAACTGAGAAGGCCCGTTTATTGTCAAGGAGATATTAACAGGAGGTGCTTTCAGATTACAGGAAATGGACGGCAATGAATTTCTGCAAACTCATCAATTCGGACACCGTGAAACGATACTATATCTGAGGTTACCATCAAGCGAACATCCTACTTTTGGATCATCAGATCACCAGTCATTTCAGGTTCTTTAACCCTCACTACATACAACCTTTCCTTTTTACCCATCTGCCCCTCAGGGAAAAACACACTTTTCAAACCAACAGCCTGGTTTCACTTCATTTCCTTCAACTTTGGTTATCCCACCAGGGATTAAACCTTTCACACCTTCAATTTATCCTGTACATGGGATTAAACTTTTCATCTCCAATCCGCCCTATACCTAGGGCGAACTACGTCAACCTGATCTCCACAATACACGGGAGTACGTAGGCAGCCATGTTATATGGTCCGGTCTCACCATAAAAAAAACAAACTCACTCTTATCCATAGCCACATACAGAAACAAGTCCCAAAACACCAAAGATGGTAGGGAATACACACAGATCGACGATCCATTCTAAAAATCCTGACACATCTCACTGTCCATTCATCAAGGAGGAGTTCAGAATACATCCAGATCACAAAGTCCTGGAGAAATGAGCGAATATCAAGCAAGTAGCAAGGCACAACTAAAAGGGAAGTGAATCAACATATATTTCCCTGATATATATAATGTTATTTGATATATACAATGTGTACTGTACATGACAAAATGGCTAAGCTAGTCTGTGCAGGAAAATACAAGCCCATCTACAAATCAGTGTATACGCTGGCTATCAAGTCCAACATGGATTCCCTCTCAAAAGAAGGAAGTAACACTTTGATCTCCTACCCAAGGGTTTCTACACGAGCCAATAGATCCACCGCTAACTACATGCGATATCTCGGGTAGATATAGCATCATTCCGCTCAGCAATGATGATATCCCTATGAGTTAGAGCATCATCTCTCTAACAAAGCGACATCCCTACCAGAAAGAGCTGTCAACATCAAAGCCCACATCCACTACCTGTTCATCAGATGGTACAGAAATAAAAGCCTCTTGCGATCTCGGCGTCTTATCAACTCATTTGTCAAAGAAACTATCCCAGACAACAAGCAAGGCTGGGGCAATTTCAAAATGGCGACAACCGGATAGTGGGTTCCTTACAACAAGATTGGGGCAATCTCAGAAGCGGCGACAACTCAACCATGGGGCATTTATCAACCATCCTAAAGTGGAAAATGTACCAGTCAGCGCCATCAGCATGTTCTACATCATCTCAATGGCGATTCAAAAATTATTCACTCGCGATTTGATCAACAAAGAGAGTTCCTCGTATGAATCCCCGACAACAACTTGCGGAATGACTGGGGCATTCTTCGATTCCTGGAAAGGGAAGAAGTTTAAGGCGAAATAAAGCCTCTCATCAAAAGAAGGGGAAAATTCTTAAGAAAGAAGGCCAATGATGAAAGGTCTAGCGAATGAAATCTACACTAGCAACATGCTTTAAGTCCTCACGAGTTGAGGCCTCTACACCGAAGTTCAAATCTGAGCAACGAAAGAGCGAGTTGCACCCTCCAGGGATATCAGCGGCATTCAGGCCATCAGTTCAGCCGAGTTACAAATCAAAAGCTCAAGGAAATGGGGCACCAAGCACCCAACAGCGAAAGGAAATTACAAATCACCTCAAGAAGGGTGAGACATCTGGTGGTTGTCATCAATCTGGCGTAACATCAGGCGAAATCTGGCGAAGAAAAACTTTAAATATTACTTTAGCAAAGGTATCAGATGATCCGGTATTCTAAACAATTAACATCCATCCAGTGCAACATCAAGATAGTCCAGCGATGAAAGGTTCGTATACCACTATTCGAGTGGGAACCGAAAAAGTTTGGCGATCAGCAGGATAGGCACCATTGCAAACTACCAGTGAATACATCGAGAGGGTCTGGTGATTTCAGAGCGTCATCCCCATCAGACATGTGGAAGACATCTCAACTTATCTTCATCAAATAAGCATCAGCAATTAAATGCCAAACCATTGGAGTCAACACCAGCATCTGCAGCAGCAATGATCGGTAAAAGGTAAAGCGATTTGCGATTTGTGATATGTGATTGGCGATATGCAATTTGCGATGCGTTATGCGAAATGCGATGTGCGATGTGCGAAATACGATGTGCGATTTACGAACTGCAATTTGCGAAAACATTTTCATATTCATCATAAACATTCACTACATTGCGATTTGCATCATTGAAAATACCTTGTCATGTTTCAAGTGTCTACTAATCTTTATCATGTCCATTCCATTGCATTGCATGAACATGATAAAGAGAGGCATCTGTAGACACTCAAAATTTCGCTTTCCTGTTACTAACTATGCAGGAGGACAAAAACGTCTTTTTCACACTTCGGAGATAACCCTAGAGAACTACAACATCAATTTTAACCCTGAAGTTAGCCACGGGAGATCCAGTTTCCAACCCCAGAGATAACCCCGAGAAAACAGTTTCCAACCCCGGAGATAACCTCGGGAAAATCAATTTCAACCCCGGAGATAGCCCCGGGGGATCAAGATCAAAGCCTGGAGGTAGCCCCAAGAGGTCAAGCAAACCTCAGAGATAACCCTGAGGATAGTCAAAGTCAACATCAAGTCAACCTCAGAGATAATCCTGAGAAAATACTACTACAACTGCGCGAGAACCGGAGATAACCTTGGGAGGGGAAAAATGGTCATTTTGCTAACTCAACTTCACTACAAATAAAATAGACTCATCTCAACTCAAATTACTTCAAAGGAAGTCCCACAAGAACCATACCTTAACTTCCAAGCCCAAACTACGCAAAACGGCTCAACGGACTGCCTGACGGAAACCCGGGAATGCAATTTCGGTCATAGACTCATCTTCCTAGAATCAAAATAGGTCAAATCGTATATCATTGTGTAGATCTCGGAAAGAGCTTTCCAGAATGGTATGGCACGCTTCCATCGGACTCCGGTTGAAAGTTATAATGAATCGAAGCGAGCAGTAGTGTGCGTTTCGACGACAATGAGACCCACACTTGCCAGGGGCACCCCGGCACCAGCAGTACACCTGCTACTAGGTGTCGCAGGTAGACCTGCCGCTCCCCCCTCTATAAATATGGGGCTTGGGGTGACCATTTTACAAGAAGAAAAGACGAGGAAACCTCGCACATGATTAAGCTCCGCACTCACCCATACAGTATATTTTCCCACTTTTAAACACCTGTGAGCTCATATATAGCCTCTTGTGTACCCAAAAAAGTCAGTGTTTACCCACTATAAAGATATAAAAGCCTTTTTTAGCAGTCAACTGTAAGCCTTCTCACACACTTTAGAGTTTTTCTCTTCATCTTTTACACACACCCTTCTACACGCGTTGAGAGTCGTGTTGCTTGCTTTTTAGGACTTGATATCCGTGTTTTTCATCTTGATCTGTATTTATATATATATATATATATATATATATATATATATATATATATATATATATATTGTAGTAATTTATCGAGTTAGGCCTCGATTGAGCCTGAACTTGATGCCGGAGCGTTATTTTTTTTCTATATATATATATATATATATATATATATATATATATATATATATTATATATATTAAGCGTGTGTCGAACTACATTCGATGAGCACAGATTTTATATCTGGTGCATTTATTCGCTTTTATATATATATATTTATACTTATATATATATATGAACTTTGGTCGAACTCGCTCGATGAGCACAGATTTTACATCCAGTATGCGTTTATCGCTTATATATATATATATATATATATATATATATATATATATATATATATATATATATATATATATATATATATATATTTATTTATTTATTTATTTTCATCACACTGGAGTTTCTTTCGTGGCAGTTGATCGCTCTTATGGCTTTATTTACATTTTTGATCCCCCATGGAGGTGCTTCGTGGTTGGTGATCATGTCTGTATATATATATATATTTACAGCTTTTATATATATATATATGCTTACTGCTTTCATACAAATTGCAGCATTCTGTGCGCCTAGGAATCATGTGATCACAGATTCATCCCATTGGATCTAGATTCGGTTCCCGTGATGGACATTTTTTCAGCTGTAAGGAGCTTGTAAATTATTGCTGAGGTATCGAATTTCCTCAGATGGTTTCCTCAGCTTGTATATTATTTTTAAATGCGGATGATGCTTCAGATCAAATAAAATCAATCAAGCCGATCACTTAATAAAATGGGAGTGTAACAGTCTCAATTCCAATTGAGCATCGGGGTTTGAAAAACCTCTTTTATAAAAAAATCCTTTGCATATATCTTGCTAAAAACCGAATTTTATATAAATTCAAACCCTGTGTATATAGGTTCGAACGAGGCCTCGCACAACTTCCATATAAAAGCACATTGACCCACACACACACACACACACACACACTCAGATAATAGTTTCTTGAAAAGATGCGGTCACCGTGGTAACACGGATGTCGGGGGGTGCCTAACACCTCCCCCGCATAACTAAGTCCCCGGACCCTAAACGAAACTCGGTTTCACCAGCCCATATATCAGTGTCACACCATTGGGTCAATGTGCAAACCTTTTCTCGGTTGTGTTGGTACAACCATTTAAAAAACCAACTGGCGACTCTTAACAGTCCCATCGTTGACATCATACATGTCGAACCTTTTTCACTTTTTTTTTCAAACAAATCTCACCTAAAATGAGAACACCAAAGAACAAGTAACGGAAAAGGACACCCAAAAATCCCGACGTCGACAGGTAGAATCCAACATCGAGTTCGGAATTACCCTGTGCAGAGCGGTCAACCCCAATTCGATATGGATCAGAGAGTAATGATTCAAATCATGGATCAGGAATGCGACGAAGCAATTAATGGTGGAATGTCCTCTATAGCAAAGTCAAGTCTAGCTGGGATGGTGACGCCAAAGAATATCCTAGACAAGTCAAAATTGATAGTTTAAAAGAGAGCATTTTTTTGAGACGAGGAACACGAATGAAGTTATCAACGGGTTAGTTAATTATAAATTCGTGTGAAGTCTATACCTTATTATATACCGGTTCTACCCATTCTTTTATCTCTATTGCTTGCGCTCAACGTTTAAATTTGACTTCGGAGAAATTAGACTTTGACTTATTGGTTGAAACTTCGATAGTAGAAACCTTTGTTACACCCACTGTTTATAGATCTTGTTAATTCAAATCGACACTTTCACGTTACCTGTCGATCTTATCTCTTTGAAAATACTTGCCTTTGATGTGATTTTAGGAATCGATTGGTTAACTACTCATCATGTTTTTCTTAAGGTTGTTAGCTTTCATATTCCTAACCAACCTGTTATGCGAATTCAAAGTAACCAAACCACTAAAGTCAATCATTTTCATATCAAGCCATAAATAAAGAGCCCCGATCATTTTGTTGTTGACTTTCTTGTGTGGAATGCACTGAAGCCAGACTTTCTGTAGGCAACGTCGTGAATGACAGTGGCAAGTTGATAGGTATCAATGTGACGTGATATCCAAGTCTTGGATGAGAGTCACAGTTTTGAATGATATTTCTATTGTTAATAAATTTCTTGACGTATTCTTGAAGACTTCTTAGCCTACCCCTAGAACGTGAAATCAAATTTTGTATTGACCCCGGTACAAAACCCATTTCTAAAACCCTCAATTATTTTCTTCACCCAAAACGAACGTGTAATGTACCAAAGACGTTGGCTTAAGCTGTTGAAGATTACGATCGTACCATTCAATATCATCGTGGGAAAAGCGAACATGGTAGCTGACGAGTTGAGTAGAAGATCGTATGCATTTACGAGTGTGATGTTGTTAACACAAAGACGCATTTCGTATAACTTACAAATGATGGAGATAGAGTTAAAGACTCTAGGGACCCACGTGAAGATAACGAATATACGATTAGAATAGACTTTAATCGATAAAGTTAAAGTTGCTCAAGATACACACCCGAATCTGATGAATTTGAAGAAAAGGTTCAAGAGGGCGTTATTCTAGAAGTAAGAATCAACGAAGGGAGGAAATCTCAACCCTTGATTTAATTGGCCCATTTGAAATCCTCGATCGAGTAGGAACTATGGCCTATAGACTCATTTTACCACCAAGTATGTCGCGTGTTCATAACGTTTTTTTTCACGTATCGATGTTACGTAAATATGTGGACGACCCGAACCACATTATTGAATTAAAACTAGACGAGATAGCAGAAGATTTAACGTATGAGGAGCTACGTGTTAAAATCTTGGATAAGAAGGATCGTATTCAACACTCAAAGGTTATACCTCAAGAGTTAGAATTTGAAGTGAAGTCAAGGTATCCTCACCTATTCGGCATACCAGATACGTATGTAAATTTCGAGGGTGAAATTTCATAATGAGGGGAGATTGTGAGACCCCAGATTTTATGAATAAAGATTTAATTTTCTTGAAATAATTTTTTTTATATTATGGTGTTGATTTGATGTAATGTTATAGTTGTGGGTAATATTTACAAATTTTGCAAAGTAAGCAAGTTGATATAAAATATTCGTTTTATCGGGGAATATTCGATTAGTCGGGGAATATTTTTTTTATCGGGGAATATTCGTACGACGGTACAATCATTGGTGGACCCCACAACAGAATTATTGTCAGATTGAGAAAAAGAAAAAATACTTTATTAGAATAACGGCGGAAGTTTTACCGTTAACTGTTGAAACACCCGGTGTTAAAAGTACAGTAATACGCGTGGTTGCATAGTAGTACACGGTATTGATTATTGATGCTTATGTGAGAAGTCACTCAGTTTTGTTCAATCAAGTATTCGTGACACTTTTCATATCGGAGTACTATTCACGAGTTACTATTCACGAGTTACTATTTACGAGTTACTATTCACGAGTTACTATTCGCAAGTTACTATTCGCGAGTTACTATTCACGAGTTACTATTCATGAGTTACTATTCACGGTGTATTATTCACCCGTAAAATATATTTCTTTTCGATCCAAATTATTTTTGGGTACAATATTATTCCATGAGGAGATGTGCTAATTTTTCAGACCGTTGGTTGAAGTTATAATATTAAATCAATATGGACCGCTGGTGGAAAGTTATAATAGTGAATCAATATGGATCGCTGGTTTAAAGTTTTAATAGTAAATTAGTATGGACCGTTTCTTTAAGTTTTAATAGTAAATCAATATGGACCGTCCGTTTAAAAGTAAATAAATCTAGACTATTCATGAATTAGTTACTTATTCGGTCCATTTTCCTATAAATAAGCTCATTCCTTCATTATTTCTTACTTAATTCTTTGAAACTATAGAGAGAAATTATAGATAAATTATAGAAAAGTATCTCGCTACTTCCCTACTCTTATATTCAGTTTCTTTTTTTACGGTAAGGGGTATTATTTCTTTTGTATTCATGATGAGAACACGTTATTCCATTATTTATTTTTCTCGTTAGAATAACTTTGTATATACTGGGCTACCTTATACTTGGTGAAATTCTTACATTATTTCATTATTTATTATTCAGCCGGAATATCACATGCTCATGCATTTACAGGACTGGTTCCATTATTTATTATTCATTGGAATATCACATGCGTGCGTTCTGTGGGACCGGTTCCATTCTTTATTATTACTCGTTGGAATATCTTGTTTGTGCTTTTACGTCGGACTGGTTCCGTTATTTATTATTCTGTTGGAATAACCTGCATGTGCGGTCTATCGCATGCATGGTGATTTCTTTTGTTATTCCATTCTTTATTATACTCAGTTAGTTAAAACTTTAACTTCTATACTCCATGAATTTAGTGGAATATCCTTGATATTTGCACTTCATCCAGTATCTTTTCATAAAAATATTCTTCTGAGCATTCTTGAATTTTACTCTACAAAGAAGTATCATGTTGACAATGTGGACGTTATTAGTTCCTGGATAAATTAATTCTTGAACTTGTTTTATTGAATTCATATATCATTGTCATCATCCTCATGCTTATATTATGTTGAAAGTCATATGTGGCCTGTAGTGCATAGATGGACTTGGTATGATTATGACCAGGGATTATTCGGTATAATCATAACCGTAATGTTACAAATGATGTGGAAAAAGTCCTCATTGGCCCGTAGTGCATTGATGGAAAGATTTTGGTATGATTATGGCTATGGATTCTCTTTTGCCGTAGTGCAAAGATGAATTGTTTTATGGCATGATTAGGACCGCTGATGAAAACATGATTATCTTAAAGCCGTAGTGCATTGATAATTCGTGGTCGTGATACTAAAGAATACCCTTGGCCGTAGTGCAGGGGTGATTTGATGATGTGGTTTATTTATTAAGCTGAGTCCTAGCGATAAAAGTGATGAAAATCCTTTTAAATCATAGAAGATAGTAGATTTTATTCCCTACTTGACTCTTCTAATGGATTGCTTATTCCGCTGCAGTTAAACTTGATAGTTATTATATTTTATCAGTTTAACACTGTTGAAGGCTAACGATAAATTATTCTGCATTATCTTAGTCATAATATTTTTTACTGGGCTAGTTGAGCTCACCCTTTCTTTCAATGTTCTCTTCAGGAAATGAGAATGTAGCTGGGCCAAGTCGGGGAACAGAGTGATGATCTTAGATGTTTGTATTAGTAGTCCTCACTATTCTGTGAAATAGTGTGATAATAATTGTAATGAGGACTCCTGTTGAGTTTCTATACTCTCTAGTAGACAATATTTATAAGACCCCAACTTATTATAAATATAATCGAATTTCCTCTAATTATTATTGTGAATAATAAGGTATTAATTTGATATAATTCTCTGGTTATGGGTGAAATGTGCAAATTTTGCAAAATATGCAATTGGTTATAAAATAATCATTGTTGTCAAGGAATATTCATTTGGTCGTGGAATATTCTTGTTGTCGGGGAATATTCGTACGACGGCGTAGTCATTTGTGGGCCCCATAACAGAATAATTGTCGGATGAAGAAAACGACAAGTTTGAGTTTTTATAAATAACGACGTAGTTGTTATCGTTAACACTGTTGGAATACCCGGTGGTTAAAATACAGTAATACGCGTGGATGCACAGTATTAATGAATTATTGATCCTTACGTAAGAAGGCACTACTCAATAATTGTTATAGTAGTTACTGTTCAATATTTTATTTTATTGATTCAATAATTTCCATTATCAGATCAATAATTCATATTATTTGAATAATATTATTAGATATCATTATTGGCAATGTCTAGAAAGTTCATCGCTATGAGAGGTTTGGTCACCTAATTCATGCGCCAAGATGAGGAGAAATTCTTATTGAAGCCCCTCTTTCCTGTAAACTACCGGTTGTCATAAATGTGATTCTGTGATATTATTTGTGAATAATTAATTATTTATTCATATGATAAGGAAATATTTATTTTATGTGGATATAAATGTTAGATATATTTATTGTGGTTAAAAATGAAAGAGTTAATGTTGAGGTGTTTTATTAGTATTTTTGTCGGAATGAATGTATTAAAAATTAAATCAGTGTTTTTGAGATATATTGCGTGAGTTATAATTTTTAATCCAATCGTTGGATCGTTGTAATTTTTAGATATGTTATACATATATAAGTTGAGTATATGTCCACAAATTTTGAACCGTTAAAAATGAACGTATGATTTGTTATGAATTTTAAGAGGTGACTGGTTCAGAAATTATTGAAGTATCCGAATTTAGCATTTTGGTGGAAAATTCTAGAAATGAGTGGGCCCCACTTGTGATTGGTGAAGAAATGTGCTGAATTTTATTTTAACTGTGGTGGGTGGGAATAGTAGCAGGTAAAGCCATCAGGTTGTAGGTCAAGTCTGCTAACATTTTCCTATAAATAGAGGGCTAAGTTAGAATTGAAAATCACACCAGAAACATAAGCTTTCTCTCTTTCTCTGTCTAGATTATTGAGTGTATTTTCAGAGTATTTAGATACTTTGTAAGTTTCTATTCATCAGTGCAAGTTTTCTTCCTTATCGATATTACGATCGTAAAATCTTGATATTTTGAGGTAAGGGGTGTTATATTCTTCTTAAAATGATATTTTCTTCAATATCATTATACCGAAATATTGGTATGAACTTTTTATCAAATTTGGAACTTTTTGTGTCGGGGTTACTATTCACGTATACGGCACTATTCAACGAAAAATGAAATTTTCTTCTTTTTGTCCAAGATGTCTATTATGGTTACTATCTTTGATTGTATCCATGTTTTGATGTCTATTCTTGAATTTTGCTTCAAAATTGGTTATTATGGAGTAGTATTGATCTTGGATAAACTGTTATACGAAACCCTACTATTTGTCCTTCTGTCTCATTGAATTCGTTTTCTTTAAAATATTTTTCATCATCCTCAGTCCTAAATGATGATATTACTAAATATCTTTGGCCTGTAGTGCAAAGATAAATGATTAACTGATGAATATCTTTGGCCCGTAGTGCAAAGATGAACAGGTGTTGAGATGAACATGACCAACTGGTGATACAAATGAATATCTTTGGCCTGTAGTGTAAAGATGAATATTAATTGTTGTTACAGGGATAAAATATTGATGATGGTCTTTTAAATCTTAGAAGATAGTAGAACTCATTCTCAACTTGACTCTTCTAATGGGATTGTCGTTTCCGCTGCAGTTGTTGATCTAAAACTTGTTATCTATTATATTTTATCGATTTCTCCTGTTGAAGACTAACGATAATTTGTTGTATATTATCTTAGTCATAATATTTTTTACTGGGCTAGTTGAGCTCACCCTTTTCCTTTTTGTTCCATTTTTCTCAGGAGGTGAGAACATAGCAGGAATTAGTCGGGGTACGGAGTGATGGTTCTAGAAAGATGTTTTAGTAGTCCTCACAATTTCTGTAAAATAGTGTTTGAATAATTGTAATGAGGACTTATTTGAGTGTGAATATTGTCTAGAAGATAATATTTGTATTTAAACTCACAGTATGTGTTGTCGTATTTTGCACGACAATTGTATTATTGAAGTTGTAGTTTTCTTTCTGTACCATGTATTTGGTGACTCAGAATGGGTGTTGTATACCTATTTTGGGGGCGTCACAGTTGGTATCAAAGCTTAGGAATATGGTCTCTAGCGGAGATCGGGGAATAGAACTAGGAGGGGAGAGATGAGTAAATCCTTCGCTAGTGTGTCCTATCTAAGCTTATTTGTTGGTCAGTCATAATATAGGGATATTATGTGATGTGTTAATTTGTTTAATTAACCCTTGTTTTATGGCAGTATTTAAGAATGGCCGATGAGAAGCGTTAACAATGGAGTGTATGAGGCGTGGAACAACCTTTAGTTACAAAACCGGAGAACGTGCAGCGGTGAAGGCAATAATCCTCCTGTAAACAACACTACCAAACAAATGATGAATGATGGGATGTTCAGAAGTTTTTTGCATTTTATGAAAAACAAGACGAGGTAAACTCGTGCACAGAATACGGGTGGAAATGCTAGAAATGGGCGGCTTATCACAGCCAAGCAGTTCAAAGAGTTGGGACCACCAGAATTTAAGGAAAAGCTGGATCCGATCATGGCAGAAACGTGGGTCAAACAAATTACCAAGATATTCGATGTCTTGGGATGCACGGAGGAACAGAAGGTTCCATTCGCCACCTTTATGTTCCGTGGTGAGGCAGACTATTGGTGGGAGTCTATGAAGCATACCCCCCACCGACTCAAAGATGTCTTGGGAAACATTTCAGAAACTATTCAATGACAAGTACTTTCTCGAAAGTATTCGCTATATGAAGGAGGTGGAGTTTATCGATGGAACAAAACAAAACGATGGCGGTGTCCCAAAGACGAGGCAAAGTTTGCGAGTTATCCAGTTTGCACCTCATTTGGTCAAAATGAGGAACGAATGACAAGGATGTTTCGAGAGGTCTAAAGCCCGAGATTCAAAGAATATCTTATATCTCATAAATTTTCTTTATATTCAGATGTTGTAAACAGGGCTCAATTATTAGAGCGAGATAATGAGTATATGCAACCGAGGGACCATAACCAGGGTCATACCGATGACAGCATTCATCAGAGTGATGATAACCAACGAGGAGGAAAAAATACGAACAAAGGCGGTAACCACTCGGGTGGTCATCGTGGCCATGATAATAGGAGAGGTGAGTCAGTGGAAATTTCAAAAGAGGAGATTCAACAATGACGGGGAAGACATCAAAGAAGAAAGACCAACAACAAATTCTGGGGAGGAGAACGACCGCCGGTTAGATGTTACAAATGCGGAAAGAGGGACATATCCAAACCGCGTCCACAACAATCCAAGGTATGTTACAACTGTGGAAAGGAAGGCCACATAGCTCGGGATTGTTCTGTAGCAAAACTGTGACGCCCCCAAAATAGGTCCATTCCATCCAACCCATTCTGAGTCGCCCAATACTTGGTACAAAAACAACTACAACTTTATTACTACAATTGTCGTGCAAAATACAACAACACATATACTGTGAGTTTTAATACAAATATTATAACGTATATAATACGACAATATTCATACTCAAATTATTACATGCCATATAAAGTACAACAGCAAATATTTCAAGTCTACAAAGGGACACGAGAAGAATTCTGTTCACTTCTTTTTAATGCGGTGCACTTTTGACGCTTCTAGGTTACGTTCGCCTCACCCTATTGTTTTTCACCAAAATCAATTATTAAGTGACGTATAAAATACGACACATACATCTTAGGTCCTCAATATAATTATATATTGCATGTCATGCCATTTTATAACGTATTGAGAAACTTGGACAGTCTCGAACCATTACACTATTCCCCTGTTATCCCCGCTCGACCCAACTACACTTTTATTACCTGAAAGGAATTGTGAAACAAAAGGGTGAGCACAAACTAGCCCAGTAAGAAATATCATGACTAAAGATAATTAAATTATCAATAGCATTCATCAGTAATAAATCAGAGATTTAGAACATATGGTAGATGATAAAACTTTTTAACCATAATTGTAGTGGAACGAGCAATCCATTAGAAGAGTCAAATAGACCATAAAGTCCATTATCTTCTTCATATTAAAAGTCCACCAACAATATTTTATCCCTGTAACATCAATCAACAATTCCTTTCCACAATCATATGAATAACTCATAATCATAATTGTGATTCTAAATTTCTCTTCTCATCCAGGACGAAGATAATTACATTACATGTCTTTACCTGAAACATCAAAGATCATGGTTATACCAAATCACAGTTCCTGTTCATAATCATGCTAATAAATTCATCTTTGCACTACGGGCCAAAGATATTCATCAACAGTTCATCTTTGCACTACAGGCCAAAGATATTCAACAACAGGTCATCTTTGCACTACAGGCCAAAGACATTCATATCTCAAAGAAATACATAATCATTTCAGAATTTATATAAACCATAATTATAACCATGTTGATCAATTCACCTTGCACTTAAGCTAAAAATATTCCATTGTAAATTCAATGGTCATGATTATACTAGTCAACAATTCAACTTTTCACTACTAGCCAAAGAGAACTCATAGTCACGATCATACCAATACTTTACCCATCTTTACACTCAAGTCAAAGAGAAATTCCATCACCAGGGTTATAAAAATGTTATATATGATAATAAAAACAATAGGATCAATAACTACATTTAATTTCAAGAGCAAGATTCATAAATTAATGATTTCATAATACCTTAATCCAAATGTTATAAGTTACTTAATAATCTCATAATCTAATATTATTAATATTACCACAATATCTTAATCATTTTTTACACTTATAAACAATTTATTTTAATTATTTATACTTTACTAATTAATGCATTTAACCATTCTAAAATGCCAAACTCATAAGATTTCATCACCAATAACCAAAACCTTCATCAAAAATCTGCATATACCTTATATAGGATTCTTAAGCCATAAAATCCTATTTTCCAAATTTCTTACTGCACATAACATATTTAATTCATTTACTCATAATTAAACCATTTTCATGAAAAATAACCAAATCAGTTCCAAAAATATTTTTTTGTGGGAGTTAGCATAATATAGTCCTATATTGAACATATATTTTTCTCAGAATTTTTAAAATTCATTTACTATTTTTCATATGGCCAAAACTGTCGAATATTTAGACATTTATCATAAATTGTACTTTTATCCAAATATTTCAAATTTTACAGAGTATACTGATATTATATAGATGTACTTCCAATAAAAATTTCATCAATTTTGGAGTTAATCACAAGGAGTTATAAGCGGTTACTTTTAAAATAGTGTTTTCTCATAAAATCCATAACTCCTAATCTATACATCCAAAAATCGCCATTTTTAGACACAATCTACAAAACTCATCAAAAAATCATTTCAAATAGTTCCAGAATTTTTGAAGGTTCAAAAAAATTTCGAAATTGAATAACATAATAACCCTTACATACTAATGACAATATCCCCTACTATCCCTTACCTCAAAAGAGTAGTACTTCTGACTGGAATAACGCTGAACGAACTTGCACCGTATAGAAACACTCAAGATATCAAAATACTCACAAGAATACACTCGATAATATAGAGAGAGAAATAGAGAGAAAATTTCAATTTCTGGTATGATTTTCAATTCTAACCTAAGCACCTATTTATAGGAAATTGCTTAGAACACCAAAGTAGAAAATTGAATATAATATATACATATATATATATATATATATATAAATTTTCAAGCCCACCTTTGAAATCAGATCTTTGCATTTTCCACATGCCAATCTTCTAGAAAAAAGGTAAGAAAAACGTTTTTCATAAATAAAATATTTAAAACTTCCAAAAATCAATTATTTTGGAACTACGGAACTTCAATATTTCATAATAAATAGCTCTTATATCAAAAAAATTCAAACCACATGTCTTTCCCATAGGAAATTCCATTCTCTACAACTTTGCAGAAGAAAGTTTTTCCAAATTCCAAACAGAAATTGACTGAAATCCACAAACGGACGATTTTACAGGCTATAATCAGATTTTAGTCAAAATTTGTGTACACCATCATGTTTAACATGTTTTAAACATTTTTTGTAACACACAAAATATGTGTTTAGCATTTAATGCAACAAAACTACTCTTCCTCCTCATTTATTCATATATCAAACATTCATTGTAACAATATCACCATTATTATATTACTGTAATATAATAATATATTACATCAGAAAAGATAAAATATCAATTTTCAACAATTGTCACATTAAAAAAAATTCTCCATCTATAACCACATAAAATGAATATTTTCCTTATCATATAAATCAATAATTAATTATTCACAAATAATATTACAGAATCACATCATCGACAACTGTGCGGTTTCAGGAAAGAGGGGGCTTTCCAATAAAGATTTCTCCTTACTGGCGCGCAATTAGATGATCAAACCTCTCATTCACAGAACTTTCTAGACATTGCCAAAATTGATATCTAATAATATTATCCAAATAATATGAATTATTGATCCGATAAGGGGAAATACTGTGCTGTGACAATTATTGAAACAACAATAATATAAAATATCAATGTAGCAATTATTGAACCAATAAAATAAAATATTGAACAGTAATTATTGTAACAATTATTGAGTAATTCCTTCTTACGAAAAAAATTATCATGCTTCATGAATAGTACTCGTGAATAGTAACTCATGAATAGTAACTCGTGAATAGTAACTCGTGAATAGTAACTCATAAATAGTAACTCATGAATAGTAACTATTAAAAAATTGAATACTTTTATTTCATAAAATTCAGGGTCTTACAATCTCCCCTTCTTATGAAATTTCGTCCCCGAAATTTACGTACCAGGTATTTCAAAGAGTTGAGAATACCTTGCTTTCATTTCAGATTCCATCTTCCCTGCCATCATGATTTCTCCAATGCTCATCTCCTGTATTTCAGATATCATTCTAGAATACAGCTTCAAAACAAAGGTTAATTGACATATCATAATTTGTCAACTTAAGTAAGAAAATTCAGCTTAAGTAGGACACACTAGCGAAGGATTTACTCATCTCTCCCCTCCTAGTTCTATTTCCCGATCTCCGCCATAGATCATATCCCTAAGCTCTGATACCAACTATGACGCCCCCAAAATAGGTCCATTCCATCCAACCCATTCCGAGTCGCCAAATACATGGTACAGAAACAACTATAACTTTATTACTACAATTGTCGTGCAAAATACAACAACACATATACTGTGAGTTTTAATACAAATATTGTAACGTCTATAATACGACAATATTCATACTCAAATTATTACATGCCATATAAAGTACAACAACAAATATTTCAAGTCTCCAAAGGGACACGAGAAGAATTCTGTTCTCTTCTTTTTAATGCGGTGCACTTTTGACGCTTCTAGGTTGGGTTCGCCTCACCCTATTGTTGTTCACCAAAATAAATTATTAAGTGATGTATAAAATACGACACATACATCTTAGGTCCTCAATACAATTATATATTGCATGTCATGCCATTTTATAACGTATTGAGAAACTTGGACAGTCTAGAACCATTACACTATTCCCTTGTTATCCCCGCTCGACCCAGCTACACTTTTATTACCTGAAAGGAATTGTGAAACAAAAGGGTGAGCACAACTAGCCTAGTAAGAAATATCATGACTAAAGATAATTAAATTATCAATAGCATTCATCAGTAATAAATCAGAGATTTAGAACATATGGTAGATGATAAAACTTTTCACCCATAATTGCAGCGGAACGAGCAATCCATTAGAAGAGTCAAATAGACCATAAAGTCCATTATCTTCTTCATGTTAAAAGTCTACCAACAATATTTTATCCCTGTAACATCAATCAACAATTCCTTTCCACAATCATTTGAATAACTCATAATCATAATTGTGATTCTAAATTTCTCTTCTCATCTTGGATGAAGATAATTACATTACCTGTCTTTACCTGAAACATCAAAGATCATGGTTATACTAAATCACAGTTCCTGTTCATAATCATGCTAAGAAATTTATCTTTGCACTACGGGCCAAAGATATTCATCAACAGTTCATCTTTGCACTACAGACCAAAGATATTCAACAACAGGTCATCTTTGTACTACAGGCCAAAAACATTCATATCTCAAAGAAATAAATAATCATTTCAGAATTTATATAAACCATAATTATAACCATGTTGATCAATTCACCTTGCACTTAAGCTAAAAATATTCCATTGTAAATTCAATGGTCATGATCATACTAGTCAACAATTCAACTTTGCACTACTGGCCAAAGAGAACCTATAGTCACGATCATACCAATACTTTACCCATCTTTACACTCAAGTCAAAGAGAAATTCCATCACCATGGTTATAAAAATGTTATATATGATAATAAAAACAATATGATCAACAACTACATTTAATTTCAAGAGCAAGATTCATAAATCAATGATTTCATAACACCTTAATCCAAATTTTATAAATCACTTAATAATCTCATAATCTAATAATATTAATATTACCACAATATCTAAATCATTTCTTAAACTTATAAACAATTTATTTTAATTGTTTATACTTACTAATTAATGCATTTAATCATTCTAAAATGCCAAACTAATAAGATTTCATCACCAATAACCAAAACCCTCATAAAAAATCTGCATATACCTTATATAGGATTCTTAAGCCATAAAATTCTATTTTCCAAATTTCTTACTTCACATAACATATTTAATTCATTTACTCATAACCAGACCATTTTCATGAAAAATACCAAATTAGTTCCAAAAATATTTCTTTTCTGGGATTTAGCATAATATAGTCCCATATTGAACATATATTTTTCTCATAATTTTTAAAATTCATTTACTATTTTTCATATGGCCAAAACTGCCGAATATTTAGACATTTATCATAAATTGTACTTTTATCCAAATATTCTGAAATTTACAGAGTATACTAATATTATATAGATGTACTCCTAATAAAAATTTAATCAATTTTGGAGTTAATCACAAGGAGTTATAAGCGGTTACTTTTATAATAGTCTTTTCTCATAAAATCCATAACTCCTAATCTATACATCCAAATATCGCCATTTTTGAACACAATCTACAAAACTCATCAAAATATCATTTCAAATATTTCCAGAATTTTTGAAGGTTCAAAAAATTTTGAAATTGAAAAACATAATAACCCTTACATACTAACGACAATATCTCTTACTATCTCTTACCTCAAAAGAGCAGTACTTCTGACTGGAATAACGCTGAACAAACTTGCACCGTATAGCAACACTCAAGATATCAAAATACTCACAAGAATACACTCGATAATATAGAGAGAGAAATAGAGAGAAAATTTCAGTTTCTGGTGTGATTTTCAATTCTAACCTAAGCACCTATTTATAGGAAATTGCTTAGAACACCAAAGTAGAAAATTGAATATAATATTAATATATATATATATATATATATATATATATATATATAAATTTTCAAGCCCACCTTTGAAATCAGATCTTAGCATTTCCCACATGCCAATCTTCTAGAAAAAAGGTAAGAAAAACGTTTTTCATAAATAAAATATTTAAAACTTCCAAAAATCAATTATTTTGGAACTACGGAACTTCAATAATTCATAATAAATAGCCCTTTTATCAGAAAAATTCAAACCACATGTCCTTCCCATAGGAAATTCCATTCTCTACAACTTTGCAGAAGAAAGTTTTTCCAAATTCCAAACAGGAAATGACCGAAATCCACAAACGGACGATTTTACAAGCTATAATCTGATTTAATGCAACAAAACTACTCTTCCTCCTCATTTATTCATATATCACACATTCATTGTAACAATATCACCATTATTATATTACTGTAATATAATAATATTGTAAGACCCCGAAATTTATAAAATAAAAGTATTCAATTTTTCTTATAATTACTATTCAGTAAATGGTTAAATTGATAAAAGTTAAAGTTAAGGGTGATATATGAAATTTTTTTCAAAATACACAAGTGGTTATAAAATATTCATTGTTGTCGGGGAATATTCATTTTGTCGTGGAATATTCTTTACGTTGGGAATATTAAATGCGACAAGCATGTGACCATTTTGTGGGCCCTATAACAGAATAACTGTCAAATGAAGAAAACGACAAAATTAAGTTTTTATAAATAACGGTGTAATCGTTACCATTAACACTTTTGAAATACCCGGTTGGTAAAATAAAGTAATACGCTTTGTTGCACAGTAGCACACGGTATTACACAGTGTTTTTGAATTATTGATCCTTACGTAAGAAGGCACTACTCAATAATTGTTACAGTAGTTACTATTCAATATTTTATTTTATTGATTCAATAATTGCTGTGTTGATATTTTATATTATTGTTGTTTCAATAATTATCACTACACAATATTTCTCATTATCAGATCAATAATTCATATTATTTGAATAATATTATTAGATAGCATTATTGGCAATGTCTAGAAAGTTCTGTCAAGGAGAGGTTTGGTCACCTAATTGCGCGCTAGTAAGGAGAAATTCTTATTGGAAAGCCCCCTCTTTCTTGGGAATGGCCTGGTTGTCATAATTGTGATTCTGTAATATTATTTTTGAATAATTAATTATTGATTTATATGATAAGGAAATATTTATTTGATGTGGATACAAATGATGGATTTATTTATGTGGTTATAAATGAAGGAATTAATGTTGTGGTATTTTATCAGTATTTTTGTCGGAATGAATGTATTAAAAATTAAACTAGTGTTTTTGAGATATATTACATGAAAGTTATAATTTTTAATCCAAATGAGTTGGATCGTTGTAATTTTTGGATATGTTATACATATATAAGTTGAGTATATGTCCACAAATTTTGAACCGTTAAAAATGAACGTATGATTTGTTATGAATTTTAAGAGGTGAATGGTTCAGAAATTGTTGAAGTATCCAAATTTAGCATTTTGGTGGAAAATTCTAGAATTAAGTGGGCCCCACTTGTGGTTAGTGAAGAAATGTGCTGAATTTTATTTCAAATGTGGTGGGTGGGAATAGTAGCAGGTAAAACCATCAGGTTGCATGTGACGCCCCCAAAATAGGTATACACAACACCCATTCTGAGTCGCCAAATACATGGTACAAGAAGCAAACTACAACTTCAATAATACAAATGTCGTGTGAAATACTGACGGTATAGATATACTGTGAGTTTAAATATAATATTGTCTTCTAGACAATATCCACACGCAAATAAATCCCCATCATATTTATTGATACATCATTTTACAAAAATGGTGAGGACTACTAAATAACTCTCTCTAGAACCTTCATTCCATACCCCGACTAGTAGTACTCGCTACATTCTCGCCTCACGAGAAGAAGAATGGAACAACAAGGAAAAGGGTGAGCTCAACTAGCCCGAAGTAAAGAATGTTATGACTAAGATAATATACAACAAATTATCGTTAGTCTCCAACGAGGAAAAATCGATAGAATCTGATAGACAACAAGTTTCGGATCAATATTCGCAATGAAATAATAATTCATAGAAGAGTTACGTAGAGAATGAAATCTACTATAATCTATGAATTTAACGGTCCATCATCAATATTTTATCCTGTAACATCAATCAATATTCATCTCAAATCAAATATTCATCTTTTGCACTTCTGAGCCAAAGATATTCATCAATCGGTCATATTCATCTCAACACTGTTCATCTTTGCACTAAAGGCCAAAGATATTCATCAATCGGTCATGTTCATCTCAACACTGTTCATCTTTGCACTAAAGGCCAAAGATATTCATCGATCGGTCATGTTCATTTAAACACTGCTCATCTTTGCACTCTGAGCCAAAGATATTCATCGATCGGTCGTATTCATTTAAACACCGCTCATCTTTTGCACTACAGGCCAAAGATATTCTTGAAATCATTCATCTTTGCACTACTGTGCCAAAGATATTCAATAATATCATCATTTAAGACCGAGGATGATGAAAAATATTTTAAAGAAAGCGAATCCAAATTGAAACAAAATGACAAGGATTAAGGATTCGTACTTGGTTTTATCCACGTCCAAAAATACCTCAAAAAATAATCAAAGTGAAGTAAAATTCAAGAATGATCAAAACATGGATACAATCAAAGCTAGTATCCGAATAGATATTTTAGACGAGCAGAAAAATTTTCATTTTTTAAATTGAATAGTGCCGTGATTCGTGAATAGTGTTGATATCGTGAATAGTCTTAGTATCGTGAATAGTAACTCCGACACCCAAAGGTAGAAATTCCACAAAAAACATCTTCACGCTTTATAAATAGTACTCGTGAATAGTAACTCGTGAATAGTAACTCATGAATAGTAACTCGTGAATAGTAACTCATGAATAGTAATTCGTGAATAGTAACTCATAAATAGTAACCCCGACATGAAAAAGTTCCAACCAATATTTCAGCATAATGATATTGAAGAATTAATATCATTTGAGAAGAAAATAACATCCCTTACCTCAAAGAATCAGTACTTCGGAAGGAAAGGTCGGAAGTGATCTTTGAATGAAACTTGTCTTGAACAAAGAACTCTCAAAGTATCTAAATACTCACAAAATACGCTCAATAATATAGGAGAGAAGAGAGAAAACTTTGTTTACGGTGTGATTTTCAATTCTAACTTAGCCCTCTATTTATAGGAAAATGTTAGCCAAAGGCAGACTTGACACTGCTACACGATGGCTTTACCGCTACTATTGCCACCCACCACATTTGAAATAAAATTCAGCACATTTTTTCACCAACCACAAGTGGGGCCCACTCAATTCTAGAATTTTCCACCAAAATCAATTATAACCACGATTTTAGAATCGGACACCTCTTAAAATTCATAACAAATCATTCGTACATTTTAACGGTTCAAAATTTGTGGACATATACTCAACTTATGTATGTATAACATACCCAAAAATTACCACAATCCAACGGTCGGATTAAAATTATAACCCCATAATATATCTCAAAAACCCCCGATTTGATTTTTAACACCTCCAATCCGATAAAATCTTGATAAAACACCTCAACATTAATTCCTTCATTAATAACCACATAAATAAATCCATCATTTATATTCATATAAAATAAATATTTCCTTACCATATGAATCAATAATTAATTATTCACAAATAATATTATTGAGAATCACATTTTATGACAACCGGTAGTTCCGGGAAGAGGGGCTTTCAATAAGGATCTCTCCTTCTTTCGGCGCCGCAATTAGGTGACCAAACCTCTCCTTAGAGGCAGAACTTTCTAGACATTGCCAATAATGTTATCTAATAATATTATTCAAATAATATGAATTATTGATCGATAATAGGAAATCTTTGTGCGTTGACAATTATTGAAGCAATGATAATATAAAATACCAACGCAAACAATTATTGAATCAATAAAATAAAAATCTTTGAGCGGTAATTCTTTGTGAAAATTATTGAGTAGTGCCATCTTACGCATGCGAATCAATAATTCAACAATCTTGTGCTGCAATCCGTGTCTTCTTGCATGCAACCACGCGTATTCTTCGTATTTTAACCACCGGGTATTCCAACGATCCTCTAAGCAGTAACAACTACGGCAGTTATTTATAACCACCCAAACTTTGTCGTTTTCCTCATCCAATCGCTTTTAGTTATGGGGCCCACACATGGTTTGCTTGCGTCGTCGCATACGAATATTCCTCGACGATCATTGAATATTCCACGACCAAACGAATATTCCCAAACAACAATGAATATTTTATAACACTTGCTTATTTTGAAATATTTGCGTATTTTACCCATAACTAACCACATTAATCAAATCCACCCTTACTATTTCAAAATAATAAATAAAGGAAATTAATTTTATTTAAAAAAAATTTGAGGTCTTACAACCTCCCTCCTTATGAAATTTCGTCCTCGAAATTGACGTCACGATACACAGTGTTTGAAAAGATGAGGATACCTCGCTTTCATTTCCGTTTCCAATTCCCTGGTCATTTCCTCTATAGCATGATTCCTCCACAAAACTTTAACTTGTGGTATGACCTTTCTTGGCGTAGGACATGCTCCTTCCTATCCAAGATCTTGTGGTACCTCCTCACACGTTAAGTCTTGGCTATCTCGTGGGTTCTAACTTCAATAACGTGTTTGGTCGTCCACATATTTACGTAACATCGACACGTGAAAAAGCGTTATGAACACGCGTCATACTTGGTGGTAAAAGCGAGTCTATAGGCCACGGTTCCTATTCGATCGAGAATTTCAAATGGATTAATAAATCGAAGGTTTGAGCTTTCCTCACCTCACCGATTCTCGCTTTTAAAATAACAACTTCTTGCACCTCCTTCTTCAAATTCATCAGCTCCGGTGTGTAGCTTGAACAGCTTTAACTTTATCGATTAAAGTCGATTATACTCGTATATCATCACGTACTCGTATATCATCACGTGGGTACCTAAAGTTTTCATCTCCATCTCTATTATTTGTATATTATACGAAATGAGTCTTTGACAATATTGTACTCGTACTTGTATACGATCTTCTACTCAACACGTCAGCTACCACGTTCGCTTTTCCAGGATGGCATGGTCAGAATATGTGCTGAAATGAGTCTCCTCTTGAGTTCTTCGAAGCTCTTGCCACATTCCTTGCTCCATTTGAATTTTGTATCTCTATGAGTCAGCTACGTTAATGGAATAGCGATTCGAGAATATCCTTCAACGAATCTCCGATAATAACCAACTAAGCCTAGAAAGCTATGCATTTCGATTACCGACTTAGGTTGTTCTCAACTGTGACTCATATCCCAACCTTGGATAGCACGTCACAATGACACCTATCAGTTTACTATATCATGCGAATATGGCGTCCCTTACGGAGAGTGCGGCAGGTGAATTCCACAAAGGAAGTCACAAGATAAAGGCTCAGGTACCAAATTCTATAGTTGAATTTTTTAACTCCTGAAGTTCAATAGGAGCCATTCTATATGAGATTTTAGAAATGAGTTTTGTACCGGGTTCAAAGTCGATACAAAATTTAATATCGGAGCTTTGGGAGTAAGCCAAGAAATTCTTCGTGAAATACGTCGGGAAAAATCAATAACAACGGGAATATTATTCAAATCGGCGTGTCTTTATTCAAATCCATAACATGGACTAAGAAAACTTGACATCCGTAATAAAGCGAATGACTTCATGGCTTGATATGAAAATGTTTGATTACAATGGTTTGATTGCTTGAATTGAATAACGAGGTTGCTTAGGAATATGAAAACTAACAACCTTACAAAAGCAATCAATTTGGCATGATGAGTAGTTAACCTTAAAATCACATCAAAAGCAAATATCTCTATAGAAATAAGGTTAACGGGTAATGTGATAGTGCCAACTGAATCAAACAAGATTTCTAAACAACGAGATGTAATGAAAGTTTCTCTAACATGATTCTCCATAAATAGGTCAAAGTCTAATTTCTCCGTAGTCAAGTTCAAGCGTTGAGCGTAAAGCAAGAGAGATAAAAGAATGGGTAGAATGGGGTATCTAGTAAGGTATAAACTTCGCAAGAATTTATAATTAACTAACCCGTGCTAACCGTTCGAGTTCCTCGCATTTTGACCGGTCACGACAAACGTTCTTCCAAGAACCGTTGACTTTGACTTTTCTCGGGATGATCTTTTGAGTCACCGTCCTCTTTGAACTAGGTTTCATTATCGTCATAATCTCGAGCGATATGTCCTTCCTTTCCACAATTATAGCATACCTTAAAGCTGTTGTTGTGGGCGGTTTGGTGATATGTCCCTCTTTCCGCATTTGTAACATACGATAGATGGTCTTTCTCCTCCTTGGAACCCGGTTGCCCACACCGGTTGCCGAGCGTCTTCACATGGTGGTTGTTGAATCTCCTCTTTTAAAATCTCCTCCCAACTCGCTTCTTCTATTTTCATGGCCACGATTACCACTAGAGTGGTTACCGCCTTTGTCCGTATTCTTCTTTCTCCTTTGGTTATCGTTATTACGATGGATCGCTATCTTTGGTATGATCCTGGTTATGGTCCCTCGGTTGAACGTACTCGTTATCTCGCTCTAACAATCTGAGCCACATTTACAACACATCTGAATAGAGAAAATTTATGAGAAATGAGATCTTGGCGTATGCCGGGTTTCAAACCTCTCTCGAAACATCCGCGTCATCGTTCCTCATTCTCCACCAAATGAGGTGCAAACACGGATAACTCCATGCAAACTTCGCCTCGTCTTTGGGACACCGTCATGTTATTCTGCTCCAATCTAATAAACTCCACTTCCTTCATATACGAATACTTTCGGGGAAGTACTTGTCATTGAGCTATTTTTGAAACGTCTCCCATGACATCTTTGAGTGCAATTTGGATGGAGTGCGCTTCATGATTCCCACCAAGATGTCTTTCGCCACGGAACATAAAAGTAGCGAATGGAACTTTTCTGTTCCTCCGTACATCCCAAGACATCGAATATCTTGGTAATTTGTTTGACCCATGTTTCCGCCATAATCGGATCCGCTTTCCCTTAAATTACGGTGGTCCCAACTCTTTGAAGCTTGGCATTTGTGACCACCGTGAATTGCTATCATTTCTCCTATATTTTGAACACGAGTCTCCTAAATCGATTTTGCATGAACTGCAAAAACTTCTAAACATTCCTCGTTCATCATCCGCTTTCGGTGGTGTTGTTCATAGGAGGTACATTGCCGACTGTTGCACCTTCTCCTCGTTGGTGAGTACTGAGCGTCTCCACGGTCTCATTTACTCCACTATTAATATTCTCGATCGACATTCTCAAATATCGTCATAAAATAAGGGTTAATTAAGGAAATCAATATATCACATAATATCCCTATATCTTGACCAACTAACAAATAAGCTTAGGTAGGACACACTAGCGAAGGATTTACTCGTCTCTCCCTCCTAGTTTTATTCCCGATCTCCGCCAGAGATCATATCCCTAAGCTCGATACCAACCATGACTACTGGACACCAACATGTGTCAACACCTCACCGATGATACCTATCGGTTTGCCATGCAGAATCAGGCGTCCCCCTACGGAGAGTCCGGCCCGGTGCATCCCCATCAACAGAAGTCACCGGATAGAGGCTCGGGGCTCTTTACTTATGGCTCGATACAACCGTGGCGCCCCAAAATAGGTATACACAACACCCATTACGAGTCGCCAAATACATGGTACAAGAAGCAAACTACAACTTCAATAATACAAATGTCGTGTGAAATACGACAGTATATACTGTGAGTTTAAATATAATATTGTCTTCTAGACAATATCCACACGCAAATAAATCCCCATCATATTTATTGATACATCATTTTACAAAAATGGTGAGGACTACTAAATAACTCTCTCTAGAACCTTCATTCCATACCCCGACTAGTACTCGCTACATTCTCGCCTCCTGAGAAGAAGAATGGAACAACAAGGAAAAGGGTGAGCTCAACTAGCCCAGTAAAGAATGTTATGACTAAGATAATATACAACAAATTATCGTTAGTCTCCAACAGGGAAAAATCTGATAGAATCTGATAGGCAACAAGTTTCGGATCAATATTCGCGTGAAATAATAATTCATAGAAGAGTTACGTAGAGAATGAAATCTACTATAATCTATGAATTTAACGATCCATCATCAATATTTTATCCTGTAACATCAATCAATATTCATCTCAAATCAAATATTCATCTTTGCACTCTGAGCCAAAGATATTCATCAATCGGTCATATTTCATCTCAACACACTGTTCATCTTTGCACTAAAGGCCAAAGATATTCATCAATCGGTCATGTTCATCTCAACACTGTTCATCTTTGCACTAAAGGCCAAAGATATTCATCGATCGGTCATGTTCATTTAAACACTGCTCATCTTTGCACTCTGTGCCAAAGATATTCATCGATCGGTCGTATTCATTTAAACACCGCTTCATCTTTGCACTACATGGCCAAAGATATTCTTCAGAAATCATTCATCTTTGCACTACTGCCAAAGATATTCAATAATATCATCATTTAAGACCGAGGATGATGAAAAATATTTTAAAGAAAGCGAATCCAATTGAAACAAAATGACAAGGATTAAGGATTCGTACTTGGTTTTATCCACGTCCAAAAATACCTCAAAAATAATCAAAGTGAAGTAAAATTCAAGAATGATCAAAACATGGATACAATCAAAAGCTAGTATCGAATAGATATTTTAGGCGAACGTAAAAATTTTCATTTTTTAGATTGAATAGTGCCAGATTCGTGAATAGTCAGATATCGTGAATAGTCTTTAGTATCGTGAATAGTAACTCAGACACCCAAAGGTAGAAATTCCACAAAAAACATCTTCACGCTTTATGAATAGTACTTTCGTGAATAGTAACTCGTGAATAGTAACTCATGAATAGTAATCGTGAATAGTAACTCATGAATAGTAATTCGTGAATAGTAACTCATAAATAGTAACCCAGGACATGAAAAAGTTCCAAATTTGATAAAAAGTTCCAACTGATATTTCAAAGATAATGATATTGAAGAATTAATATCATTTGAGAAGAAAATAACATCCCTTACCTCAAAGAATCGATTGCCGGAAGGAAAGGTCGGAAGTGATCTTTGAATGAAACTTGTCTTGAGCAAAGAACTCTCAAAGTATCTAAATACTCACAAAATACGCTCAATAATATAGGAGAGAAAAGAGAAAACTTTGTTTTCGGTGTGATTTTCAATTCTAACTTAGCCCTCTATTTATAGGAAAATGTTAGCCCTACAAAGCGAGACTTGACACCGCTACGATGGCTTTTTACTCGCTACTATTGCCACCCACCACATTTGAAATAAAATTCAGCACATTTTTCACCAACCACAAGTGGGGCCCACTCAATTCTAGAATTTTCCACCAAAATCAATTATAACCACGATTTTAGAATCGGACACCTCTTAAAATTCATAACAAATCATTCGTGCATTTTAACGGTTCAAAATTTGTGGACATATACTCAACTTATGTATGTATAACATACCCAAAAATTACCACAATCCAACGGTCGGATTAAAAATTATAACCCCATAATATATCTAAAAACCCACGATTTGATTTTTAACACCTCCAATCCGATAAAATACCGATAAAACACCTCAACATTAATTCCTTCATTAATAACCACATAAATAAATCCATCATTTATATTCATATAAAATAAATATTTCCTTACCATATGAATCAATAATTAATTATTCACAAATAATATTCTGAGAATCACATTTATAACAACCAAAGTAGTTTCAGGAAGAGGGGCTTTCAATAAGGATCTCTCCTTCTTGGCGCCGCAATTAGGTGACCAAACCTCTCCTTAGATGCAGAACTTTCTAGACATTGCCAATAATGTTATCTAATAATATTATTCAAATAATATGAATTATTGATCCGATAATAAAAAATGCGTGCGGTGACAATTATCAAACAATGAATAATATAAAATACCAACGCAATGACAATTATTGAATCAATAAAATAAAATATTGAGCAGTAATTCTTGTGAAAATTATTGAGTAGTGCCATCTTACGTGCGAATCAATAATTCAACAAATTCAACAATGTCTGGTAATACCTCTTTATGCGAACCACGCGTATTCATCGTATTTTAACCACCGGAGGTATTCAACGATCTTAATTGAGAATAACTACGCCGTTATTTATAACCACCCAAACTTTGTCGTTTTCCTCATCCAATCGCTTTCCGTTATGGGGCCCACACATGGCTGCGCCGTCGTACGAATATTCCTCGACAGTACGAATATTCCACGACCAAACGAATATTCCCCGACAACAATGAATATTTTATAACCACTTGCTTATTTTGAAATATTTACGTATTTTACCCATAACTAACCACATTAATCAAATCCACCCTTACTATTTCAAAATAATAAATAAAGGAAATTAATTTTTATTTAAAAAAAATTTCGGGGTCTTACATTGCAGGTCAAGTCTGCTAAAATTTTCCTATAAATAGAGGGCTAAGTTAGAATTGAAAATCACACCAGAAACATAAGCTTTCTCTCTTTCTCTCTCTAGATTATTGAGTGTATTTTGTGAGTATTTAGATACTTGGTGAGTTAATATTCATCAGTGCAAGTTTCCTTCAGCGTCATATCCGATATCTAGTCAGAAGTGTTGCTCTTTTGAGGAAAGGGATAGTAAGGGATTTTAAGGGTTATTATGTTTTTCAGTTCATACTTCTTCTGACCTACAGAAAATTCTGAAAAAATTTGAAATGATATGTTGATGAGTTTTATTGATTGAGTCCAAAAATGGTGATTTTTGGATGTATAGATTAAGAGTTATGAATTTTATGAGAAAAGACTATTTTAAAAGTAATCGCTTATAATTCCTTGTGGTTAACTCCAAAATTGATGAAATTTTTATTGGGAGTACATTTATATAATATCAGTGTACTCTGTGAATTTCGGAATTTTTGGATAAAAGTACAATTTATGATAAATGTCTAAATATTCGGCGGTTTTGGCCATATGAAAAATAGTAAATGAATTTTAAAAATTCTAAGAAAATTATTTGTTCAATATGGGACTATATTCTGCTAAATCCTAGAAAAGAAATATTTTTGGAACTGATTTGGTATTTTTCATGAAAATGGACTAGTTATGAATAAATGAGTTAAATATGTTATGTGAAGGAAGAAAATTGAAAAATATGATTTTATGGCTTGAGAATCATATATGTGGTATATGCAGATTTTTGATGAGGGTTTTGGTTATTGGTGATGAAATCTTATAAGTTTGGCATTTTATGATGATTAAATGCATTATTTAGTAAAGTGTAAACAATTAAAATAAATTGTTTATAAGTTTAAAAAATGTTATTTTTTCAATATCATTATACCGAAATATTGGTATGAATTTTATTATGGAATTTCTACCTTTTTGTGTTAGGGTTACTATTCATGAGTTACTATTCACGAGTTACTATTCACGAGTTACTATTCACGGGTATTATTCACTACAAAATTGGTTTCTTTTTCTAACCAAATTATAGTTGATTTATGAATATTACTCTGGAAATTAAAACTATATATTGATTATATTGATTTTATTATCATATATAACATTTTTATAACCCTGATGTTGAAATTATCTTTCACTTGAGTATAAAGATGGGTAGATTATTGGTATGATCATGACTAAGGTTCTCTTTGGCCAGTAGTGAAAAGTTGAATTGTGACTGGTATGATCATGACCATTGAATTTATAATTGAATATCTTTAGCTTAAGTGCAAAGGTGAATTGATCAACATGGTTATAATTATTGTTTATATAAATTCGAAATGATTATATATTTCTTTGAGATATTAATATATTTGGCCTGTAGAGTAAAATATGAACTCATTGAGGAATATCTTTGGCTTTTGTCAGTGCAAAGATGAACCAGTTAATGAATATCTTTGGCCCGTAGTGCAAAAGATGACTGTTGTTGAATATCTTTGCCGGAGGTGCGAAGATGAATCGTGGATGAATATCTTTTGCTGTAGTGCAAAGATGAATTTATTAGTATGATTATGAACAGGAACTGTGATTTGGTATAACCATGATCTTTGATGTTTCACATGTGATGAAAATTATATTCGTCCTGGGTACGAAGAGGAATTTAGAATTACAATTATGATTATGAGATATTCATATAATTGTGCAAAGGAACTGTTGATTGATGTTATAGGGATAAAACATTGTTGGTAGACTTTTAACATGGAGAAGATAATAGACTGTATTGTCTATTTGACTCTTCTAATGGATTGCTCGTTCCGCTACAACTATGGTTGAAATTTTTATCATCTACCATATGTTCTAAATCTCTGATTTGTTATTGATGAAGGCTATTGATAATTTAATTATCTTTAGTCATGATATTCTTTACTGAGCTAGTTGTGCTAACCGTTTTGCTTCACAATTTCTTTCAGGTAATAAAAATGTAGCTGGGTCGAGCGGGGGTAACAAGGGAATAGAACGGTGGTCTCTAGCTGTGGAGTTCTCCCTAAACAGTATAGACAAGTGTGTTGTATACATCTTTTAGTAGTTATATTTGGTGAATCATATAGGAGAGGCGAACCCAACGTTGGAAGGGTGTTTTGCCACTATCATACAAGATGTCTAATGACATACAACCTCGTGTCATCATAAGACAGGGTTGTGCTCATCCACTTGCTGAGTATATTTACGAGCACTACCTATATAATCTTGGTGTTTGTTTGAAGTATAATTCTCAATTTGAGACAGTGGAGATAATGATAAATCAAGAGAAGACTCACCATTGGGAAGAATATGATAGTAATCTTCTCGTTTTTCTTTGGGGTTTATTGGGTCAACCAAGGATAATTCTGTGGCCATATGATATATATCATAACCTAGAAGCATGGCCTCCCATGTACGAAGATTTCCTTGAGCACTTCCCAAAGATTTTAGTTTCTAAAACAGTTTTTGACTATACCTTTATGTAAGGTGTCACTGTGAGGTGTTGTCCACGGTTGGGACTTGTGTCACATTTGGTATATATTTGTATCCAAACTCACAGTATATGTGTTGTTGTATTTTGCACGACAATTGTTGTAATAAAGTTGTAGTTGTTTTCTGTACCATGTATTTGGTGACTCAGAATGGGTTGGATGGAATGGACCTATTTTGGGGTTGTCGCAAATATATTTTATCAGAAAAGATAAAATATCAATTTTCAACAATTGTCACATTAAAAAAGTTTGTCCATCTATAACCACATAAAATGAATATTTTCCTTATCATATAAATCAATAATTAATTATTCACAAATAATATTACAGAATCACAATATCGACAACCGGCGGTTCCTCAGAAAGAGGGGCTTTCCAATAAGGATTTCTCCTTACTGGCGCGCAATTAGATGACCAAACCTCTCCTTGATAGAACTTTCAAGACATTGCCAATAATGCTATCTAATAATATTAACGAAATAATATGAATTATTGATCCGATAATGGGAAATACTGTGCCGTGACAATTATTGAAACAACAATAATATAAAATATCAACGTAGCAATTATTGAACCAATAAAATAAAATATTGAACAGTAATTACTGTAACAATTATTGAGTAATGCCTACTTACGAAAAAAAATTATCATGCTTCATGAATAGTAACTCGTGAATAGTAACTCATGAATAGTAACTCGTGAATAGTAACTCATGAATAGTAACTATAAAAAAATTGAATACTTTTATTCCATAAAATTTGGAGTCTTACAAAAACCAAGTTCAATGGGGATGGTGACTCCAAGGGTTGTCCCGGATAAGTCGAAATCAGCGGTTCTTGGAAGAGCGTTTGTCGTGACTGGCCAAAACGCGAGGAACCCAAATGAGGTGATTACAGGTAAGTTAATCTTGAACTCTTGCAAAGTTTATACCTTACTAGATACCGGTTCTACCCATTCTTTTATCTCTCCTGCTTGTGCTCAACGTTTAAACTTTACTTTAGAGAAATTAGACTTTGATTTATCAGTGGAGACTCCGTTGGGTGAAACTTTCGTTACATTCACAGTTTATAAATATTGCATGACCCAAGTTGGCACTATCGCATTACCTGTTGATCTTATCTCTTTAAAGATACTTGCTTTTGATGTGATTTTAGGAATTGATTGGTTAACCACTCATCATGCCAAAATTGATTGTTTTCGTAAGGTTGTTAGTTTTCATATTCCTAACCAACCTGTCATACGAATTCAAATAACTAAACCACTAAAATCAGTCACTATCATATCAAGCCATAAAGCTATTCGTTTATTGAAAAATAGATGTCAAGCTTTCTTAGCCCATGTTATGGATTTGAAAAAAGACAAGTCAGATTTGAATAAAATTTCTGTTTTAGAGAATTTCCTGATGTATTTCCTGAAGAACTTCCCGGTCTACCCCCTGAACATGATGTTGAATTCTTTATTGACCTTGAGCCAGGTACAAAACCCATTTCTCAAACCCCATATCGAATGGCTCCTATTGAACTTCAGGAGTTAAAAGTCCAACTACAGGAATTGTTAGACATAGGTTTCATTCATCCTAGTACATCTCCTTGGGGTGCTCCTATTTTATTCGTAAAGAAGAAAGACGGGAGTATGCGACTTTGTATTGACTACCGAGAATTAAACCATGTCGCCAACAAGAATACGATTCGCCATCAAGCGCATTGATGACTGTTCGACCCGGGTTGCAAGGAGCACAATTATTTTCAAAGATCGATCTTCGTTCGGATATCATCGGTGAAGATTAAAACTGAGAATATTCCAAAGACTGCCTTCAGAACTCGGTACGGGCATTATGAATTCTTAGTCATATCTTTTGGATTGACTAATGCTCCTTCTTCTTTCATGGATATGATTAACCGTGTATTTAAGGAATATTTGGATCAGTTTGTTGTTGTCTTTATTGATGACATCCTCATCTATTCCAACAGTCGTGAAGATCATGAGCACCATTTGAAGTTGGTACTTGAAAGGCTTCGTGAAAACAAGCTTTTACATGGTGAAGAAATGTGAGTTACGGCCGAGGAAGTAGAATTCCTTGGGCACGTGGTGTCAAAACATGGAGTATCTGTTGACCCGACAAAGATTGAAGCAGTACAAAGTTGGGAGCAACCAAAGTCGGTGACCGAAGTGCGTAGCTTTCTAGGCTTAGCTAGTTATTATAAGAGAATCGTGGAAGGATTTTCTCAAATTGCTACTCCGTTAACTCAGCTAACTCGGAATGATACAAAATTCATATGGAGCGAGGAGTGCGAGAAGAGTTTCCAAGAGCTCAAGAGGAGACTCATTTCGGCACCTATTCTGGCAATACCATCTGGTACTGATGGATTTGTTATATACAGCGATGCTTCAGGCAAAGGGTTAGGATGCGTTCTCATGCAACATGGGAAAGTCATAGCCTATGCCTCACGACAACTCAAAGAATATGAGAGGAATTAACCTACTCATGATCTAGAGTTGGCGTGATCGTCATGATTCAAGCGTTGAAAATTTGGAGACACTACTTGTATGGGGAGAAAGTGGAGATTTATACGGACCATAAAAGCCTCAAATATTTCTTCACCCAAAAAGAACTCAACATGCAGCAACGATGTTGGCTTGAACTATTGAAAGATTACGATCACACTATTCAATATCATCCTGGAAAAGAGAACGTAGTAGCTGACGCATTGAGTAGAAGATCATATGCGAGTACGAGTGCAATATTGTCAATGCAAAGGCCCATTCTGTATGACTTGCAAAAGATGGAGGTAGAATTAAAGACTATAGGGACCCACATGATGATGGAAAATATACGAGTAGAACCGACTTTAATCGATAAAGTTAAAGATGCTCAAGCTACGGACATGGAGCTGATGCGTATGAAGAAGAAAGTGCAAGAAGTTGTTATTCCAGAAGCAAGAATCGATGAAAAAGGAATACTTAGATTCAACTCCAGACTTTGTGTTCCTAACGATTCTGACTTGAAGCATAGAATCATGATGGAGGCACACAACACACCGTTTCCAATCCATCATGGGAGTAGCAAAATGTATCATGATATTCGACATACATTTTGGTGGAACAATATGAAGAGAGAGATCGCGGAGTTTATCTCAAGGTGTATAACTTGTCAATGTGTAAAGGCGGAGCATCAAGTGCCAAAGGGTCCATTACAACCACTTGAGATTTTGAAATGGAAGTGGGAACACATTACCATGGATTTCGTTACAGGTCTTCCCAAGGTTTCTCAAGGCATAGATGCGATTTGGGTTATTGTTGATAGATTAACCAAGTCTGCCGATTTCTTGCCTATATGGGAGACTTATTCTTTTGAACGTCTTGTTAGTATGTACGTGAATGAGATTGTGAGATTGCATGGTATGCCAGTATCCATAGTTTTGGATCGTGACCCAAGATTAACTTCACAATTTTGGGTTAGCTTGCAAAAAGCTATGGGTACAGATTTACGATTCAGTTCGGCATACCATCCTCAAACGGACGGACAATCAGAGAGGACTATTCAAACCCTTGAAGATCTATTAAGACTTTGTGTGCTAGATTTTAAAGGAAGTTGGGATAAGTACTTGCCACTGGTGGAATTCTCTTACAACAACAGTTATCAAGCAAGTATAGGTCTGGCTCCATTTGAAGCATTGTATGGACGAAAGTGTCGCTCTCCAGTATGTTGGGACGAGGTGGGAGAAGCAACAATGTTGGGACCAGAATTAGTATGCATGACTACAGAAAAGATCCAAATGATTCGACAACGTATTCAAACCTCACAAGATCGACAAAAGAGTTATGCTGATCTTCATAGAAAGGACGTGGAGTTTAATATTGGAGATCATATATTGTTACGTGTTGCTCCATGGAAGGGAGTTACAAGATTTGGAAAGAGAGGAAAGCTCAATGCACGATTTATTGGTCCATTTGAGATTCTTGACCGAATAGGAAATGTGACCTATAGACTCGCATTAACTCCAAGTATGTCTCGTGTTCATATTGTTTTTCACATATCCATGCTTCGTAAATATGTGAAAGACCCAAACCATATTATTGCGTTAGAACCAGACGAGATAACTGAAGATTTTACATACGAAGAATTACCTGTTAAGATCTTGGATAGGAAAGAGCATGTCCTACGCACCAAGGTTATACCACAAGTTAAGGTTTTGTGGAGAAACCATGTTATTGAAGAAATGACCTGGGAGTTGGAATCAGAAATGAAAGCGAGGTATCCTCACCTTTTTGAAACACCAGCTACGTATGTCAATTTCGAGGACGAAATTTCAAAAGGAGGGGAGGTTATAAGACCCCAACTTATTATAAATAAAATCGAATTTCCTCTAATTATTATTGTGATTAATAAGGTATTAATTTGATATAATTCTCTGGTTATGGGTGAAATGTGCAAATTTTGCAAAATATGCAAGTGGTTATAAAATAATCATTGTTGTCCGAGAATATTCATTTGGTCGTGAAATTTCATAAGGAGGGGAGGTTGTAAGACCCCAACTTATTATAAATAAAATAGAATTTCCTCTAATTATATTTGTGAATAATAAGGTATTAATTTGATATAATTCTTTGGTTATGGGTGAAATGTGCAAATTTTGCAAAATATGCAAGTGGTTATAAAATAATCATTGTTGTCGGGGAATATTCATTTGGTCGTGGAATATTCTTATTGTTGGGTAATATTCGTACGACGGCGCAGTCATTTATGGGCCCCATAACAAAATAATTATCAGATGAAGAAAACGACAAGTTTGAGTTTTTATAAATAACTACAGCGTAGTTGTTATCGTTAACTTTGTTGGAATACCTTATTGGTTAAAATATAGTAATGTCTGGCGTGGATGCATAAAGTATTGATGAATTATTGATCCTTAACGTAAGAAGGCCTTGCTTTCAATAATTGTTACGATGAGTTCTTTATTCAATATTTTATTTTATTGATTCAATAATTGTTGCGTTGATATTTTATATTATTGTTGTTTCAATAATTGTCAACGCACAAATATTTTCCATTATCGGATCAATAATTCATATTATTTGAATAATATTATTAGATAGCATTATTGGCAATGTCTAGAAAGTTACATCAAGGAGAGGTTTGGTCACCTAATTGCGCGCATGATAAGGAGAAATTCTTATTGGAAAGCCCCTCTTTCTTAGGAATGGTGCGTCATCATAAATGTGATTTTGTAATATTATTTGTGAATAATTAATTATTGATTCATATGATAAGGAAATATTTATTTTATGTGAATATAAATGTTGGATATATTTATTGTGGTTAAAAATGAAAGAGTTAATGTTGAGGTGTTTTATCATTATTTTTGTCGGAATGAAGGTATTAAAAATAAATCAGTGTTTTTGAGATATATTGCGCGAGTTATAATTTTTAATCCGACCGTTGGATCGTTGTAATTTTTGGATATCTTATACATATGTAAGTTGAGTATATGTCTACAAATTTTGAACCGTTAAAAATGAACGTATGATTTTTTATGAATTTTAAGAGGTGACTGGTTCGAAAATTATTGAAGTTTCCGAATTTAGCATTTTGGTGGAAAATTCTAGAATTTAGTGGGCCCCATTTGTGGTTGGAGAAGAAATGTGCTGAATTTTATTTTAAATGTGGTGGGTGGGAATAGTAGCAGGTAAAGCCATCAGGTTGCAGGTCAAGTCTGCTAACATTTTCCTATAAATAGAGGGCTAAGTTAGAATTGAAAATCACATCAGAAACATAAGCTTTATCTCTTTCTCTCTCTAGATTATTGAGTATATTTTGTGATTATTTAGATACTTTGTGAGTTTCTATTCATCAGTGCATGTTTCCTTTAGCCTTATACCGATATTCCGATCAGAAATAGTGATATTTTGAGGTAAGGGGTGTTATATTCTTCTTAAAATGATATTTTCTTCAATATCATTATACCGAAATGTTGGTATGAACTTTTTATCAAATTTAGAACTTTTTGTGTCGGGGTTACTATTCACGTATACGGAACTATTCACGTATACGGCACTATTAATGAATACGACACTATTCACCGAAAAATGAAATTTTCTTCTTTTTATCCAAGATGTCTATTATGGTTACTATCTTTGATTGTATCCATGTTTTGATCTCTATTCTTGAATTTTGGTTCAAAATTGGTTATTATGGAGTATTATTGATCTTGGATAAACTGTTATACGATTCCCTACTATTTGTCCTTCTGTCTCACTGGATTCATTTTCTTTAAAATATTTTTCATCATCCTCAGTCCTAAATGATGATATTACTAAATATCTTTGGCCTGTAGTGCAAAGATAAATGATTAACTGATGAATATCTTTGGCCCGTAGTGCAAAGATGAACAGGTGTTGAGATGAACATGAGCAACTGGTGATACAAATGAATAACTTTGGCCTGTAGTGCAAAGATGAATATTTGATTAAAGATGTATATTGATTGTTGTTACATGGATAAAATATTGATGATGGACTTTTAAGTCTTAGAAGATAGTAGAACTCATTCTCTACTTGACTCTTCTAATGGATTGTTGTTTCCGCTGCAGTTGTTGATCTAAAACTTGTTATCTATTATATTTTATCAGATTTCTCCCTATTGAAGACTAACGATAATTTGTTGTATATTATCTTAGTCATAATATTCTTTACTGGGCTAGTTGAGCTCACCCTTTTCCTTTTTGTTCCATTTTTCTCAGGAGGTGAGAACATAGCAGGAACTAGTCGGGGTACGGAGTGATGGTTCTAGAAAGATGTTTTAGTAGTTCTCACTATTTCAGTAAAATAGTGTTTGAATAATTGTAATGAGGACTTATTTGAGTGTGGATATTGTCTAGAAGACAATATTTGTATTTAAACTCACAATAAGTGTTGTCGTATTTTGCACGACAATTGTATTATTGAAGTTGTAGTTTGCTTTCTGTACCATGTATTTGGCAACTCAGAATGGGTGTTGTATACCTATTTTGGGGGCCTCACAGTTGGTATCAAAGCTTAGGGATATGGTCTCTGGCAGAGATCGGGGAATAGAACTAGGAGGGGAGAGATGAGTAAATCCTTCGCTAGTGTGTCCTATCTAAGCTTATTTGTTGGTCAGTCATAATATAGGGATATTATGTGATGTGTTAATTTGTTTAATTAACCCTTGCTTTTATGGCGATTTAAGAATGGCTACTTTGAGAGCGTTAACAATGGAGTGTATGAGACTGTGGAACAACCTTTAGTTGCAAACCAGGAGAACGTGCAACAGGAAGGCAATAATCCTCCTGTAAACAACACTACCGAACAAATGATGAATAATGGGATGTTCAGAAGTTTTTTGCATTTTATGCAAAACCAGACGAGGGAAACTCCTGCACAGAATACGGGTGTAAATGCTAGAAATGCGCGGCTTGTCACAGCCAAGCAGTTTAAAGAGTTGGGACCACAAGAATTTAAGGGAAAGCCAGATCCGATCATGGCGGAAATGTGGGTCAAGCCAATTACCAAGATATTCGATATCTTAGGATGCACGGAGGAACAGAAGGTTCCATTTGCCACCTTTATGTTCGCGGTGAGGCAGATCACTTGGTGGGAGTCTCATGAAGCGTACCAATGACCGCTTTCAAAGCATGTCTTGGGAAACATTTCAGAAACTATTTAATGACAAGTACTTTTCTGAAAGTATTCGTCATATGAAGGAGGTGGAGTTTATCAAACTGGAACAAAACAACATGATGGTGTCCCGATCTGATGAAGTTTGCAGAGTTATCCAGTTTGTACCTCATTTGGTGAAAATGAGGAGCGAATGACAAGGATGTTTCGAGAGGTCTAAAGTTAGAGATTGGCAATATCTTATATCTCATAAATTTTCTTTATATTCAGATGTTGTAAACAGGGCTCAATTATTAGAGTGAGATAATGAGTATGTGTAACCGAGGGACCACAACCAGGGTCATACCGATGACAGCAGTCATCAGAGCGATGATAACCAATGAGGAGGGAAAAATACGAACAAAGGTGGTAACCACTCGGGTGGTCATCGTGGCCATGATAATAGGAGAGGTGAGTCAAGTGGAAATTTTAGAAAGAGGAGATTCAACAATGATGGGAAGACATCAATAGCAGCACCAGCACCAACAACAAATTCTAGGGGAGGAGAACGACCACCAGTTAGATGTTACAAATGCGGGAAAGAAGGATATATTAGTCCAAACTGTCCACAATAACCTAAGGTATGTTACAACTGTGGAAAGGAAAGCCACATAGCTTGGGATTGTTCTGTAGCAAAATCAAGTTCAATGGGTATGGTGACTCCAAGGGCTGTCCCGGATAAGTCGAAATCAGCGGTTCCTGGAAAAGCGTTTGTCATGACTGGCCAAAACGCGATGAACCCGAACGAGGTGATTACGTGTAAGCTAATCTTGAACTCTTGCGAAGTTTATACCTTACTACATACTGGTTCTACCCATTATTTTATCTCACCTGCTTGTGCTCAACGTTTAAACTTGACTCCGAAGAAATTAGACTTTGATTTATCAGTGGAGACTCCGTTGGGTGAAACTTTCGTTACATCCACAGTTTATAAATCTTTCATGATCCAAGTTGGCAATATCACATTACCTGTTGATCTTATCTCTTTAAAATTCTTGCTTTTGATGTGATTTTAGGAATTGATTGGTTAACCACTCATCATGCCAAAATTGATTATTTTCGTAAGGTTGTTAGTTTTCATATTCCTAACCAACCCATAATACGAATTCAAACAACTAAACCACTAAAAATAGTCACTATCATATCAAGCCATAAAGCTATTCGTTTATTGAAAAATGGATGTCAATCTTTCTTAGCCCATGTTATGGATTTGAACAAAGACAAGTCAGATTTGAATAATATTACTGTTGTTAGAGAATTTCCTGATGTATTTCCTGAAGAACTTCCCGGTCTACCCCCTGAACGTGATGTTGAATTCTTTATTAACCTTGAGCCGGGTACAAAACCCATTTCTAAAACCCCATATCGAATGGCTCCTATTGAACTTCAGGAGTTAAAAGTCCAACTACAGGAATTGTTAGACATAGGTTTCATTCGTCCTAGAACATCTCCTTGGGGGTGCTCCTGTTTTATTCGTAAAGAAGAAAGACGGGAGTATGTGACTTTGTATTGACTACCGAGAATTAAACCATGTCACCATCGAGAATAGGTATCCACTACCTCGCATTGATGACATGTTCGACCAGTTGTAAGGAGCACAATTCTTTTCAAAGATCGATCTTCATTCTGGATATCATCAGCTGAAGATTAAAACTGAGGATATTCCAAAGACTACCTTCAGAACTCGGTATGGGCATTATGAATTCTTAGTCATGTCTTTTTGATTGACTAATGCTCCTGCTGCTTTCATGGATATGATGAACCATATATTCAAGGAATATTTGGATCAGTTTGTTGTTATCTTTATTGATGACATCCTCATCTATTCCAAAAGCCGTGAAGATCATGAGCACCATTTGAAGCTGGTACTTGAAAGGCTTCGTGAAAACAAGCTTTACGCCAAGCTGAACAAATGTGAGTTCTGGCTTGAAGAAGTAGCATTCCTTGGGCACGTGGTGTCAAAACATGGAGTATCATTGACCCGCAAAGATTGAGCGCAAGACAAAGTTGGGAGCAACCAAAGTCGGTGACCGAAGTGCGTAGCTTTCTAGGCTTAGATGGTTATTATAAGAGAATCGTGGAAGGATTTTCTCAAATCGCTACTCAGATTAACTCGGTGACTCGGAAAGATACAAAATTCAGTATGGAGCGAGGAATGCGAGAAGAGTTTCCAAGAGCTCAAAAGGAGACTCATTTTAAGACTGTTTCGCAATACCATCCGGTACGGATGGATTTGTTATATCTGACGATGCTTGTGCAAAGGGTTAGGATGCGTTCTCATGCAACATGGGACAGTCATAGCCTATGCCTCACGACAACTCAAAGAATATGAGAGGAATTAACCTACTCATGATCTAGAGTTGGCAGCAGTCGTATTCGCGTTGAAAATTTGGAGACACTACTTGTATGGGGAGAAAGTGGAGATTTATACAGACCATAAAAGCCTCAAATATTTCTTCACCCAAAAAGAACTCAACATGCGACAACGAAGTTCGCTTGAACTATTGAAAGACTACGTTCACACTATTCAATATCATCTTGGAAAAGCGAACGTAGTAGCTGACGCATTGAGTAGAAGATCATATGCGAGTACGAGTGCTATATTGTCAATGCAAAGGCCCATTCTGTATGACTTGTAAAGGATGGAGGTAGAATTAAAGACTCTAGGGACCCACATGATGATGGCGAATATACGAGTAGAATCGACTTTAATCGATAAAGTTAAAGCTGCTCAAGCTACGAACATGGAGCTGATGCATATGAAGAAGAAAGTGCAAGAAGGTGTTATTCCAGAAGCAAGAATCGATGAAAAAGGAATACTTAGATTCAACTCAAGACTTTAGGTTCCTAACGATTCTGACTTGAAGCATAGAATCATGATGGAGGCACACAACACACCGTTTGTAATCCATCCTGGGAGTACCAAAATGTATCATGATATTCGACATACATTTTGGTGGAACAATATAAAGAGAGAGATCGCGGAGTTTATCTCGAGGTGTTTAACTTGTCAACATGTAAAGGCGGAGCATCAAGTGCCAAATGGTCCATTACAACCACTTGAGATTCCGAAATGGAAGTGGGAACACATTACCATGCATTTCGTTACGGGTCTTCCCAAGGTTTCTCAAGGCATTGATGTGATTTGGGTTATTGTTGATAGATTAACCATGTTTGCCCATTTCTTGCCTATACGTAAGACTTATTCCTTTGAACGTCTTACTCGTATGTATATGAATGAGATTGTGAGATTGCATGGCATGCCAGTATCCATAGTTTCGGATCGTGACCCAAGATTCACTTCACGATTTTGGGTTAGCTTGCAGAAAGCTATGGGAACAGATTTACGATTCAGTTTGGCATACCATCCTCAAACGAACGGACAATCAGAAAGGACTATTCAAACCCTTGAAGATCTATTAAGACTTTGTGTCCTCGATTTTAAAGGAAGTTGGGTTAAGTACTTGCCACTGCTGGAATTCTCCTACAACAACAGTTATCAGGCAAGTATAGGTGTGGCTCCATTTGAAGCATTGTATGGACGAAATGGGCGTTCTCCAGTATGCTAGGACGAGGTGGGAGAAGCAACATTGTTGGGACCAGAATTAGTACGCATGACTACAGAAAAGATCCAAATGATTCGACAACGTATTCAAACCTCACAAGATCGACAAAAGAGTTATGCTAATCTTCATAGAAAGGACGTGAAGTTTAATATTGGAGATCATATATTGTTACGTGTTGCTCCATGGAAGGGAGTTACAAGATTTGGAAAGAGAGGAAAGCTCAATCCACGATTTGTTGGTCCATTTGAGATTCTTGACCGAATAGGAAATGTGGCCTATAGACTCGCATTACCTCTAAGTATGTCTCGTGTTCATAATGTTTTTAACATATCAATGCTTCGTAAATATATGAAAGACCCGAACCATATTATTGCGTTAGAACCAGACGAGATAGCCGAAGATTTAACGTATGAAGAAGTACCTGTTAAGATGTTGGATAGGAAAGAGCATGTCCTACACACCAAGGTTATACCACAAGTTAAGGTTTTGTGGAGAAACCATGCTATTGAAGAAATGACCTGGGAGTTGGAAACAGAAATGAAAGCGAGGTATCCTCACTTTTTTGAAACACTAGGTACGTATGTCAATTTCGAGGACGAAATTTCATAAGGAGGGGAGGTTGTAAGACGCCAACTTATTATAAATAAAATTGAATTTCCTCTAATTATTATTGTGAATAATAAGGTATTAATTTGATATAATTCTCTAGTTATGGGTGAAATGTGCAAATTTTACAAAATATGCAAGTGGTTATAAAATAATCATTGTTGTCGGGGAATATTCATTTGGTCATGGAATATTCTTGTTGTCGGGGAATATTCGTATGACGGCGCAGTCATTTGTGGGCCCCATAACAGAATAATTATCGGATGAAGAAAACGACAAGTTTGAGTTTTTATAAATAACGACGTAGTTGTTATCGTTAATACTGTTGGAATACCCGGTGGTTAAAATACAGTAATACACGTGGATGCACAGTATTGATGAATTATTGATCCTTATGTAAGAAGGCACTACTCAATAATTGTTACAGTAGTTACTATTCAATATTTTATTTTATTGATTCAATAATTGATACGTTGATATTTTATATTATTGTTGTTTCAATAATTGTCACTGCGCAGTATTTTCCATTATCAGATCAATAATTCATATTATTTGAATAATATTATTAGATAGCATTATTGGCAATGTCTAGAAATTTCTGTCAAGGAGAGGTTTGGTCACCAAATTGCGCACCAGTAAGGAGAAATTCTTATTGGAAAGCCCCCTCTTTCTTAGGAACGGTCTGGTTGTCATAAATGTGATTCTGTAATATTATTTGTGAATAATTAATTATTGATTCATATGATAAGAAAATATTTATTTTATGTGAATATAAATGTTGGATATATTTATTGTGGTTAAAAATGAAATAGTTAATGTTGAGGTGTTTTATCAGTATTTTTGTCGGAATGAAGGTATTAAAAATAAATCAGTGTTTTTGAGATATATTGCGTGAGTTATAATTTTTAATCCGACCGTTGGATAGTTGTAATTTTTGGATATATTATGCATATATAAGTTGAGTATATGTCCATAAATTTTGAACCGTTAAAAATGAACGTATGTTTTGTTATGAATTTTAAGAGGTGACTGGTTCAGAAATTGTTGAAGTATCTGAATTTAGCATTTTGGTGGAAAATTCTAGAATTGAGTGGGCCCATACTTGTGGTTGGTGAAGAAATGTGCTGAATTTTATTTTAAATGCGGTGGATGGGAATAGTAGCAGGTAAAGCCATCAGGTTGCAGGTCAAGTCTGCTAACATTTTCCTATAAATAGAGGGCTAAGTTAGAATTGAAAATCACACTAGAAACATAAGCTTTCTCTCTTTCTCTCTCTAGATTATTGAGTGTATTTTGTGAGTATTTAGATACTTTGTGAGTTTCTATTCATCAATGCAAGTTTCCTTCAGTCTTATACCGATATTCGATCGTCAATAATCGATATTTTGTGGTAAGGGTGTTATATTCTTCTTAAAATGATATTTTCTTCAATATCATTATATCTAGAAATGTTGGTATGAACTTATTATTAAATTTGGAACTTTTTTGTGTGGGGTTACTATTCACGATGCAAGGCACTATTCACGATATCTGACACTATTCACGAATACGACACTATTATTCATAGAAAATGAAATTTTCTTCTTTTTGTCCAAGATGTCTATTATGGTTACTATCTTTGATTGTATCCATGTTTTGATCTCTATTCTTGAATTTTGCTTCAAAATTGGTTATTATGGAGTATTATTAATCTTGGATAAACTGTTATACGAATCCCTACTATTTATCCTTCTATCTCACTAGATTCGTTTTCTTTAAAATATTTTTCATCATCCTCAGTCCTAAATGATGATATTACTAAATATCTTTGGCCTGTAGTGCAAAGATAAATGATTAACTGATGAATATCTTTTGCCCGTAGTGCAAAGATGAACAGGTGGTTAGATGAATATGACCAACTGGTGATACAAATGAATATCTTTGGCCTGTAGTGCAAAGATGAATATTTGATTAAAGATGTATATTGATTATTGATACAGGGATAAAATATTGATGATGGACTTTTAAAACTTAGAAGATAGTAGAACTCATTCTCTACTTGACTCTTCTAATGGATTGTTGTTTCCGTTGCAGTTGTTGATCTAAAACTTGTTGTCTATTATATTTTATCAAATTTCTCCCTGTTGAAGACTAACGATAATTTGTTGTATATTATCTTAGTCATAATATTTTTTACTAGGCTAGTTAAGCTTACCCTTTTCCTTTTTGTTCCATTTTTCTCAGGAGGTGAGAACATAGCAGGAACTAGTCGGGGTACGGAGTGATGGTTCTAGAAAGATGTTTTAGTAGTCCTCACTATTTCTATAAAATAGTGTTTGAATAATTGTAATGAGGACTTATTTGAGTGTGGATATTATCTAGAAGACAATATTTGTATTTAAACTCACAGTATGTGTTGTCGTATTTTGCACGACAATTGTACTATTGAAGTTGTAGTTTGCTTTCTGTACCATGTATTTGGTGACTCGGAATGGGTGTTGTATACCTTTTTGGGGGCGTCACAATATTTATATTCAAACTCACAGTTTATGTTTTGTCGTATTGTACACGACACTTGTATTATTAAGTTGTATTTGAATTATATACCATGTATCTGGCGACTCAAGATGGGTGATGTATACCTAATTTTGGGGGCGTCACAACCGCAGTACCAGCTCTGGCCTGATTAGTCTCCCACCAGTAATTAGCTTCTCCCTTCATCAGATAAGTTGTAAAAGTCGTCTTTTGCTCTTCTGCCACTCGCGCAATGACAAATGTTTTCTCCATCTCCTTCACCCAAGTTTAGGCTTCAATCGGATCTGTGGTCCCTTTGAATTTAGGCGGTCCTACCACTTTAAAGTCTTTAAAGTTAGCCAATCTATCGGCTGGCTGATTCCTCGCTCTTTCTCTTGCAGCTGGAGCTCTATTCTCCATAGCTTGGGCTAACATATCCGCAAAGTTTTGCATCGGATCAGCTTGACCTCCTTGATTATTCACCAATTTCTCTTCCCGTTGGTTTCGATTCTGTCGTCTAGGCGGCATGATCTGATTTTAAAAAAAATCTTATATTAATTCTCTTTCTCTACACAAATTCTTAACACAATAAGAATTCAACACATAATTCTCACATAATTGCATATGTATTCAAATAGCACATAGTACATTTAGTACTTCACATATTACTATTGTAAGACCCCGAATTTTATGAAATAAAAGTATTCAATTTTTTTAAAATTACTATTCATGAGTTACTATTCATGAGTTACTATTCACGAGTTACTATTCATGAGTTACTATTCACGAGTTACTATTCATTTAGTACTATTCATGAAGCATGATAATTTTTTTTTTTAGAAGAAGGCATTACTCAATAATTGTTACGAAGAATTACTATTCAATATTTTATTTTATTGATTCAATAATTGCTACGTTGATATTTTATATTATTGTTGTTTCAATAATTGTCACTACTGATGTATTTTCCATTATCTGAGCAATAATTCATATTATCCGAATAATATTATTGGATAACATTATTGGCAATGCCTAGAAAGTTCTGTCTAATGAGAGGTTTGGTCACCTAATTGCTGCCAAGATGAGAGAAAATCTTATTGGAAAGCCCCCTTTCCAGGAACCGCACGGTTGTTAATATTGTGATTATGTAATATTATTTGTGAATAATTAATTATTGATTTTATGATGAGAAAATATTTATTTTATGTGGATATAGATGGAGAAAATTTTTAAAGTGACAATTGTTGAAAATTAATATTTTATCTTTTTCTCGATAAAATAATTCATTTAAATATATTATTTTAATAATATAATAATGGTAATATTTTTACATTGAATGTGGAATATATGAGTATATGAGGAGGAAGAATATTTTGTTACAATAAATGTTTAAAACATGTTAAACATGTAAATTGGACCCCATTTCTTGACTTGAAATTTGATTATAGATTGTAAAATCGTCCGTTTGTGGATTTCGTTCAATTTTTGTTTGGAATTTGGAAAATTTTCTTCGCAAAGTTGTAGAGAATTGAATTTCCTATAAAAAGTCGCGAGATTGAATTTTTACGATAAAAGAGCTATTTATTATGAATTATTGAAGTTCAAGCTCAAAATAATTGATTTTTGGAAGTTTTAATTATTTATATCAACAAAAACGTTTTTATTGTTTTGGTTGCCCCCCCCCCCCCCCATGTGTTGTAAACATGCTGATTTCAGGAGTCTTGGTTGGCGTAGGAATATATTTATAATATATTATTATTATATTAAATTTTCTGCTTTGGTGTTTTAAGCAATTTCCTATAAATATGGTGCTTAGGTTAGAATTGAAAATCACACCAGAAACTGAAGTTTTCTCTCTCTATATTATCGAGCGTATTCTTGTGAGTATTTTGAGTATACTTTGAGTATTTCTATACGGTGCAAGTTCGTTCAGCGTTATTCCAGTCAGAAGTACTGCTCTTTTGAGGTAAGGGATAGTAAAGGATTTTAAGGGTTATTATGTTTTTAGTTTCGAAATTTTTCTGGACCTTCAAAAATTCTGGAAAAATTTGAAATGATATTTTGATGAGTTTTGTAGATTGTGTCCAAAAATGGTGATTTTTGGATGTATAAATTAGGAGTTATGGATTTTATGAGAAAAGACTATTTTAAAAGTAACTATTTATAACTCCTTGTGATTAACTCCAAAATTGATGAAATTTTTATTGGGAGTACATCTATATAATATCAGTATACCGTGTAAATTTCAGAATTTTTGGATAAAAGTATAATTTATGATAAATGTTTAAATATTCGGTGGTTTTGGCCATAAGAAAAATAGTAAATGAATTGTTAAAATTTAGAGAAAAATATATGTTCAATATGGGACTATGTTATGCTAAATCCCAGAAAAGAAATATTTTTGGAACTGATTTGGTATTTTTCATGAAAATATTCTAGTTATGAGTAAATGAATTAAATATGTTATGTGAAATAAGAAAATTGGAAAATATGATTTTATGGCTTGAGAATCATATATGAGGTATATGCAGATTTTTTATGAGGGTTTTGGTTATTGGTGATGAAATCTTATGAGTTTGGCATTTTATGATGATTAAATGCATTAATTAGTAAAGTGTAAATAATTTAATTAAATTGTTTATAAGTTTTAGAAATGATTAAAATATTGTTGTAATATTAATAATATTAGATTATGAGATTTCTAAGTGATTTATAACATTTGGATTAAGGTGTTATAAATATGAATATGAATTTTATTATGAAACTTTATCTTTTCGTGTCGAGGTTACTATGCATGTATACGGTACTATGTACAAATACGGGGTACTATTCACGACAAATTGGTTTCTTCTCTGACCAAATTATCGTTGATTTATGAATCTTACTTTTGAAATTAAAACCATGTTTTAATTATATTGTTTGTATATAACATTCTTATAACCCTAATGATGATATTTCTCTTTGACTTGAGTGTAAAGATGGGTAGATTATTGGTATGATCGTGACTATAGGTTCTCTTTGGCCAGTAGTGCAAAAGTTGAATTGTTGACTGGTATGATCATGACCATTGAATTTACAATTGAATATTTTTAGCTTAAGTGCAAAGGTGAATTGATCAACATGGTTATAATTATTGTTATATAACTTCTGAAATGATTATGTATTTCTTTGATATATGAATATCTTTGGCTCAGTAGTGCAAAGATGACTTGTTGATGAATATCTTAGCTTTGTAGTGCAAAGATGAATTATTGATGAATATCTTTTGCTCGTAATGCAAAGATGACTGTTGTTGAATATCTTTGCTTTGTAGTGCAAAAGATGAATTATTGATGAATATCTTTGGCTCGTAATGCAAAGATGACCTGTTGTTGAATATCTTTAGCCTGTAGTGTAAAGATGAACTGTTGATGAATATCTTTGGCCGTGGTGCAAAGATGAATTTATTAGTATGATTATTAACATGAACTGTGATTTGGTATAACCATGATCTTTGATGTTTCAGGTAAAGACAGGTGATGAAATTATCTTCGTCCTGGATAAGAAGAGGAATTTAGAACTACAATTATGATTATGAGTTATACATGTGATTGTGGACAGGAATTGTTGATTGATGTTACAGGGATAAAACATTGTTGGTGGACTTTTAACATGGAGAAGATAATTGATTTTATGGTCTATTTGACTCTTTTAATGGATTGCTCATTCCGCTGCAACTATGGTTGAAAATTTTTATCATCTACCATATGTTTTAAATCTCTGATTTATTACTGATGAAGACTATTGATAATTTATTTATCTTTAGTCATGATATTCTTTATTGAGCTAGTTGTGCTCACCCTTTTGTTTCACAATTCCTTTCGTGTAATAAAAGTGTATTTGGGTCGAGGGGGATAGCGAGGAATAGAATGGTGGTCTATAGATGTTGAGGGTGAGGTGAATTTAACTTGGAAGGGTGTTTTTGCCACTATCATACAAGATGTCTAATGACATACAACCTCGTGTCATCATAAGACATGGTTGTGCTCATCCACTTCTTGCCGAGTATATTTACAAGCACTACCTATATAATCTTGGTGTTTGTTTGGAGTATAATACCCAATTAGAGACAGTGGAGATAATGATATGTCAAGAGAAGACTCGCCATTGGGAAGAATATGATAGTAATCTTCTCGCTTTTCTTTGGGGGTCTATTCAATCAACCAAGGATAATTTCTGTGGCCATATGATATCTACCATAACCTAAAAGCATGGCCTCCCATATACGAAGGTTTCCTTGAGCACTTCCCAAAGATTCTAACTTCTAAAACAGGTTTTAACTATACCTTTATGTAAGGTGTCATTGTGACGTGCTACTGATTGGTATATATTTGTATCCAAACTCACAACATATGTGTTGTTGTATTTTTTGCACACGACAATTGTTGTAATAAAGTTGTAGTTATTTTTCGTACCATATATTTAGCGACTCAGAATGGGTTAGATGGAATGGACCTATTTTGGGGTCGTCACAGCTTGGTATCGAGCCATAAGTAAAGAGCCCGAGCCTCTATCCGGTGACTTCTGTTGATGGGGATGCACCGGCCGCTCTCTCGTGGGGGGACGCCTGGATTCTGCGGTGGCAAACTGATAGGTACCACTGTGAGGTGCTGTCCACGGTTGGGACATGAGTCACAGTTGGTATCAGAGCTTAGGGATATGATCTCTGGCGGAGATCGGGATTAGAACTAGGAGGGGAGAGATGAGTAAATCCTTCGCTAGTGTGTCCTACCTAAGCTTATTTGTTGGTCAGTCATAATATCGGGATATTATGTGATATGTTAATTTGTTAAATTAACCCTTATTTTGAAGCTGTATTCTAGAATGATATCTGAAATACGGAGATGAAAGCAATGGAGAAATCATGATGACGGGGAGATAGAATCGAAATGAAAACAAGGTATTCTCAACTCTTTGAAATACAGTGCACGTAAATTTCGGGGACGAAATTTCATAAGGAGGGGAGATTGTAAGACCCCGAATTTTATGAAATAAAAGTATTCAATTTTTTTTAAATTACTATTCATGAGTTACTATTCATGAGTTACTATTCATGAGTTACTATTCACGAGTACTATTCATGAAGCATGATAATTTTTTTTCGTAAGAAGGCATTACTCAATAATTGTTACAGTAATTACTGTTCAATATTTTATTTTATTGATTCAATAATTGCTACGTTGATATTTTATATTATTGTTGTTTCAATAATTGTCACGGCACAGTATTTTCCATTATCGGAGCAATAATTCATATTATCTAAATAATATTATTGGATAACATTATTGGCAATGCCTAGAAAGTTCTGTCTAAGGAGAGGTTTGGTCACATAATTGGGCGCCAGTAAGGAGAAATTCTTATTGGAAAGCCCCCTCTTTCCTTGGAAATGCCTGGTTATTAATATTGTGATTATGTAATATTATTTGTGAATAATTAATTATTGATTTTTATGATGAGAAAAATATTTTTTTTATGTGGATATAGAAGGAGAAAATTTTTAAAGTGACAATTGTTGAAAATTAATATTTTATCTTTTTCTGATAAAATAATTCATTTAAATATATTATTTTAATAATATAATAATGGTAATATTTTTACAAATGAATGTGGAATATATGAGTATATGAGGAAGAATATTTTGTTACAATAAATGTTTAAAACATGTTAAACATGTCGGTGGACCCCATTTCTTGATGAAATTTGATTATGAATCTGATAATCGTCTGTTTGTGGATTTCGATCAATTTTTGTTTGGAATTTGAAAATTTTTTCTTCGCAAAGTTGTAGAGAATTGAATTTCCTATAAAAAGTCGCGAGATTCGAATTTTTCGATAAAAGAGCTATTTATTATGAATTATTGAAGTTCAAGCTCAAAATAATTGATTTTTGGAAGTTTTAATTATTTATATCAACAAAACGCGTTTTATTGTTTTGGTTGCCCCCCCCCATGTGTTGTAAACATGCTGATTTGAGAGTCTTGGTTGGCGTGAGGAATATATTTATAATATATTATTATTATATTAAATTTTACGCTTTGGTGTTTTAAGCAATTTCCTATAAATAGGGTGCTTAGGTTAGAATTGAAAATCACACGTAAACTCAAGTTTTCTCTCTATATTATCGGTTTATTCTTGTGAGTATTTTGAGTATACTTTGAGTATTTCTATACTACGGTGCAAGTTCGTCAAATACGTTATTCCAATCGGAAATCTTGCTCTTTTGAGGTAAGAGATAGTAAAGGATTTTAAGGGTTATTATGTTTTTAGTTTCGAAATTTTTCTGAACCTTCAAAAATTTTGGAAAAATTTGAAATGATATTTTGATGTGTTTTGTAGATTATGTCTAAAATGGTGATTTTTGGATGTATAAATTAGGAGTTATGGATTTTATGAGAAAAGACTATTTTAAAAGTAACTATTTATAACTCCTTGTGATTAACTCCAAAATTGATGAAATTTTTATTGGGAGTACATCTATATAATATCAGTATATATAGTGTAAATTTTAGAATTTTGGATAAAATTATAATTTATGATAAATGTTTAAATATTCGGTGGTTTTGGCCATATGAAAAATAGTAAATGAATTTTTAAAATTTAGAGAAAAATATATGTTCAATATGGGACTATGTTATGCTAAATCCTTTAAAAGAAAATATTTTGGAACTGATTTGGTATTTTCATGAAAATATTCTAGTTATGAGTAAATGAATTAAATATGTTATGTGAAATAAGAAAATTGGAAAATATGATTTTATGGCTTGAGAATCATATATGAGGTATATGCAGATTTTTTATGAGGGTTTTGGTTATTGGTGATGAAATCTTATGAGTTTGGCATTTTATGATGATTAAATGCATTAATTAGTAAAGTGTAAACAATTTAATTAAATTGTTTATAAGTTTTAGAAATGATTAAAATATTGTTGTAATATTAATAATATTAGATTATGAGATTTCTAAGTGATTTATAACATTTGGATTAAGGTGTTATAAATATGAATATGAATTTTATTATGAAACTTTATCTTTTCGTGTCGAGGTTACTATGCATGTATACGGTACTATGTACAAATACGGGGTACTATTCACGACAAATTGGTTTCTTCTTTTACCAAATTATCATTGATTTATGAATCTTACTTTTGAAATTAAAACTATGTTTTGATTATATTGTTTTTATATAACATTCTTATAACCCTAATGATGATATTTCTCTTTGACTTGAGTGTAAAGATGGGTAGATTATTGGTATGATCGTGACTATAGGTTCTCTTTGGCCAGTAGTGCAAAAGTTGAATTGTTGACTGGTATGATCATGACCATTAAATTTACAATTGAATATTTTTAGCTTAAGTGCAAATGTGAATTGATCAACATGGTTATAATTATTGTTATATAACTTCTGAAATGATTATGTATTTCTTTGATATATGAATATCTTTGGCTCGTAGTGCAAAGATGACTTGTTGATGAATATCTTAGCCTGTAGTGCAAAGATGAATTATTGATGAATATCTTTTGCTCGTAATGCAAAGATGACCTGTTGTTGAATATCTTTAGCTGTGAGTGCAAAAGATGAATTATTGATGAATATCTTTGGCTCGTAATGCAAAGATGATTTGTTGTTGAATATCTTTAGCTTTTTGTAGTGTAAAGATGAAGCTGTTGATGAATATCTTTGGCCGTGGTGCAAAGATGAATTTATTAGTATGATTATGAGCAGAGGCGTGATTTGGTATAACCATGATCTTTGATGTTTTGGTGTAAAGACAGTGATGAAATTATCTTCGTCCGGATAAGAAGAGGAATTTAGAACTACAATTATGATTATGAAGTTATACATGTGATTGTGATGTGAATTGTTGATTGATGTTACAGGATAAGACATTGTTGGTGGACTTTTAACATGGAGAAGATAATAGATTTTATGGTCTATTTGACTCTTTTAATGGATCGCTCATTCACACGCTAACTATGGTTGAAAAGTTTTATCATCTACCATATGTTCTAAATCTCTGATTTATTACTAATGAAGACTATTGATAATTTATTTATCTTTAGTCATGATATTCTTTACTGAGCTAGTTGTGCTCACCCTTTTGTTTCACAATTCCTTTCGGTGTAATAAAAAAGTGTATTTGGGTCGAGCGGGGATAGCGAGGAATAGAATGGTGGTCTATAGATGTTGAGGGTGAGGTGAATTTAACTTGGAAGGTTGTTTTTGCCACTATCATACAAGATGTCTAATGACATACAACCTCGTGTCATCATAAGACATGGTTGTGCTCATCCACTTGCTGAGTATATTTACAAGCACTACCTATATAATCTTGGTGTTTGTTTGGAGTATAATACCCAATTAGAGACAGTGGAGATAATGATATGTCAAGAGAAGACTCGCCATTGGGAAGAATATGATAGTAATCTTCTCGTTTTTTTTTGGGGTCTATTGGGTCAACCAAGGATAATTCTGTGGCCATATGATATCTACCATAACCTAAAAGCATGGCCTCCCATGTACGAAGGTTTCCTTGAGCACTTCCCAAAGATTCTAATTTCTAAAATAGTTTTTGACTATACCTTTATGTAAGGTGTCATTGTGACGTACATATTGGTATATATTTGTATCCAAACTCACAACATATGTGTTGTTGTATTTTGCACGACAATTGTTGTAATAAAGTTGTAGTTATTTTCCGTACCATATATTTAGCGACTCAGAATGGGTTGGATGGAATGGACCTATTTTGGGGTCGTTACAACTATCCCTTTTTAAGTCATATCAGGATTATTAACATAACTTTACACAAAAAGTTGCAATTCTCCATTCACACATAGTTATTACCAGTTCATCAAACTTACCACACTTATGAGTTCAGGAACTTGCCATAATTATATGAGTGTATGAACTTATCCTAGTCAGACCTTTGGCGTCCATTCGCTGAGGGGTTCAAAACATTTCATTTAATCATGAGTCATTAACTTACCATAAGTATGAGTTTTAAGAACACACAAATTAATCTTAATCTTATATTCATATAGAAATAAAGATTTCATTCATAAAACATATATATTTATATATGCTTAAACATCGTTCTCGATATTACAACACTTAATATCAAAAGCTTCTACCCAGAAGATACTAACGCTCAAACATAAGCTATCTACCGTCCACTCCCTTCACCAGTCTTCTTCTTGTTGGGAAACTTGTTAAATCCGTGACCCGTCCTCCCACATGAGAAACACTTCCTCAAATTTGGCTTAGGACAATGCAAAGAATTATGTCCTTCCTGCTTACAGTTGAAACAGACGTTTTTCAACATCATGCACTCTCTCGCGTGAGTCTTTCCACACTTACTATAGGCTTGCTTCTTTTTCGAGTTTGACTTTTCAGAATTAGGACTGTCGTTGTCCCTCTTTCTCTTCTTCTTGTCCTTCTTTCTTGTTCCTTCAGATGATCCACCACCTTCAGTCTTCATCCTTTCCACATGCGCCTTGAGCTCGTTCTATTCTTCAGTCATTTCACGTAATGCTCGCTCTTTCTTCCACAACTCCTCCAAGAGAAATACCTTACTCTGAAGTTCTTGAACTTCTGCAGATAGTTGATCTTGTTCTTTAACTTTAGTCTTATTCCCTTTCTCCATCTTAGCTTGCTCAGACTCTGCCTCCTCATCACCACTCAGATACATCTCAGAATAATCATCATGATCGCTCCCTAGATTGACCATGGGTTCATGTTCTTCCACCTTCTCCACTAATTCTCTTTGCGCTGGCACCTCGGCTACTGGCATTGGTGCAACAGCCGTTAGCATCTCTGCACTCATTTCAACTTCTCCAAACATCCTACAATCAGTTTAAATAACTTGATTAGTACTTCATTAGTACCAACTTCTCACATTATGTGTCCACATATCTCATTATTGATGCACTTCGGTAATCGCTCAGTTAGAACTCTAAATGAGTATTCTCTATTTCACTTATGGTTATAATCCTAGGGTTTTCCCCCACCCCACTTAATATTTATAACCTATAGCTCTGCTACCTACTTGTGACACCTTGGTCACTACAGCTTTGATACCAACCTGTGACACCCCCAAATCTGGGTTACCTGACCTCCGAATTTGGTGTTCACAATCCACAATATAATAACATCTAACTACCCATTTAAATATAAATAGGAATACATAACTCATTAACATATGTAGTTAATATATAAGTCCAGGTCCACTAACCTTAACATTACAGAAATACCCCTTAGATATACAAAAAGGGTTTACAATACAGTACAACATAATAATTATATTGTTCATTATACTACTCTAGCATCTTGCCTTTGCCTTTGTTCTTCTTCGATTCGCTGGCCTCTACGATTCTAACTGGAATGTTTTATATATAGCAACAGTGAGCAACAAGTTTGCCCCACAAATTAAGACATACAATAAATGTATATGAATCAATAAGAACAGACTATCTATTTTGATAGAATGAAACCAAAGTTCAGTGAACTTTGAAATAGCTGAATAAATCGTTAATCAATAACAAGTCTTCTCATATTCTAGGAAACACAATAATTTGATAATGAAAGAGTACAACGCTTTCAAAGTTTCTGCGATATTCTAATGAATAATCAAGAATCAATTCTACGCAATAACAAAGTGGAATGTTTTCCAGATTTATGCTGAGCGATCCATTGGATCTAGAACTTCTACTTTCTCGGGTATCTATCAAAGATTTACATTGATGCATACGCAGGAGTATCAGATAACCATAAGGATTAAATCATACCCCTCTGTAAGTACTTAGAGCCGACCAACTCCTTGTACCCTATATTATGCATAATACATAACAATGCGCAATGGTCGAATATACTGTTCGGTTTGTAATATTCAAGAACGCAATCAAATTGCATAAAAGTGCGGAAGCGTGTAAAAATCAGAGTTTAAAAATTTACAAACCATATACCCGGATCACCCTTTATGCACAATTATTAATTAAACGAAAAGATAAAGAATAAAATCATACCCTTGAAGATCGAGCTTCCTCAGGTACAAGTTCACCTCCAAATCCTTTTCGCTCAACTTGAATCTACCGGGTTTTGTTCCTTCCTTTGATCAACGTTAGCCACCCATATGTTTGGCCTCTAGAGGTGATCCACCAAGGAATAATAAGAATTCAAGAAGAAAGGGTATTGGCTCAACCCTAGTTTTCTATCTCTATAGAAAGGGCGTACTCTCCAACAAATTGAAATTATGTCGTATGTTGAAAAAGTCAACAACCCCCACCACCCATAATAAGACTCCTCTTATTTATAGATGTGGGCAACCCATCTTAACAATTAAGGAATTGGGTTTTATTTAATTAATTAAATTCTTTTAATTAATTAAGCTCCCTAATCTTATTAGGGATAATTAATTAAACTCCTTTAACTAATTTTCCTTCCTAATCCAATTAGGAATAAATGAGAGTACTTATATTAAATTAATTCCTAAACTCTTTTAGAATTTAAAATAATAATAATTGTAATAATATTAATAAGACTCCTCTTATTAATTTATATTTAATATTTCTAAAATATTAAATAATAAATATTAAGCTATTTAATTTATTCTATCACCATAGATTAAATTAAATATACTTAATATATTATTACGATTATGCCATTAACTTCTTAAATAATTATTCTTCCTTTTATGGTGTGACCCTTTAGGTTCTCCATATTAAACCAGGTTGGGAATAAATCAATTAGAACAATTCTAATCTTATTTAAATAAATAAATTAAACAATTAATTTATTTAAATAAATAATATTTATTCTACAATAGGGATAAGCCTCCCTAGCGATCAACGACTTTCCGGATAATATAGATTTCAACATTAATCATTAAAGAACCTTTGAGTAAATAGTTACCGTACAATTCAATCCTTCCACCATACAATGATCCCAATTAAATATAAGACATGGAATTCTTGTCAAGTCTTATTTTATTTAATTATATGTATTTCGATTCTTAAATGCATAACTCCAAATAATGCAAATTAGAAACTCCTTTCTAATTTCATTCTCGCCGCCAAGGACTCTTTGGGTTGTCATTTATCGAATCACATAGGACATTTCTCTTCTTTTATTAGAAGTGGTAGATTCTTTATTGATCATACATTATCTCCATATACAACTTATTATACCCAAGCATACCCTTTGATATACCCTAAGGGTCTTAAGGAATAAGTCAAAGTATAACTCATCATACACAAGATACTATGATGATCTCAAGTCCAAGGATTACTTGTACTACTATCACTACAGAATTCCTATTGACAGGCAAATAAAACTCCATTAGGTATTCCTTAGCGAGCCACGTTCAGTGAACTTATTCTCTAATAAGCACCTACATACTTGCTTTAGTGTCTCCACACAAATGATCATGAGATCAATCATCCTCATCCAATGAGCAAGCAACGTATGTACCAATCTATCCGGATTCACTAATCCCCAATTTAGTAATCCAATGATTGGGAACTATTTTAGTTTTAAGCTTTCTAAGAATTTAGATCTCATTAGAATGATCATCATCATTATTCTAAAAGCATTGCTTAAAACTATGGGTTTATCACATATTATAAAACAACATCATTTAGATAATTAAAAGCCTTTAATAAATTAATACTTTTTATTAATAAATGAATAAGATTGTTACAAAGTATATGCTTTATCATCAAACATGATTGGCTTGTGTGCATACTACTTTCATATACGACCTAAAATATTCCCTTTATATAAAAGGTTGTTCTTCTCAGTCTCAAAATCAAGATTTTGATTTAACAACGAAATACTGTGATTTCAAATTCTAGTTATTTCTTGATCTAGCCGAAATAATTGGCATCGATCTGTCAATAATAATTGATTTCTCTTCTCGAACCTATCAAGTTTTATCGAATGTTCGTCTAGTCTAGAATAATTAGCTAAGACATTTCTCAACATAATTTGATAATAAACAAGAATTATCTGTACTGTCAATATGATCTTCTACGAATTTAAATATCCAACAACAGTTATTCTACGAATATATTTTCAGAATCAGTAATTCAATTTGAATTATTAAATATGCACTAACTGCGAATAATCAACAATAAATCCCTGGACGTGGTATAATTAGCAATAATTAACCACTATAATAATTAAGTGAATATAACTCAAGGTTAAGTTAGGAAACTTACCTTCCGTGTTGATTACAGCTACACAATAAACTTATCTGCGTTCGTAAGACCTATAACCAATAATATCGGTCTCACAATTAGCACAATATTTCATAACACGTAATACTGTATTCTACAGTCAAACTTCTCTTAGACACATTACCAAATAGTAACATCAGTGTTTTTAATTTATATAAACACTTATCAAGTCTAACTAGTTCGGTCTGGTTGGACTTTGGTCCATTCTATGTGTTCTGGTCACCTTATCCGACAATTAACACAATTATTGTCAATTAAATTCAGTTTCTAAGCTTCAATATTAATTTAGATAAGTCAAATATCATTTATAATATTTTTCATAAGCTTTTAATAATCTATAAACAATTATTATAATTTATAATAATTTTTCAAACACTTAAATCATTTTTAAATGATTTAATTATCAAATAATCTTATCATCATTAATATTTAATAATATAAAAATATTAATGTTATATTTGTCAAAATATTAAAGTTATTATTAATAACTTAAAAATATTTTTAAATCAATATTCTACTTAAATGATTTTTTAAAATAATTAAAATTATTTTTAAATCATCACCATTAATATCTAAATATTAATGAAATTATTATCCATATATTAAAAGTCATTATTTATAATTGAAAATATTTTAAAACATTTTTCTCATTTTAAATGATTTTTAAATCAATAAAATTAATTTTAATTCATTTATTTAATATAATAATTAAATAAATCTAATATCATTAATATTATTTTATTAATGAGAATTCTCCAAAATATTGAAATATATATTTTATAATTCAAAATATTTTCTAAAACATTATTCTTATTTAAAATAATTTTTAAATCAATAAAATCATTTTAACTTATTTATTTAATTTAATAATTAAATAAATCTAATATCATTAATACTAAATTATTAATGAAAATTCTCTAAAAATATTAAAAGTCACATTTTATAACTCAAAATATTTTTAAATACATTATTCTTATTTAAAATGATTTTCATAATATTAAATCATTTTCTCTAATTTATTTAATATACTAATTAAATAAATTAAATATTATTTTTATTCAATTAATTATAATTATTAAAGAAAAATGTCCCAAATAATTAAAAGTTATTTTTCAGAATTTAAAATGATTTTTAAAACCATTTTTATAATTTATTTCTAATTTTAAATAATTTCTGGAATATTCAGAAATTAGAAAATAATAAAACAGTCGCTAAAGACCTTTAGCGACACAAAACGTCGATGTTGGTGTTCTTGAGCTCAAGAACACTGACAGCTTCGTGTTTAAGGGTCATCGTTTGACTGCCTTTATCTTCCAATCCAAAATGTTTTTGGTTCAGGTTAAGTATTTATCATGTAGTGTTTATGTAACACTACATGAAACAATCTTCATCTTGGTCATATAACAAACTAACAAGACGATCTGTGCATTCAAAATCATTGTCAGATGGTTTCTGGGTTTTCCAGAAACCTAGTCTGTTCAACCAGTCACTTTCATGCTTGATTTTATATATGATCTGGTCATATTTCTTGTGATCTAAATACTTAAAGTTATAGTCCTTATGTCAAGGAACAATAATAAAGCAACAGCTCGGTCCAAAAACAAAACAATCACAATTTATCAAGCGGTTAAACTATGTCAGAAAGTTCATGCACAACCTTTTCTGGAATTCCCAGAAGTTCAAGTCATGGCCGAAGGGCCTACTTTGAACAACTGTTACCTTTGATCTGTTGATATTCTATACGATATAAGGCAACCAATACACAGTAAACATAACCATCTACAAATATGCCACAACAACAACATCATAACACTAACACGACTGACAGATCTATGCCTTAGTGTGAAACCCCAGATTTTATGAATAAAGAATTAATTTTCTCGAAATAATTTTTTTTATATTATGGTGTGAATTTGAGATAATGTTATAGTTGTGAGTAATATTTATAAATTTTGCAAAGTATGCAAGTTGTCATATTTTATTCGATTGGTCTGGGAATATTCGCTTTAAGCAGAAATATTAGTATGACCAAGACAATCATTAGTGGACCCCACAATGTAATTATTGTCGGATTGAGAAAACGACAAAAATATTTTATTGAAAATAACGGCGAGAAGTTTTATTGTGGATACTATTGAACTACTTTCGGTAGTAAAAAGTACGATGTCTGGCGTTGTTGTCATAAGTAGTACGTGGTATTGATTATTGATATTTATGTGAGAAGTCACTCGTTTTGTTCAATTATTGCTACAATAGTTCTTGACATAGTATCTCATATTATTTGATTCAATTATTGTTGATTTAGAAGTTTTGTTTTATTCACGTAATAAAATAAGAAAAATCTTTTTATATAAAAATGTAATACTTTATTAAAGTTATTCTATAAATAGAATATATATTATATTCTATTATGCATAGTGTTTTTTATAGTAAAATCTTTTTATATAAAACAAAATACTTTATTAAAGTTATTCTATAAATAGAATATATTATATTTTATTATGCATAGTGCCCAAGATAGTGTTTGCATAATAAAAAATCTTTTATATAAATAGAATATATTATATTTTATTTAAAAGATTTTTATTTAAATATGGACCGTCGATTAAAGTAAATCAAACTGGACCGTTCATGGATTAGTTACTATGCATTCCATTTTCCTATAAATAGAAGCTCATTCCTTCATTATTTTCTTACTTAATTCACTAAACTCTAGAGAGAGAAAGTATAGAGAGAGACTATAGAGAGATAGAAGAAAAGTTTTCGCTACTTCACTACTCTTATATCAAGTATTATTTTTACGGTAGGGATATTATTCTTTTGTATTCAAGAAGAGAACTTCGTTATTCCATTTCTTTATTGCTTCTCGTTGGAATAACTCAGATATCGCTGAGCTACCCTATACTTGGTGACATTCTTCTATTATTCATCTTTATTATTCGTCGGAATATCCCCTCTCTCGCTATCTGTGGGACCGGGTTCCATTTTTATTATTCCGTCTTTATTATTCCGCCGGAATATCCCGTCTCGTGCTATATCTGTGGGACTGGTTCCATCATTTATTATTCGCATTTATTATTCTGTTGGAGCATCCCGACGATTGTGAATTTCACGACTCGGTTCCGTTGTTATTATTCATTGAAATAACCGTCTGCCAAGCACCGCATGCATGGTGATATCTTTTGTTATTCTATTCGGTATTATACTCAGTTGATAAAATTTTTAACTTCTATACTCCATGAAATTAGTGAAATATCCTTGATATTTGCGCTTCATCCAGTATCTTTTCGTGGAAATATTCTTCTGAGCATTCTTGAATTTTACTCTACAAAGCAGTATTATGTTGACAATTTGGACGTTATTGGTTCCTGGACAAATTAATTCTTGAACTTGTTTTATTGAATTCTTATATCACTGTCATCATCCTCATGTTTATATTATGTTGAAAGTCATCTGTGGCCTGTAGTGCATAGATGGACTTGGTATGATTATGACCAGGGATTATTCGGTGTAATCATAACCGTAATGTTACAAATGATGTGTAAAAAATCCTCATTGGCCCGTAGTGCATTGATGGATAGTTTTTGGTATGATTATGGCTATGGATTCTCTTCGGCCAAGGGTGCAAAGATGAATTGTTTTAAGGCATGATCAGGACCGTTGATGAAAACACGATTATCTTTGGCCCGTAGAGCATGGATAATTCGTGGTCGTGATACTAAAGAATATCCTTGGCCTGTAGTGCACGGATTATTTCATGATGTGGATTATTTATTAAGCTGAGTCTCAGCGATAACAGTGATGAAAAACCTTTTAAATCATAAAAGATATTAGATTTTATTTTCTACTTGACTCTTTTAATGGATTGCTTGTTCCGCTACAGTTAAACTTGATGTCTATTGTATTTTATCAGTTTAACATTGTTGGAGGCTAATGATAATTTATTATGCATTATCTTAGTCATAATATTTCTTACTGGGCTAGTTGAGCTCACCCTTTCTTCACCGTTTCTTCGTGAAATGAGAATATAAATTTGGACGAGTCTGGGAGCGGAGTGATGGTCCAGAGGATAGCATTAGTAGTCCTCACTATTCTGTGAAATAGTGTGATAATAATTATAATGAGGACTCCTTTTGAGTTTGTATAATCTCTAGCAGACAATATTTGTATTCCAACTCACAGTTTATGTTTTGTCGTATTGTACACGACAATTGTATTAGTAAGTTATATTTGAATTCTGTACCATGTATCTGGCGACCCAAGATGGATGATGTATACCTAATTTTGGGGGCGTCACACTTAGAACTTCTTGTCAGACTCAGTTTTACACTTTCTGGGTTACCCAGAAAGTGACTAGTCATGCTCAGTCAACCCTCTTTGACCAAGAATAACTACAAATCTAGACATCAACTGAATGTGATACCACTTGCAGATTAAAAACAACATACCAGGATACAAATCCAAAACTTAAAACAACAAAAATCTTAAACGAGCAAGGATCTGTGACCACTGACATCTCTTGTCAGACCACAAAAAATGCTCAAGAACAATTTTTGAAAACTTCATTTTAAGGAACTTTGATGCTATGGATTCATGATAGATCATCATAGATCTTCATAAAATATCCATTAACAAGATTCTAAACACAAAAACATAAAATTTATCTAAGCATACAAGATCAAAATGGGTTTTAGGGTTTATACCTTTATGTTCTAGATTTTGATCTTTGAACTCCAATATGTTCTTGGGTGTTCTAAGGCTGATAATGTGACTGATATTCTTGCTATTTTCGAAGCTTTTAGTGAGAGAGAGAGTTGGTCAGAACAAATGAGAAAAATGAGTGAATTTTGAGACTTTCTCTCTCTTGAATCTAATATATATTGCTTATGTTGTTGCTAGATCTGATCATTTTTGGTTGTGGCTGATATAATACACTCACCAAGTCAACAAAGTGGTTCAACAACTAAAGGTGCTAGCAATTATACAAGTTATCAATTAAAGAAAATGAAAAAGGGTATTTTAGTCATTAACAAATTGATTTTAATGACATACTTGGAATTTGCACAAATCCTATGGTTTTAACCCTTTGGTTTTAACCCTAAGGTTTTAACCTTTAGGTTTTAAATCACTAACTTTTTAGGATTTTCAAAATTAGGGTTTTAATTTAGAAAATTAAAATTTTGAAACTAAAATTAGGTTTTCCTAATTAATTTAAGTTTTTAAATCATATTAGTGTTTAATAAACACATTATGCTCGCCAATTAGGATTAGGGTTACTTAATTAGAGTTTAGAAATCCCGAATATGAAATTAGGATTTTAATTTAGAAAAATTAAAATTTCTAAATTATAATTAGGGTTTGTAAAATAGAAATTAAAATACCTATATTATATAATAATACTTAATTCTTGCAAGAAATAGAATATAAGACCTAAAATATTCCCTTTATATAAAAGGTTATTCTTCTCAGAATCAAGATTTTGATTTAACAACGAAATACTGTGATTTAAAATTCTAGTTACTTCTTGATCTAGCCGAAATATTTGGCATCGATCAGTCAAATAATAATTGAATTCTCTTCTCAAACCTATCAAGTTTTAACAAATGTTCGTCTAGTCCAGAATAATTGGCTAAGATATTTCTCAACATAATTCGACAATAAACATGAATTATCTGTACTGTCAATATTAGCTTCTACGAATTTAAATATCAAACAACAGTTATTCTACGAATATATTTTCAGAATCAGTAATTCAATTTGAATGATTAAATATGCACTAACTGTGAATAATCAACAATAAATCCCTGGACGTGGTATAATTAACAATAATTAACCACTATAATAATTGAACAATATTAACTCAAGGTTGAGTTTAGAAACTTGCCTTCCGTATTGATTACTGCTACACAATAAACTTATCTGCGTTCGTAAGACCTATAACCAATAATATCGGTCTCACAATTAGCGCATTAATTTATAACACATAACACTGTATTCTACAGTCAAACTTCTCATATACACATTACCACACAGCCACATTAGTGTTTATAACCTATATAAACACTTAACAAGTCTAACTAGTTTAGTCTGGTTGGACTTCGGTCTATTCTCGATGTTCTGTCACTCTATCCGACAATTAACGCATTGATTGTCAATTAAATTTGGTCTCTAAGCTTCAATATTAATTTAGATAAGTCAATTATCGTTTATAAAATTTTTCGGAAGCTTTTAATAATTTATAAAAATTATTATAATTTATAATAATTGTTCAAACACTTAAATCATTTTTAAATGATTTAATTATCAAATAATCTTATCATTATAAATATTTAATAATATAAAAATATTAATAGAATACTTGTCAAAATATTAAAGTTATTATTAATAACTTAAAATATTTTTAAATCATCAATATTCTACTTAAATGATCTTTTTAAATTAATTAAAATTATTTTTAAATCATCACCATTAATATTTAAATATTAATGAAATTATTACCAAAATATTAAAAGTCATTAATTATAACTTAAAACATTTTTAAAATATTTTTTCAGTTTTAAATGATTTTTAAGTCAATAAAATCATTTTTAATTTATTTATTTAATATAATAATTAAATTAATCTAATATCATTAATATTAATTTATTCATGAAAAATCTCCAAAAATAATGAAAATTATATTTTATAATTAAAAATATTTTCTAACACTTTATTCTTATTTAAAATGATTTTTAAATCAATAAAATCATTTTAACTTCTTTATTTAATTTAATTATTAAATAAATCTAATATCATTAATATTAAATTATTAATGAAAATTCTCTAAAAATATTAAAAGTCACATTTTATAACTCAAAATATTTTTAAATATATTATTCTTATTTAAAATGATTTTTCATAATATTAAATCATTTTTTTTCTAATTTATTTAATATACTAATTAAATAAATTAAATAGCATTAATATTCAAATAATTATAATTATTAATGAAAAATATTCCAAATAGTCAGAAAGTATTTTTCATAATTTAAAATAATTTGTAAAACCATTTTTGGTAAATTTTATAATTTTTTCTATTTTTAAGTAATTTTCGAAAAATCAGAAAATAGAAATAATTAACAACCGTCGCTATAGACCTTTAGCGACAGTAATCGTCATTGTTGGTGTTCTTGAGCCTCGAGAACACTGACAGCCGGCAGTACAAGGGGTCAACTTTGACCTGCTTTAAATCTCAACCAAACTCGTTTCTGGGCTACATTAGGGTTCCATATTGTAGTACACATATAGTATTACAACTATAAATCCTCAACTTGGTCATAACACATCACAGATGCAAGATCTGAAGCACCAAAGTAGTTGTCAGAAGCTTCTGGGCTTTCTGGGTTACCCAAAAACCCAGACAGCTTCGACTGTCTACTTTGTGGTTCGATTTACTTCCAGATAGGATCATCAAATCAGTTATTTTATTGGCCACATATATAGTACTAATGTCAAGGTACAATTATATAACAACATCTCATTTAAACAACAATACATGTTCCAGATAAAGCTCTATCAAAGGTCGTGGAAGATGTGTTCGATCACATTTTCGGTTTTCGTAAAGCGGTACCCGTGATCAAAAGACCTTGTTTGACCATCCACTACCATCATCAAGTTTCATGTTTAAAAAATAAAATACCATGGATCTATTATTCATATGACAGTCTACAATCTGAATACAACAACATCGTCATAACACTTATAACCTGACAGATCTATGCCTTAGAACTTCTTGTCAGACTCGGTTTTTATATTCTGGGTTACCAGATTTCGGCTGGTCAACGTCGGTCAACTCACTTTGACCATGAATATCGTGCAATCTGGACATCTGATGGCTATAAAACCACTTCCAGATTAAAAACCACATACCAGACTATCAATCCAAAACACAAAACTAGAAAAATCAAAAATAGACACGGATCTATGGCTCCTGACATTAGCTTGTCAGACCACAAATCGCATTCTTGATAGTTTTGGAAAAACTTGATTTTAAATCATTTTGATGCTATGGATCTATGTTATATCAACATAGATCATCATTAAACATCATCTAGCAAAGATCTAAACACAAACTTTTTCTTAGCACGAAGGATCAAAAAGAAAATTAGGGTTTATACCTTTAGGTTCAAATACTTGATCTTAATCCTCCTAACTGATCTTAGTTGATCAAGGGGCTGCTTTGGGGACTGATTAAATTGATAATTTTGGAGGTTGAGAGAGAATAAGAGTTGGTGAGAGCTTTCAAGAAAAATGGGCTAGCAAATGGACTTTCTCTCTCTTATAATATATATATATAATGTGACATGTTGCTTGGATCTGAGGTTGCTAGCTGCTTTTCTGAGATTTTTGAAGTCACAAAGTCAAGTGGTTGGTCAAGAGTTGGTCACCTACTACAAATTTACCAAGATTTACAAGTAATCTAATAAAAATCCCATAAAGGGCACTTTGGTCATTTTTCTTATAATTTTAATGGCATGATGGTCAATTGCTCAAACCCTTATGTGACGCCCCCAAAATTAGGTATACATCACCCATTTTGAGTCGCCAGATATATGGTACAAAATTCAAATACAACTTCATTTATACAACTATTGAATTGTCGTATAGAATACGACCACAATTAACTGTGAGTTTTAATACAAATGTATGTAACTCTCATGGTGCCTCGACCACAACCTTACAATGGTACTTTACATAAAAGTATAGTCAAAAACTGTTTTAGAAATTACAATCTTTGGGAAGTGCTCAAGGAAACCTTCATACATTGGAGGCCATGCGTCTAGGTTATAATAGATATCATATATCCACAGAATTATCCTTGGTTGACCCAATAAACCTCAAAGAAAAATGAGAAGATTACTATCATCTTCTTTCAAATGGTGAGTCTTCTCTTGACATATAACTATCCCCACTGTCTCCAAGTGAATATTACATTTTAAATAAACTCCAAGATCATATATAGGTGCCCGAGATATATACTCAAGAAGTGGATGCACACAACCTTGTCTTATGATAACACGAGGTTGTATGTCATTAGACATCTTGTATGATAGTGGCAAAACACCCTTCCAAAGTTGGGTTTGCCTCACCCTATTTGATTCACCAAATATAACTACTAAATGATGTATAGAATACAACAAACTTTTTTATACTGTTTACGGAGAACCTCCACAGTTAGAGACCACCGTTCTATTCCCCTATTATCCCCGCTCGACCTGGCAACACTCTTATTACCTGAAAGGAATTGTGAAGCCGAAAGGGTGAGCACAACTAGCCCAGTAAAGAATATCATGACTAAAGATAATTAAATTATCAATAGCTTTCATCAATAATAAATTAGAGATTTAGAACATAGGGTAGATGATAAAACTTTTCAACCATAGTTGCAGCGGAACAAGTAATCCATTAGAAGAGTCAAATACACCATAAGGTCTATTATCTTCTCTATGTTAAAAGTCCACCAATAATGTTTTATCCTCAGAAATAAATCAACAGCCTCGCCCACAATCATATGAATGACTCATAATCATAATTGTGGTTCTAAATTCTCTTCGCAACTGTGACTAAGATAATTTTCACCACATAACTTCACCTGAAACATCAAAAATCATGGTTATACCAAATCAGAATTCCTGCTCATAATCATACTAATAAATTCATTTTTACACTACGGCCAAAGATATTCATTAACAATTCATCTTTGTACTACATGCCAAAGACATACAACTATATTTTAGAAGAGTCAAGTAGGAGCATGATATCTACTATCTTCTACAAATTAAAAGTGTATAACCAATATTTTATCGTTGAGACTCAACTTAATAAATAAACCACATCATCGAATTATCCACGCACTACGGCCAAGTATATTCGTTAGTATCACATCCATGAATTATTCATGCACTACGGCCAAAGATATTCATTATTATCACATCCATAAATTAATATTTCATCACTGAGACTCAGCTCAATAATTAATCCACATCATCGAATCATCCCTGCACTACAGGCCAATGATATTCTTTAGTATCACACCACAAATTATCCATGCACTACTACCAAAGATAATCGTGTTTTCATCAACTATCCCTAATCATGGCATAAAACAATTCATCTTCGCACTACTACCAAAGAGAATCCATAGCCATAATCATACCAAAATTGTCCATCAATGCACTACGGCCAATAAGGACTTTTTCCACATCATTTGTAACATTACGGTTATGATTATACCTAATAATCCCTCGGTCATAATCATACCAAGTCCATCTATGCACTACATGTGCCACATATGACTTTTTAACATAATATAAACATGAGGATGATGACAATATTATAAGCATTTCAAACTAAATCAAGGATAAATATTAAAGACTTTAAATTTATCCAAACATTATCAATCACTTAATAAAATCATAATCTAATATTGTTAATATTATAACAATATTTTAATCACTTCTTAAACTTATAAAATAATTTAATTTAATTGTTTACACTTTTCCAAATAATGCATTTAATCATTAAAAATGCCATACTCATAAGATTTCATCACCAATGATCAAATTACTCATCAAAAATCTGCATATACCTTATATAGGATTTTTTAGCCAGAAAATCCTATTTACCAATTTTTCACATAACATATTTAATTCTTATGTTCGTAACTAAATTATTTTCATGAAAAATACAAAATCAGTCCCAAAATTTATTCTTTGATGGGATTAAGCAGAATATAGTCCCATATTGAACATATAATTTTCTCGAAATTTTTAAAATTAATTAACTATTTTTCAAAAATTAATTTCTAATTAATTCCTTAAGAAATTAGCTACCTCAAGGTTAACTCCAGAAATTCCCAAATCTTGGCAGGATCTTACACATGTTAATGTGAGATTCCGGTTTAAATTTCTTGGTCATCGAAGTTATAGAACTCCAGTTATAGCATTTTCCGTCGGAAAAACCTAAATATTGAAATTGTCATAAATTGCTCATTTTAAGTCGGAATGAACTCATTTTTGGACAGGAGGTACTTTATACCATATATTTTCATGTCCCAAAAGGCCGGAATTTATTTCACAAGCTAAGTGGACGAAAATTCCCTTTTAAAATTTTGGATAGTAGCCTTTTTGGAAATTTTAGTTTTTTGACTCATTTGCTAAAATTAGTCCACACGAAAATCTACAACACCTTTTCTAGTGATTCCACTTGGATAACTTAGAAAACTCATTTATCTAACTTTAGAACTTGACCACACTCAAAAATTCAAATTATAATAGGAGATATGGTCAATAGAATTTCATACTCTATTTTTACTAAAATCTGATTTTCAACCCTTTGTGATTTCTAAGAAAATTTCATGTTTTCACATAATAACCAACATAACTCATCATGACAATGACATAATAATTCAATAAAACAAGTTCAAGAATAAGTTTTAAAGATTTATAAGTTAATTTATCCCTAACTCAATAATGTCCAAATTGTCAACACGATACTACTTTGTGGAGTAAAATTCAAGAATGCTCAAGAATATTTCCATGAAAAGATATGGATGAAGCTTAAATATCAAGGATATTCTACTAATTTCATGGAGTATAGAAGTCAAAGTTTTAACCAATTGAGTATAATAAAGAATGGAATAACAAAAGAAATCACCGTGCATGCGATAGATCAAGACATGCATGTTATTCCAATGTAATAATAAATAACGGAACCAAAGTCCACAGTAAAATGCATGCATAAGATATTCCAATAGAATAATAAAGAATGGAACCAGGTCCGGCATAAAACACACAAAAAGGATATTTCGACAGAATAATAAAGAGTAGAACCAGGTCCGACGTAAAACGCATAGACATGATATTCTAACAGAATAATAATAAATAAAATAATAGAAGAATTTCACCAAGTATAGGGTAGCCCGCGTATACAGTTTATTCCAACAAAATAATAAATAATGGAATAATAGAAGTTCTCTTCATGAATACAAAAGAAATAATACCCATTACCGTAAAAGAAACTGAATATAAGAGTACGAAAGTAACATAATACTTTTCTATAGTTTCTCTATAATTTCTCTCTCTAGAGTTTTAATGAATTCGTAAGAAATAATGAAAGAATGAGCTTCTATTTATAGAAGAATGGACTGCATAGTAACTAATTCATGAACGATCAAGATTGATTTACTTTTAAACGGACGGTCCATATTGGTTTACTATTAAAACTTAAAGTAACGGTCCATACTGATTTACTATTAAAACTTTAAACTAGCGATCCATATTGATTTACTATTATAACTATCCACCAGCGGTCCATATAGATTTACTATTATAACTTCAACCAACGGTCTGAAAAATTAGCACATCTCCTCATGGACTAATATTGTACCAAAAAATAGTTTGGACCAAAAAGAAATATATTTTACGGATGAATAATATGAATAGTAACTCGTGAATAGTAATCGTGAATAGTAAATGAATAGTAAATAGTAACTCATGAAAAGTAACTTAATCGTGAATCGAACAATAACTCGTGACTAGTATAAGCATCAATAATCGACATGAAAAGTGTCCTTTTAATACGGTGATTGAAGTAGAAACTTTCGCCGTTATTTTCATAAAGTGATTTTTCACATTCTCAATCAATAATGAATTCATTTGCTAGGGGTCCACTAATGATATTATAATATTCCCTACAAAAAGAATATTCGACTAAGAATATTTCCCGACAAAACTAATTTTTATATCAACTTGCTTACTTTGCAAAAAAAAAATTCACATATTATCCTTAAATTTAAACTTTTATCAATTTAACTATTTACCAAAATAGAAAAATTAAATACTTTTATTTCATAAAATTTTGGTCTCACAATCACTTCTCCTTATGAAATTTCGCCTCAAAATTTACGTGACGCACTGATATTCAAGAGATGAGAATACTTTCCTTTCTTTTCAGATTGTACCATCCCTGTAATTTCCTTGCTATCATGATTTTCCAATTTCTCATCTCCTGTATTTCAGATATCATTCTAGAATATAGCTTCAAAACAAAGGTTAATTGACATATCGTAATTTGTCAACTTATCAAGTAAACAATTTCATCTTAGGTAAGTCACACACTAGCGAAGTATATAACTCGTCTCTCCCCTCCTAGTTCCAGACTCTTATCTACACCATCGACCATATCCCTAAGCTCTGATACCAACTGTGACGCCCCCAAAATTAGGTATACATTACCCATTTTGAGTCGCCAGATACATGGTACAAAATTCAAATACAACTTCATTTATACAATTGTTGAACTGTCGTATATAATACGACCACAGTTAACTGTGTGTTTTAATACAAATGTATGTAACTCTCATGGTGCCTCGACCACAACTTTACAATGGTATTTTACATAAAAGTATAGTCAAAAACTGTTTTAGAAATTAAAATCTTTGGGAAGTGCTCAAGGAAACCTTCGTACATGGGAGGCCATGCGCCTAGGTTATAATAGATATCATATGTCCACAAAATTATCCTTGGTTGACCCAATAGACCCCAAAGAAAAACGAGAAAATTAATATCATCTTCTTTCCAATTGTGAGTCTTCTCTTGACATATAACTATCTCCACTATCTCCAAATGAATATTATATTTTAAATAAACTCCAAGATCATATAGGTAGTGCCCGTAGATATACTCAGCAAGTGGATGCACACAACCTTGTCTTATGATAACACGAGGTTGTTATGTTATTAGACATCTTGTATGATAGTGGCAAAACACCCTTCTAAATTTGGGTTCGCCTCACCCTATTTGATTCACCAAATATAACTACTAAATAATGTATAGAATACAACACACTTTTCTATACTGTTTAGGGAGAACCTCCACAGTTAGAGACCACCGTTCTATTCCCCTATTATCCCTTCTCGACCCGACAACACTCTTAATACCTGAAAGGAATTGTGAAGCAGAAAGGGTGAACACAACTAGCCTAGTAAAGAATATCATGACTAAAGATAATTAAATTATCAATAACTTTCATCAATAATAAATCAGAGATTTAGAACATATGGTAGATGATAAACTTTTTTCAACCATAGTCATAATGAACGAAAGCAATCCATTAGAAGAGTCAAATAAACCATAAGGTCTATTATCTTCTCAATGTTAAAAGTCCACCAATAATGTTTAATCCCTGTAAAATAAATCAACAGTTCCTGTCCACAATCATATGAATAACTCATAATCATAATTGGAGTTCTAAATTCCTCTTCGCAAAGGTGATTTAAGATAATTTTCATCACCTATCTTCACGAAACATCAAAAATCATGGTTATACCAAATCGTAATCCCCGCTTCATAATCATACTAAAAATTCATCTTTGCACTACTACCAAAGATATTCATTAACAATTCATCTTTGCACTACATGCCAAAGACATACAATTGTATTTTAGAAGAGTCGAGTAGAGCATGATATCTACTATCTTCTACAAATTAAAAGTGTATAACCAATATTTTATCGCTGAGACTCAACTTAATAAATAAACCACATCATCGAATTATCGATGCACTACGGCCAAGGATATTCATTAGTATCACATCCATGAATTATCCATGCACTACGGCCAAAGATATTCATTATTATCACATCCATAAATTAATATTTCATCACTGAGACTCAGCTCAATAATTAATCCACATCATCGAATCATCCCTGCACTACAGGCCAATGATATTCTTTAGTATCACGACCACAAATTATCCATGCACTACTACCAAAGATAATCGTGTTTTCATCAATCTGTCCCCGATCATGCCATAAAACAATTCATCTTTGCACTACGGCCAAAGAGAATCCATAGCCATAATCATACCAAAAACTGTTCATCAATGCACTACGGGCCAATAAGGACTTTTTCCACATTTGTAACATTACGGTTATGATTTTACCGTATAATCCCTGGTCATAATCATACCAAGTCCATCTATGCACTACAGGCCACAGATGGCTTTCAACATAATATAAACATGAGGATGATGACAATATTATAATCATTAGTCAAACTAAATCAAGGATAAATATTAAAGACTTTAAATTTATCCAAACATTATCAATCACTTAATAAAATCATAATCTAATCTTGTTAATATTATAACAATATTTTAATCACTTGTTAAACTTATAAACAATTTAATTTAATTGTTTACACTTTTCTAAATAATGCATTTAATCATTCAAAATGCCATACTCATAAGATTTCATCACCAATAATCAAATTATTCATCAAAAATCAAGATATAATTTTTATATAGGATTTTCAAACCATAAAATCCTATTTACCAATTTTTCAACTTCACATAACATATTTAATTCATATGTTCAGAATTAAATCATTTTCATGAAAAATACCAAATCAGTCCCCAAAATTATTCTTTTCCGGGATTAAGGTAATATAGTCCCATATTGAACATATATTTTTCTAAATTTTAAAATTCATTTACTATTTTCAAAAATCAATTTCTAATTAATTTCTTAAGAAATTAGCTACCTCAAGGTTAACTCCAGAAATTCCCAAATCTTGGCATGATCTTACACATGTTAATGTGAGCTTCGATTTAAATTTCATGGTCATCTGAGTTATAGAACTAGGTTTATAGCGTTTTCAATTTAAAACCTAAATATTGAAATGGTCATAAATTTTTCATTTTAAGTCGGAATGAGCTAATATTTGGACAGGAGGTACTTTGTACCATATATTTTCATATCCCAAAAGGCCGGAATTTATTTCACAAGCTAAGTGGCCGAAAATGCCCTTTTAAAATTTTGGACAGTAGCCTTTTTAGGAATTTCGGTTTTTGACTCCTTTGCTAAAATTAGTCCACACGAAAATCTACAACACCTTTTCTAGTGATTCCACTTGGATAAGTTAGAAAAATCATAGATCTAACTTTAGAACTGGACCACACTCAAAAATTCGAATTATAATATGAGATATGGTCAATTGAATTTCATACTCCATTTTTACCAAAATCTGATTTTCAACCCTTTGTGATTTCTAAGAAACTTTCATGTTTTCACATAATAACCAACATAACTCATCATGACAATGAAATAATAATTCAATAAAACAAGTTCAAGAATAAGTTTTAAAGATTTATAAGTTAATTTATCCTGAACTCAATAATGTCCAAATTGTCAACATGATACTACTTTGTGGAGTAAAATTCAAGAATGCTCAGAAGAATATTTCCATGAAAAGATCTTTGGATGAAGCTTAAATATCAAGGATATTCTACTAATTTCATGGAGTATAGAAGTCAAAGTTTTAACCAATTGAGTATAATAAAGAATGGAATAACAAAAGAAATCACCGGGCATACGATAGACCACACAAAAAAGTTATTCCAATGTAATAATAAATAACGGAATCCAGTCCCGGCGTAAAACGCATGCATGTGATATTCCAATAGTAATAATAAAGAATGAAACCAGTCCCACGTAAAACGCATGTGCAGATAGGATATTCCAATAATAATAAAGAATGGAATGGAACTAGGTCCCACACAGAAAACGCATGTACATGTGATATTCCAATAGAATAATAAAGAATGAAATAATGTAAGAATTTCACCAAGTATAGGGTAATTCCGCTTATACAAAAGTTATTCCAATGTAATAATAAATAATGGAATAATGTAAGTTCTCTTCATGAATACAAAAGAAATAATACCCCTTACCGTAAAAAGAAACTGAATATAAGAGTAGAAAGTAGCGTAATACTTTTCTATAGTTTTTCTATAATTTCTCTCTCTAGAGTTTTAGTGAATTCGTAAGAAATAATGAAGGAATGAGCTTCTATTTATAGAAGAATGGATCGCATAGTAACAAATTCATGAACCATCCAGATTGATTTACTTTTTAAACTGAGACGGTCCATATTGGTTTTTATTAAAACTTAAAGTAACATCTCATCATACCGATTTACTATTAAAACTTTAAACCAATGATCCATATTGATTTATTACTATTATAACTATCCACCAGCGGTCCATATTGATTTACTATTATAACTTCAACCAACGGTCTAAAAAATTAGCACATCTCCGCGTGGACTAATATTGTACCCAAAAATTATTTAGACCGAAAAGAAATATATTTTATAGGTGAATAGTACTCCGTGAATAGTAACTTGTGAATAGTAACTCATGAATAGTAACTCGTGAATAGTAACTCGTGAATAGTACTCTGATAGGAAAAGTGTCCCGAATACCCGATTGAACAATACTGAGTGGCTTCTCACATAAGCATCAATAATCAATACCGTGTACTACTATGCAACCACGCCAGACATCGTATTTTAACACCGGTGTTTCAACAGCTTAAGGGTAAAACTTCCGCAGTTATTTTCATAAAGTATTTTTGTCATTTTCTCAATCCGACAATAATTCTGTTGTGAGGTCCACCAATGATTGTACCGTCGTACGAATATTCCCCGACAAAAAGAATATTCTCCGATTAATCAAATATTCCCCGACAAAACGAATATTTTATATCAACTTGCTTACTTTGCAAAAAAAAAAATCACATATTACCCTTAACTTTAAACTTTTATTAATTTAACTATTTACCAAAATAGAAAAATTAAATACTTTTGTTTCATAAAATTCGGGGTCTCACACCTTAGGATTTAACCCTAAGGTTCTAACCCTTAGGTTTTACAACATCCAATTCTAGAATTTTCTAATTAGGGTTTAAAATAGAAAATAAAAAGTTTAAAACTAAAATTAGGGTTTTAAATTAGAAAAATTAAAATTTCTAAATTACAATTAGGGGTTGTAAAATAGAAATTAAGATAACTAAAATATAATTAGGGTTTTCAATCATATTAAAGTTTAATAAATACATTAAGCTTACTAATTAGGATTAGGCTTTCCTAATTAGGGTTTTAGGATTCCCGAATATAAAAATAGGGTTTCCCGGCTTTTGATTAGGGTTTCTAACGGTACGTTAGGGTTTTTAATCCTGAGATTAGGGTTTTTAATCTCTTATTAGGGTTTATTAATTTTAAACCTTATCCGATCAATATCTCTATACAGTACAAACATATACTCTTTAATATAATTATTTATATTATAATTTCTAGCGAATTCCTATCCGGACTTAGGGTTAGGATTTCTAAAGCCGTTAAGCATAACTCTACTCTAATTTTATTAGTCAATACGCAAATTGACCTTTTGGAGACTCGTATCACAGATACTTGTCGCAAAATTGATATTCAATATTAATATTAAAAAAAAATTATTCGTAAAATTTTAATTATTCGAAATCTCGGGTTATTACATTCACCCCTCCTTAAAAGGATTCCGTCCTCGGAATCACCGCTTTCTTATTCTCTACAATCTTTTAAAGTTGTATCATCAATTCATTCTTAACAACACAATATTAATTTGTGTCTCAAATTCTAACCTGTGACTTGGATCGTATAAAAGAAAATAAATCACAATAATATCTAACTCGTATTTCTCGCGTAATTTAATTTCTAACCGAACTCGTTACCTGTCGCCTCTTCAATGACAACTGCTGCATTTGGAACTGTCATACTAAAAGTGAATGTTGTTGGTCTTCCTGGCTATGCAGGTCCTCGAATCGCAAAGGTTTTGCTATAGGAACCCTTGTTGGCACTTCTCCTCTCTAAATTTCTCTTCGGACAATTCCGGACCAGATGATCGATCGACCCACACGCAAAACAACCTTGTGTTTTCTTTGGAATGGGACACTCGGGAGACATGTGTCCCTCTTGGCCACAGTTGTAACAGACACCTTTTTTCTTCAAACAAACTCCTTGATGATGCTTCCCGCAAACTACGCACGGCGTACCCTTCCTCATACGCTCTTTTAGATTATTTACTAAATTAATATCACCATCCCTCTTACGTTTATTAAGATCACTTCCTCCACTACCACCTATCATATTATTTCCTTCAGCCTCCTTTCTTTGTTCTGGACTATTCTTTAATACAAATTCCATTTCTCCCTCAGCGATAATGGCTTTTTCTAATAACGCTAAAAATGAATTAATTTGCAGCACATCTAACTTCTCGAGTACCAATGATTTCAATCCGTTCCTAAAATATCGTGCTTTAAACTCCTCAGTGTCCACTCGATGTGGAGTAAATTTTGCTAACTCGTTGAACTTGACAAAATATTATGTCACCGTCATATCTTTTTGCTTCAGATTCACAAATTGTTCTTCCATATTTCTCTTTAGACCTCCCTTCCTTAGCGGCATTATCTGATAAAAATCTTACATTAATTCTCATTCTCTATAAAAATTCTTATTAATAACACAATAAGAATTAAAAAAAAAAATCTCATATAATCGCATATTTATTAAAATAGCACACAGTATATTTAGCTCCTAATACATAACACTATCCCTTTTTAAATAATATTAAGATTAACAACACAACTTTAAACAAAAGTTGTAATTCTCCATTCACATATAACAATTTCCCAGTTCATCAAACTTACCACACCTAGGGGTTCAGGAACTTGCCAATTATATGAGTGTATGAACTTATCTTAGTCAGACCTTTGGCGTACATTCGCTGAGGGGTTCAAAACATTTCATATAATTATGAGTCATGAACTTACCATAAGTATGAGTTTTAAGAACTCAAAAATTAATCTTAATCTTATATTCATATAGAAAATAAAGATTTCACTCATACAAACATATATATATATATATATATATATATATATGTTCACACATCGCTCTTGATATTACAACCGTTAATATCATACACTATCAAAAGATACTATCGCTTAAAAATAAGCTATCTACTGTCCACTTCCTTCACCAGTCTTCTTCTTACTGGGACACTTGTTGCCTTCGGCTTAGGACAATATAGGAAAATATGTCCTTCTTGCTTAAAATTGAAGCACATGTTCTTTCACATCATGCATTCTCCCACGTGAGATTTCCCACACTTACTGCAAACTTGCTTCTTCTTCGGGTTTGAAATTTTCAGAGTTGTCGCTATTGTTGTCCCTCTTTCTATTATTCTTGTCTTTCTGCTGCTTGATTGTTCCTTCGAACGATCTACCACCTTCAGTCTTTATCCTTTCCACCTGCGCCTTGAGCTCGTTCCGTTCTTCAGTCATTTCGCGTAACGCTCGCTCTGTCTTCCACAATTCCTCTATGAGAAATACTTTACTGTGGAGTTTTTGGACTTCTGCAGATTCTTGATCTTTCTCTCCAACTTTTGTCTTATTCTCTTTCTCCACCTTAGCTTCTTTGGACTCTGCCTCCTCATCACCACTCAGATACATCTCGGGATAATCGTCATGATCGCTCCCCAGATTGATCATACATTCATCTTTTCCCACCTTCTCAACTGATTCGCTTTGCGCTGGCACCTCGGCTACTGGCACTATGCAACAGCTGCTAGCATCTCCGCACTCATTTCATCTTCTCCAGACATCCTACAATCAGTCAAAATGACTTGATTAATACTTCTCCAGTACAAACTTCTCACACTTTGTGTCCACATATCTCACTCAGTACTCTAAATGAGTTTTCTCTATCTCACATATGGTTATAATCCTAGGGTTTTCCCCACCCCACTTAAGGTTTATAACCTACAGTTCTACTATCAACTTGTGACGCCTTGGTCACTACAGCTTTGATACCAACCTGTGACACCCCCAAATCCGGGTTACCTGACCCCCGAGTTTGGTGTTCACAATCCACAATATAATAACATCTAACTAGCCATTCATATAGAAATAGTAATACATAAGTAATTAACAGAGATTGTTAATACATTAGTCCCAGGTCCGCTAACCTTAACATTACAAACATACCCCTTAGATATACAAAAAGGGTTCACAAATACAACATAATAATAATATTCATAAAATTATGTTATCACTATGCCTTTGCTTTTGTTCTTCATAGCACCTCCTGCCACTTCATCCCTAGCTGAAAAGTTTTATTTAGCAAGGGTGAGCAACAAATTTTCCCCAGAAGTTAAGATATACAATGAATGTATAAGTATCAGTATAACTGACTATCTATTTTGATAGAATGACACCAAAGTTCGGGGAACTTTGAAATAGCTGAACAAATCATTAATCAATAACAAGTCTTCTCGTATTCTAGGCAACACAATAATCTGATAATGAAATAGTATAACGCTTTCAAAGTTTCTACGATATTCTATTGAATAAACAAGAATCAATTCTACGCAATAACAAAGTGGAATGTTATCCAAATTTATGTTGAGCGATCTATTGGATCTAGAACTTCTACCTTCTCAGGTATCTATCAAAGATTTACTTTGATACATACGCAGGAGTATCAGATAACCATAAAGATTTACTTTGATTCTACCCCTCTGCAAGTATAACAAGTGATCAGCTTTATTATACCCTATATTATGCATAATACTTAACAGTGCGCAATGGCCGAATATACGACCTAAAATATTCCCTTTATATAAAAGGTTGTTCTTCTCAGTCTCAGAATCAAGATTTTGATTTAACAATGAAATACTGTGATTTCAAATTCTAGTTACTTCTTGATCTAGCCGAAATAATTGGCATCGATCAGTCAATAATAATTGAATTCTCTTCTTGAACCTATCAAGTTTAAAAAAATGTTTGTCTAGTCCAGAATAATTGGCTAAGACATTTCTCAACATAATTCGACAATAAACAAGAATTATATGTACTTTCAATATTAGCTTCTATGAATTTAAATATTCAACAACAATTATTCTACGAATATATTTCCAGAATCAGTAATTTAATTTGAATTATTAAATATGCACTAACTGTGAATAATCAACAATAAATCCCTGGACGTGGTATAATTAACAATAATTAACAACTATAATAATTGAACAATATTAACTCAAGGTTGAGTTAAGAAACTTGCCTTCCGCATTGATTACTGCTACACAATAAACTTATCTGCGTTCGTAAGACCTATAACCAATAATATCGGTCTCACTATTAGCACATTAATTTATAACACATAACACTGTATTCTACAGTCAAACTTCTCCTATACACATTACCACATAGACACATTAGTGTTTATAACCCATATAAACACTTAACAAGTCTAACTAGTTTAGTCTAGTTGGACTTCGGTCTATTCTCAATGTTCTGGTCACTCTATCCGACAATTAACGCATTGATTGTCAATTAAACTTGGTCTCTAAGCTTCAATATTAATTTAGATAAGTCAAATATCGTTTATAATATTTTTCAGAAGCTTTTAATAATTTATAAACAATTATAATAATTTTTCAAACACTTAAATCATTTTTAAATGATTTAATTATCAAATAATCTTATCATTATTAATATTTAATAATATAAAAATATTAATAGCATACTTGTCAAAATATTAAAGTTATTATTAATAACTTAAAATATTTTTAAATCATCAATATTCTACTTAAATGATTTTTTTAAATTAGTTAAAATCATTTTAAATCTTCACCATTAATATTTAAATATTAATGAAATTATTACCAAAATATTAAAAGTCATTAATTATAACTTAAAATATTTTAAAAACATTTTTCTCATTTTTAAGTCAATAAAATCATTTTTAATTCTTTTATTTTATGGTTCGATTTACTTCCAGATCGAATCACCAAATCTGTTATTTTATGGTCCACATATATAGTACTAATGTCAAGGTACAATTATATAACAACATCTCATTTAAACAACAATATATGTTCCCGATAAAACTTTACCAAAGGTCGAAGTTGTGTTAAATCCTGCTTCGGTTTTCAGAAAGCTGCATACCGTCGATCGAAAGACCTTGTTTGACCATCCACTACCATCATCACGTTTCATGTTTAAGAAATATAATAGCATGGATCTATTTTTCATATGACAGTCTACAATCTGAATACAACAACATCGTCATAACACTTATAACCTGACAAATCTATGCCTTAGAACTTCTTGTTAGACTCGATTTTTATATTTTTTGGAAAAACTTGATTTTAAATCATTTTGATGCTATGGATCTATGTTATATAAACATAGATCATCATTAAACATCATCTAGCAATGATCTAAACACATAAACACAAACGTTTTCTTAGCACGAAGGATAAAAAAGAAAATTAAGGTTTATACCTTTAGGTTCAAATACTTGATCTTAATCCTCCTAACTGATCTTGGTTGATCAAGGGGCTGCTTTGGGGACTGATTAACTTGATAATTTCGGAGATTGAGAGAGAATAAGAGTTGGTGAGAGCTTTCAAGAAAATGGGCTAGCAAATGGACTTTCTCTCTCTTATAATCTATATATAATGTGACGTGTTGCTTGGATCTGAGGTTGCTAGCTGCTTTTCTGAGATTTTTGAAGTCACAAAGTCAAGTGGTTGGTCAAGAGTTGATCACCTACTACAAATTTACCAAGATTTACAAGTAATCTAATAAAAATCCCATAAAGGGCATTTTGGTCATTGTTCTTGTAATTTTAATGGCATGATGGTCAATTGCTCAAACCCTTAGGGTTTAAACCTAAGGTTCTAACCCTTAGATTTTACAACATCCAATTTTAGAATTTTCTAATTAGGGTTTAAAAATAGAAAATAAAAATTTTAAAACTAAAATTAGGGTTTTAAATTAGAAAAATTAAAATTTCTAAATTACAATTAGGGTTTGTAAAATAGAAATTAAGATAACTAAAATATAATTAGGGTTTTTAATCATATTAAAGTTTAATAAACACATTAAGCTTACTAATTAGGATTATGGTTTCCTAATTAGGGTTTTAGGATTCTCGAATATAAAATTAGGGTTTTCCGGCTTTCGATTAGGGTTTCTAACGGTACGTTAGGGTTTCTAATCCTGAGATTAGGGGTTTTAATCTCTTATTAGGGTTTATTAATTTTAAACCTTGTCCGATCAATCATCGATCAATATCTCTATACAGTACAAACACATACTCTTTAATATAATTATTTAAATTATAATTTCTAGCGAATCCCTATCCGGACTTAGGGTTAGGGTTTCTAAAGCTGTTAAGCACAACTCTACTCTAATTTTATTAGTCAATACACAAATTGACCTTCTCGAGACTCGTATCACAGATACTTGTCACAAAATTGATAATCAATATTAATATTTAAAAAAAATTATTCGTAAAATTTTAATTATTCAAAATCTCGGGTTATTACACTCGCCACCGATCAGTGAAACAAGGCCCCCAATTGGATTCTTGCCTCCTTACGGTGAGCGATTTCCACCTCCATCTCCTGCATCACTAGTTTCCTCTCAAGAGTCTCAGTCTGTAGCTCCTCGACTCTACATCCTAATTTCAAAATTTGTTCTTCATACTCTCCCAGCATCCGATCCTCAAAAGTAGACTCGTCGGAGTCCTCCATGGGCTCGGGTTCCTCCTCCACGGGCTCTGTGAAACCCCAGATTTTATGAATAAAGAATTAATTTTCTCGAAATAATTTTTTTTTTATTATGGTGTTAATTTGAGTTAATGTTATAGTTGTGGGTAATATTTATAAATTTTTCAAAGTATGCAAGTTGTCATATTATATTCGATTGGTCGGGGAATATTCGTTTTAAACAGGAAATATTCGTACGACGGCACAATCATTGGTGGACCCCAAAACGGAATTATTGTCGAATTAAGAAAATGACAAAAATATTTTATTGAAAATAACTGCGGAAGTTTTACTGGTTGATCTTTGTTGAACTACTCGGTAGTAAAAAGTACGATGTACGCGTTGTTGCATAATAGCACACGGTATTGATTATTGATATTTATGTGAGAAGTCACTCAATTTTGTTCAATTATTGCTACAATAGTTGCTGCATAGTATCTCACATTATTTGATTCAATTATGGTTGATTTAGAAGTTTTGTTTTATTCGTATTATTAACGTAATAAAATAGAAACATCTTTTATATAAAATGAATACTTTATTAAAGTTATTCTATAAATAGAATATATTATATTCAATTACGCATAGTGTTTTTATAGTAAAATCTTTTTATATAAAACATAATACTTTATTAAAGTTATTTTATAAATAAAATATATTATATTTTATTATGCATAGTGTTTTATAGTAAAAATCTTTTTATATAAATATAATATATTATATTTTATTTAAAAGATTTTTCTTTAAATATGGATCGTCGATTAAAGTAAATCAATCTGGACCGTTCATGGATTAGTTACTTATGCATTCCATTTTCCTATAAATAAAAGCTCATTCCTTCATTATTTTCTTACGAATTCTTTGAACTCTAGAGAGAAACTATAGATAGAGACTATAGAGAGATAGAAGAAAAGTTTTACGCTACTTCACTACTCTTATATCAAGTATTATTTTACTGAGAAGGGATATTATTTTTTGTATTCAAGAAGAGAACTTACATTATTCCATTTCTTTATTGTTACCGTTGGAATAACTCAGATATCGTGGGCTACCCTATACTTGGTGACATTCTTCTATTATTACATCTTTTCGGAATATCCTGCATCTGTGCTATGTTGGGAATGGTTCTGGTTTTTTATTATTCCGTCTTTATTATTCGTCGGAATATCCATGTCATGCTATCTGTAGGACACGGTTCCATCATTTATTATTCAGTATTTATTATTTTGTTGGAACATCCCGTCGGTGTGAATTTCACGGCACGGTTCCGTTATTATTATTCTCGTTGGAATAACACTCGTCATCATGCGAAGTACTACATGCATGGTGATTTCTTTTGTTATTCCATTCGATATTATACTCAGTTGATTAAAATTTTGACTTCTATACTCGGTAGTAAAAAAGTACGATGTCTGGCGTTGTTGCGTAGTAGCAACTGCGGTATTGATTATTGATATTTATGCGATAAGTCACCGCTTTTGTTCAATTATTCCTACAATAGTTCTTTGACATAGTATCTCACATTATTTGATTCAATTATTATTGATTTAGAAGTTTTGTTTTATTCGTATTATTAACGTAATAAAATAGAAACATCTTTTTATATAAAACATAATACTTTATTAAAGTTATTCTATAAATAGAATATATTATATTCTATTATGCATAGTGTTTTGCATAGTAAAATCTTTTTATATAAAACATAATACTTTATTAAAGTTATTTTATAAATAAAATATATTATATTTTATTATGCATAGTGTTTGCATAGTGTCCACATAGTGTTTGCATAGTAAAAATCATTTTATATAAATAGAATATATTATATTTTATTTAAAAGATTTTTCGTTAAATATGGACCGTCAGATTAAAGTAAATCAATCTGGACCGTTCATGGATTAGTTACTATGCATTCCATTTTCCTATAAATAGAAGCTCATTCCTTCATTATTTTTCTTACGAATTCACTGAACTCTAGAGAGAGAAACTATAGAGAGAGACTATAGAGAGATAGAAGAAAAGTTTTCTGCTACTTCACTACTCTTATATCAAGTATTATTTTACAGTAAGGGATATTACTCTTTTGTATTCAAGAAGAGAACTTATGTTATTCCATTTCTTTATTGTTCTGTTGGAATAACCTGTATACGCGGGCTAGCCTATACTTGGTGACATTCTTCTATTATTCTGTCTTGTCGGAATATCCTGTCTGAGCAATTCAAGGAGTTGGGACCACCTGAGTTTTTGGGAAAGCCAGAACCACTTAAGGCGGAGACGTGGTTAAAGCAGATCACTAAGATATTTGATGTCTTGGGATGCTCCGAGGAGCAAAAGGTTCCATTCGCCCCCTTTATATTGCGTGAAGAAGGAGATCATTGGTGGGAATCTGTAAAACGTACCCATCCTGACACACTCAAGATGTCTTGGGAGAAGTTCCAAGAATTATTCAACGACAAGTACTTTCCTGAAAGTATTCGTCACATGAAGGAGGTAGAATTCATCAAGCTGGAGCAAAACAATATGACCGTGTCGCAGTACGAGGCTAAGTTTGAGGAGTTATCCCGGTTTGCATCCCATTTGGTTGATAATGAGGAACGAATGACGCGAATGTTTTTGCGAGGTTTGAAACCCGATATACGTCAATACCTCATTTCTCACAAACTTTGTTTATATTCAGATGTTGTGAATAGGGCGCAGTTATTGGAGCGCGATAATGAGTCAGCACAACCAAAAGGCAACGACCAACAACACGATAATAATCATACCCGTGGCAACGATCATCGAAACAACGATAACCATCGTGGGGGATATAATCATGCCAAGAATGGTAACCATTTCGGTGGTAATCATGGCCAAGATAATAAGAATGGACATTTTAAGAAGAGAAGGTTCAACAATGACGTGAAGACGTTGGCACCAGCACCCGTTTCAAAGGAAGAAGAATGCCCATCGGTCGTATGTTTCAAATGCGGACAAGAGGAACACATCCGTCCAAACTGTACGCAATAATCCAAAGCGTGTTTTAATTGCGGAAGAGATGGTCACCTAGCTCAATTTTTTCGTATGGTGAAGTCAAGTCCAACTGGGATAGTGATGCCAAAGGATGTCCCAGACAAGCCAAAGCCGGTAGTTTAAGAGAGAGTGTTTTTTTTTTCTCGTGACAAGGAACCTGAATAAAATTATCACGGGTAAGTTAATCATAAGCTCTTATGAAGTCTATACCGTGTTAGATACCGGTTCTACTCACTCTTTTATTTCACCTAGTTGTGTTCAATGTTTGAAGTTAACTCCGAAGAAGTTAGACTTTGATGTATCTGTTTAAACTCAGTTCGGAGAAACCTTCGTTACCTCCACTATTTATAAATCTTGTTCAAATCAACACTTTCACGTTACGTGTTGATCTTGTCTCTTTGAAAATACTTGCCTTTGATGCGATTTTAGGAATCGATTCGTTAACTACTCATCATGCTTTTCGTAAGGTTGTTAGCTTTCATATTCCTAATCAACCTGTTATGCGAATTCAAGAAACCAAACCGCTAAAGTCAATTATTGTCATATAAGGCCATAAGTAAAGAGCCCCAGTCCTTTCGTTGTTGACTTTCTTGTGTGGAATGCACCGAAGCCAGACTTTCTGTAGGCGTTGTCGTGAATGACGATGACAAGTTGATAGGTATCATTGTGAGGTGCTATCTAGGTTAAGGGATAGAAGTCACAGTTGGGGTAATGTGACGTACTATCCAAGTCTTGGATGAGAGTAACAGTTTTGAATGATATTTCTATCATTAATAAATCTCTTGACGTATTCCTGAAGACTTCTTAGCCCACCCCAGAGCGTGAAATCGAATTTTGTATTGACACCAGTACAAAACCCATTTCTTAAACCCTCAAAATATTTCTTCAACTAAAACGAACGTAACATGCGCCAAAGACGTTGACTCGAGCTGTTAAAGATTACGATCGTACTATTCAATATCATCGTGGAAGAGCGAACGTGGTAGTTGATGTGTTGAGTAGAAGATCGTATGCGTTTACAAGTGCGATGTTGTTAACACAAAGACTCATTTCGTATAACTTCCAAATGGTGAAGATAGAGTTAAAGACTCTAGGGACCCACGTGCAGATAACGAATATATGAGTAAAATTGACTTTAATCGATAAAGTTAAAGACGCTCAAGCTACATACCCGAATCTGATGAATGTGAAGAAGAAGGTTCAAGAGGGCGTTATTCTAGAAGCAAGAGTTGCTAAAGAGTGGAAATCTCAACCCTCGATTTAATTGGCCCATTTGAAATCCTCGATTGCGTAGGAACTGTGGCTTATAAACTTGTTTTACCGCCAAGTATGTCGCGTGCTCATAACGTTTTTAACGTATCAATGTTATGTAAATATGTGGATGACCCGAACCACATTATTAATTTACATTCGGACGAGATAGCGGATGATTTAACGTATGAGATCTCGTGTTAAAATCTTGGATAAGAAGAATCGTATCCAACACTCAAGGGTTATACCTCAAGAGTTAGAATCTGAAATGAAGTCAAGGAATCCTCACCTGTTCGGCAAACCAGGTACGTACGTAAATTTCGAGGGCAAAATTCCATAAAGAGGGGAGATTGTGAAACCCCAGATTTTATGAATAAAAAATTAATTTTCTCGAAATAATTTTTTTTATATTATGGTGTGAATTTGAGATAATGTTATAGTTGTGAGTAATATTTATAAATTTTGTAAAGTATGCAAGTTGTCATATTATATTCGATTGGTGGGGAATATTCGTTTTAAATGTGAAATATTCGCATAACGACACAATCATTCAGTGGACCTCCATTAGCGAAATTATCATCGGATTGAGAAAAGCGACAAAAATATTTCATTGAAAATAACGGCGGAAGTTTTACCGTTGATCTTGTTGAACTACTCGGTAGTAAAAGTAAAGATGTCTGGCGTTGTTGCGTAGTAGCAGCACCGGTATTGATTATTGATATTTATGTGAGAAGTCACTCAATTTTGTTCAATTATTGCTACAATAGTCACGCATAGTATCTCACATTATTTGATTCAATTATGGTTGATTTAGAAGTTTTGTTTTATTCAGTATTATTAACGTAATAAAATAGAAACATCTTTTATATAAAATGCAGAATACTTTATTAAAGTTATTCTATAAATAGAATATATTATATTCAATTATGCATAGTGTTTTTCATAGTAAAATCTTTTTATATAAAACATAATACTTTATTAAAGTTATTTTATAAATAAAATATATTATATTTTATTATGCATAGTGTTTGCATAGTAAAAATCTTTTTATATAAATATAATATATTATATTTTATTTAAAAGATTTTTCTTTAAATATGGATCGTCAGATTAAAGTAAATCAATCTGGACCGTTCATGGATTAGTTACTATGCATTCCATTTTCCTATAAATAAAAGCTCATTCCTTCATTATTTTCTTACGAATTCAATTTGAACTCTAGAGAGAAACTATAGATAGAGACTATAGAGATAGAAGAAAAGTTTTCTCGCTACTTCACTACTCTTATATCAAGTATTATTTTACTGAGAAGGGATATTATTTTTTTGTATTCAAGAAGAGAACTTACATTATTCCATTTCTTTATTGTTCATTGGAATAACTCAGATACGCTGCCAGCTACCCTATACTTGGTGACATTCTTCTATTATTCATCTTTTCTAATATCACATCTGCGTTATGTTTTAAATGGGACTGGTTCTATTTTTATTATTCCGTCTTTATTATTATTCTTGGAATATCCATGCATGCTATCTATCTGTGGACTGGTTCCATCATTTATTATTCCAGTATTTATTATTTTGTTGGAACATCCCGTAAATTGTGAATTTCACCGACCGGTTCCGTTATTATTATTCTCATTGGAATAACCACATTCATCTGAAGTACTACATGCATGGTGATTTCTTTTGTTATTCCATTCGATATTATACTCAGTTGATTAAAATTTTGACTTCTATACTCTATGAAATTAGTGGAATATCCTTGATATTTGCGCTTCATCCAATATCTTTTCATGGAAATATTCTTCTGAGCATTCTTGAATTTTACTCTACAAAGCAGTATCATGTTGACAATTTGGACGTTATTGGTTCCTGGACAAATTAATTCTTGAACTTGATTAATTGAATTCTTATATCATTGTCATCATCCTAATGTTTATATTTATTGAAAGTCATCTGTGGCCTGTAGTGCATTGATGAACTTGGTATGATTATGACCAGGGATTATTAGGTATAATTATGAACGTAATGTTATAAATGATATGAAAATTAAAAGTCCTCATTGGCCCGTAGTGCATTGATGGACAATTTTTGGTATAATTATGGCTATGGATTCTCTTCGGCCAAGGGTGCAAAGATGAATTGTTTTATGGCATGATCAGGACCGTTGATGAAAGCACGATTATCTTTGGCCCGTAGTGCATGGATAATTCGTGGTCGTGATACTAAATAATATCCTTGGCCTGTAGTGCATGGATTATTTAATGATGTGAATTATTTATTGAGCCGAGTCTCAGCGATAAAAGTGATGAAAAACCTTTTTAATCATAAAAGATAGTAGATTTTATTCTCTACTTGACTCTTTTAATGGATTGCTTGTTCCGCTGCAGTTAAACTTGATGTCTATTATATTTTATCAGTTTAACATTGTTGGAGGCTAATGATAATTTATTTTGCATTATCTTAGTCGTAATATTTCTTGTTGGGCTAGTTGAGCTTACCCTTTCTTTCACTGTTCTCTTCAGGAAATGAGAATATAGTTGGGACGAGTCGGGGAACGGAGTGATGGTCCAGAGGATAGCATTAGTAGTCCTCACTATTTTGTGAAATAGTGTGATAATAATTGTAATGAGGACTCCTTTTGAGTTTGTATAATCTCTAGTAGACAATAATTGTATTCAAACTCACAGTTTATGTTTTATCGTATTGTACACGACAGTTGTATTAGTAAGTTGTATTTGAATTCTGTACCATGTATCTGGCGACCCAAGATGGGTGATGTATACCTAATTTTGGGGGCGTCACAGGCTCCTCCTCCAGATCAGACTCCTCAGGTAGAGGCTCCATATCTTCTTCCTCATCATCATCATCAACAGGGTCAACTATCGATATAGGCTCCGCTATCAAGGGTGCTCATAGACTATGTGGATATCATGCGGCTCCTCCTCTACTACTCGGCTAGGCCCTCCCATGTCAGTCATCCTACAATCACCAACATAAGACAAGACAAACAACAACTCCATCAGAATGTTAAATAAACATAAGTTCATTGTATAGAATGAAGTTACATTTCATATCACACTAAGTCTCTCAGGGAAAACTCTACACGAGTTTTGTCCCCTTCCTAACGTCTAAGTTTTCTTAAGTTATATTCAAAGGACCCTTGTTCCTAAGGTTTATAACTAAAGCTTTGATACCAACCTGTGACGCACCCAAATTCTGATCGCCACTTGGTCACTCGAATTCGGTTCGTTACGTTCCTGTCGTTTGACGACAAAACAATTTGGCTTACATAGTCTCCTTTTGAAAACCACAGCAATATTAGTTTGGGTAAATCATTGCGCATACTTGAAAGATTAAAAGCATTCATCATATCGTAAGTCTATCCGAAGGAATTGGCGTTGACTTCATCAGATATTAACTCATGCAAAGAATACATGAATCACAAAGCTTGTCCAGATCGAACTGGAACAAGGGTTAGAGTACTTGTCTTTAGTGTCTGCTTACCAATATAACACGTGCACTTTAAGTCCTTAAGGTCTCTACAGTAGATTATAACACCACATAGCACATTAGGTCATGAATAATCATACATGGTGCCTACAGAATCTTACCCTTCTTCTCAATCTAATTACGTATTAGATTTGTTATTATTGGTTCTAACTTTCCGTTATGTCATTCTTACTTTCATATGCAATTGACTTATCTTAACCCTAAGGGCTCATAATTAAGGCTTAATTATGTCTTAACAATATTACAATAAGATTCTTAGTTAGTTGTTAATCATTTACTATCCATGCTCAACACGTAAACATTCTTTATTTGTCTAGGTTTTAAAATTTGGCATCATGAGTGACTATTACTCTCTGTGGCGTGTATGTGGCATTATATACTAATATTAGAAAGCCGGACTCATTGCTGCAATGAATCCTTCGTTATAGGTCACGCTGCGGCGTGAGTTTCCAATGGATGATGCCCGTTTTGACGTTGCGGCGCTGGTCATTTGGCTTGGAGTCGCGCCGCGGCGCGGAATCTATGCCACAGATAAATTTGACAGATTTTTTAAACTTGTGAGATTTTCGGACTCGTAACTTGTTCGTGATAAGTTCAAATTGGCTCGTTCAAGAGCCTACGGTTCACAAATCACGTACTCTACGTGTTCATGAAAGAATTTTATCTATTCGACTTCGTTTGCTAAAAATTCACCTATTAGTCCATTTTTAATGAAAACGATAAACGTTCGCGAACGTTCAACGCTTGTTTCTTCGTTCTAAATCGGAATCCAACCATTTTCGAGTCCGCAACTCTATAATGTCAAATACAACTTGTCTCCATCGAAAATCAATGTTTACGAGTTCCAACATAAAATACGACCTCGATTCCGAGAATTTCACGAATTCAACGATTATTGTCTAATCGTGTGAATCCGGACAAAACTTTGTTACTAACGATTTGTTCATCATTCCAAATACATTCATTTCATTAACTAGACCTCTCAACCTATATATTACAATAACTTAAATTCCAATTAGGTTATGGCTTATTTCTTATAAGTTCATAACTTAATAATTCTTCAACACATGATTTTCATTTCCTTATGACTTATTCTTGATTCAAGTCCCTTAAGCAACAATCTTGCACTTTATGAAACATACCAACTTTCTAAGGTAAACATATGACAATTCATCAATGTTTTTCATAAGTTTATAACTTGCTTAGGTTCAAGTTACTTATTCATAACTTATTCGACTTAAGTCCATTGTTTATCCACCTCTCCTACGTTCTTAGCATATAATTTCATTAGATTACACTTCTCTTATCACCCTACTATGATAGAGATGGAAGATATATATAAGAGAAGAGCCTTAACCTTGATGAACTAGTCCTTCTTCTTCTTGGAAAATCTAATAATGGAAGTTAACTTCAAAGTGCTTATTCTTTCTAACAAATAAATTTATTGTGTTGGATGAAAACTAACAACCAAATAATGAATTCAAGTGTGGTATTTATAGGATGGCTAATGTGAGACACCGAATTTTATGAAATGAAAGTATTCAATTTTTATAATTATTATTCTATTTAGTACATAGTTAAATTGATAAAAGTACAGTAATACGCGTGGTTACATAGTAGCACACAGTATTGAAGCTTACATGAGAAGTCACTCAGTTATACTCAATTATTGCTACAATAATTGCTGCATAATATCTCTCATATTATTGATTCAATTATTGACACAATATCATCTGCATAATATTTTATATTATTAAATCAATAATTGAGACGACAAAGTTATTCATATTATTATTTGCATTATTGACGATGTCTAGAAAGTTCTGTCGAGGAAAGGGGTTTGGTCACGTAATTGCACACCAATAGGGAGAAAACCTTATCGGAAAGCCCCATCTTTCCTGTGAATGATCTGGTTGTTAAATATTATGAGTTATAATATTAATGATGAATAAGTTCGTGTTGATTAAAGATGAAATTGATAGTTCCATTGTGTGGGAATTATTAGTGTTAGTGGAAATCGACATTTATTTCAATAATAATTGATGTCTGAAAGTTATATTGATCAATCGGGTAATTCACCGAATAAATGAGCAATTAATTGCTATTAATTCACATGCTTATAACTATGTGTTCACATGTGTATACTATTGGTTCACATGATTTATTATTAGGGGAATTGGTGCAAGATTGATAATACTTGCATGACTAAATTAAAAATGGAGGTATAGTTGAATGTACTATACTGTAATTAGTTTTTTCACATGATTATACTATTGAGTCACATGAATGAACTATTGATTGACATTATTTACTATTGGGGGAGGTGGTGCAAGTTTGATAATACTTGTAGGACTAAATTAAAAATGAAGAAAATGATGAAGGTATTATATTGTAATATTTAGAGCCCCAAAACGTGCAATTATCGAAACTATATTTTCCTATAAATAGAAGTTCATTCTTCCTTCATTTCTCACGAATTCACTAAAGCTATAGAGCAATTATTATAGAGAGAAATTATAGAGAGAAGGAAGAAGAGAAGTCTGATACCTCACTATTCCAGAATCCAGTTTCTTCTAAGGTAAGGGGTATTATTTTTTTTATATTCATGAAGAGAGTTATTTTCTTTCAATACTCGCAAGGTTTTTATTCCATTCTTTATTATTTTGTTGGAATAACCTGTCTGTGCGGTCTATCGCATGCCTGGTGAATTCTTACATTATTTACATTGGAATAACTCATGCGTCTTGATCTATCACATGCACGGTGAATTACATTGTTATTCCATTCTTTATTATTCTATTGGAATATCCTATCTGTGCGGATTACGCATGACCTGGTTCCATTCTTTATTATTCTGTTGGAATAACCTGTCTATGCCGATTATGCACGCCTGGTGAATTCTTCTGTTATTCCATTCTTTATTATTCTGTTGGAATAACTTGTCTATGTGGATTCCCGAAGTACTATTCACGAGATACTATTCACCCGAAAAATATATTTCTTTTATGTCCAAATTATTTTTGCTACATGAATATTATTCTTGAATTTTACTCTACAAAGTAGTATCATGTTGACAATTTGGACGTTATTGATTTCTGGATAAATTAAATTATAAATCTTTAAAATTTTTCCTTGAACTTGTTTTATTTAATTGTTATGTCATTGTCATCATCCTCATGCTTATATTGTGATGAAAGTCATCTATGGCTTACGTGCATAGATGGACTTGGTATGATTATGACCATGTATTTTTCGGTATAATCATGACCGTAATGTGACGAATGATGTGGTAAAAGTTCTCATTGGCCTGTAGTTCATTGATGGATAGTTGTTGGTATGATTATGACCAGGGATTCTTCGGTATAATCATGACAATTGATGATTACATGAATATCCTTGGTCGTGGTGCATGGATGATTCGAGTTTATTTATTAAGCTGAGTCTCAGTGATAAAGTTGATGAAAAACTTTTTAAATCATAGAAGATAGTAGATTTTATGCTCTACTTGACTCTTCTAATGGATTGTTTATTCTGATACAGTTGTTGATCTAAAACTTGTTGTCTATTGTATTCTATCAGTTGTTATACTGTTGAAGGCTAAGGATAATTTATTCTGCATTATCTTAGACATAATATTTCTTACTGGGCTAGTTGAGCTCACCCTTTCTTTCACTGTTCTCTTCAAGAAACGAGAATATAGCTGGGACTGATCAGGGAACGGATTGACGGTCAAGATGGTTGTTTTAGTAGTTCTCACTATTCTATAAAATAGTGTGACAATAATTGTAATGAGGGCTCCATTGAGTGTGGATATTGTCTAGATGATAATATTCTTATTTAAACTCTCAGCTATGTTTTGTCATGTTTTGCACGACAATGTATAATTAAGTTGTATTTGAATTTTGTACCATGTATTTGGCGACTCAAGATGGGTGATGTATACCTATTTTGGGGGCGTCACAACTAAGCTTAGGGCATTATGGTCATTAGAACATCCCACCTCCTTAGTTAACCTCCTTACTTTTCATAACTTAAAGCCTAAGTAAACTTGGCCAACACCCTTAATTCTGGCCCACCACACAAGGGTCTTGGTCACCACTTCACCCATGGGTTGCCCCATGGATCTTATTTAGCTAATGGATCATAACTCGGGCTTTTTTGTAATTTGTTTAGCTTAGTCTTTGGGCTTGTATTAATTTAGCTTGGGCTTCATATTATTAATCACTTGGGCTTAATATTATTAATCCCACATAGGTTTACACCTTTATTCATTTTGGACTTGCTCTTCATACAAGATTCAACATTCCATTTCATTAGAAAGTAATACCTAACATTCTTGAATTAAGTCCGAATGCGAAATATTGTGTTTTCCATACTTAGATTATTATTACATAATCCTTCTCGCCTCGATATTATAACGTTATGTATTTCTCGGAAGTTCAAAAATAATTCCTGAGCGGTTTACGATGAATAGTGTTTTTTGTAAAATTTCTCAGAACGCTTTTATTTTCGTCTTAGAAATTCAAACACTTTAATTCCCTCATGTAGTTCAAATACTACGATGTTCCGACATCTCTAGGTTATAGAACGGCATACATCTTATTATCACATAATAATAATAAATAATATTATTTTATTCATTATAAACATATTTACAAATGATTTGATTTTCCTGGGCATTACATCAATAATTGAGATGAAATGTTATTCATATTATTATTTACATAATTAACAATGTCTAGAAAGTTCTGTCGAGGAGAGGTTTGGTTACCTAATTGCGCGCCAATAGGGAAAAATCCTTATTGGAAAACCCCATCTTTCTTGAGAACGATCTGGTTGTTAATATTGCGAGTTATAATAATATGAATAAACGTTGTTAAAAATATTGAGAGAATTTTTATGAAGTATTTGATGTAAATTTTGCTTATTTTATGGACCCCCATTTACCCATTTTTAAAAATAATCGGCAAAAAATTATTTAATATTATAAAGGTGGGGCCACGTGTGGGCCCACATGTGGAGCCACATGTGGAGCCATATGTGGGGCCCACATTTGGAAGAAAAATGGAAATGGGGGGGGGGAAGGTTTACGATCGGGGAGGTAATTATATATATATATATATATATATATATATATATATATATATATATATGTTAGAAGAAAAGAAGTTTCATTTGTCGTAAAGTGCAAAGGTTAATATTATTATTATTATATATATATTATAAGTTTTATTTTATTTGATTATAAATAGAATATATTATATTTTATTTAATGTTTTTGTTTTATTAGAATATTTTATTTCACATTAATGAATACCTTATCTCTCACAAACGTTGGCTCGAGCTGTTGAAGATTATGACCATACCATTCAATACCATCGTAAAAGAGCGAACGTGGTAGCTGACGCGTTGAGTAGAAGATTGTATGCAGTTACGAGTGTGACATTGTTAACACAAAGACCCATTTCGTACGACTTACTCTAGAGACCCACGTGATGATGTTAAATATACGATTAGAACCAACTTTAATCGATAAAGTTAAAGTCGCTTAGGCTACAGACTCAGAGCTGATGAGTGTGAAGAAGAAGTTTTAAGAGGGCGTTATTCTAGAAGCAAGAATTGACGAAGAGAGGAATCTCAACTCTCGACTTTATTGGTCTATTTGAAATCATCGATCGAGTAGGAACTGTGGCCTATAGACTTGTTTTACCACCAAGTATGTTGCGTATTCATAACATTTTTTTTTCATGTATCGATGTTACGTTAATATGTAGACGACCCTAACCACATTATTGAATTAGAACCGGACGAGATAACAGAAGATTTAACGTATGAAGAGGTACTTGTTAAAATCTTTGATAAGAAGAAGAACATATTCTACGATCTAGGGTTATACCTCAAGAGTTAGAATTTGAAATGAAATCAAGGTATTATCATCTCTTCGAACTACCAGGTACGTAAATTTTGAGGGCAAAATTTCATAAAGAATGGAGATTATAAGACCCCGAATTTTGTGAATAAAGATTAATTTTCTCAAAATATTTATTAAAGTATTATGGTGTGGATTTGATATAATGTTATAGTTGTGGGTAATATTTACAAATTTTGCAAAGTAAGCAAGTTGTTATAAAATATTCGATTGGTCGGGGAATATTCGTATGACGACACAATCATTGGTGGACCCCACAACGAAGTTACTGTTGGAATGAGAAAACAACAAAAATATATTTTTTATGAAAAATAACGACGGAAGTTTTACCGTTAACTGTTGAAATATCCGGTGTTAAAAGTACAGTAATACGTGTGGTTGCATAGTAGCACACGATATTGATTATTGATGTTTACGTGAGAAGTCACTCGGTTTTGTTCAATTATTGCTACAGTAATTGATGCATAGTATCTCACATTATTTGATTCAATTATTGTCAAAAAAATTTATATTATTAAATCAATAATTGAGATGAGGTTTGGTCACCTAATTGCGCGCCAATAAGGAGAAATCCTTATTGTAAAGCCCCCTCTTTCTTGGGAACGATCTGGTTGTTAATATTGCGAGTTATAATAATATGAATAAATGTTGTTAAAAATATTGAGGGAATTTTTATGAAGTATTTGATGTAAATTTTGCTTATTTTATGGACCCCCATTTACTCATTTTTAAAAATAATCGATAGAAAATTATTTAATATTATAAAGGTGGGTCCACGTGTAGGGCCATATGTGGAAGAAAAATGGAAATGGGGGGAAGGTTTATGTATCGGGGAGGTAATTATATATATATATATATAATTTCATTTTATATATATATATATATAAGTATTATATATTTTATATATATATATATATGTGTATGTTTGAAAAAAAAAAGTTTCCTTTGCCGTAAGGCAAAGGTTAGTATTATTATATAAATGTATAAATTTTATAATTTTTGTTTTATTTGATTATAAATATAATATATTACATTTTATTTAAAGTTTTTGTTTTATTAGAATATTTTATTGCACAGTAATGAATAGTAAAATCAAAATTTTAAAAGTATCAGACAAATTCGTTTGCCCGTGAATTCGTCGAATATTTACTGTGAAGTCCATGATTTTCTAATTTTAAATAGTGTCCTTTCCAATCTCCTATAAATAGGATGCTTAGTTAGAATTGAAAATCACACCAGAATCAGAGAATTCTTCTTCTATAATATTGAGCGTATTTCTTTAGAGTTTTAGAAAGCTTTGAGAGTAGAAAACAGGGAAAGTTTTCTTCAAGAATATACCCGCTATACCAGTTGGAATACTCTTCTTTTTAACGTAAGGGGTATTATTTCTTTCGTATTCATGAAGAGAATTATTTTCTTTCAATACTTGTAAGAGGTATTATTTATTTCATATTCTGAAGAGATATTATTTTTCGTATTCGTATGAATATTATTTCGTTAAATATTCGCAAGAAATATTATTTTCATTTAATATTCGTAAAGAATATTATATTCGTTCAATATTCGAAAGGAATATTATTTTCGTTTAATATTCGTAAGGGGTATTATTTTTGTTCAGTATTCGTATAAAATAAGTAATATTATTTCGTTTCAGATTTTAAAATCTATACTCATTTTGTTAAAGTTTTGGCTTATATACTCCATGAAATTAGTAGAATATCCTTGATATTTGCGTTTCATCCAGTATATTTTTATGGAAATATTATTCTAAGCATTCTTGATAAGTTTTAACTTTTTCATGTCGGGGTACTATTCACGGGGTTACTATTCCCAAAGTTACTATTCATGGGTACTATTCACTCGATTACTATTTACCTGGAGCACTATTCATGAACAAAATTGATTCGTTTTCGGTCCAAAACATTTTTGGTACAATATTATTCTTGAATTTTACTCCACAAAGCAGTATCATGTTGACAATTTGAACGTTATTGAATTCTGGATAAATTAAATTATAAATCTTTAAAATTTATCCTTGAACTTGTTTTACTGAATTATTATGTCATTGTCATCACCCTCATGCTTATATTGTTGTAAAAGTCATCTTAGTATGTAGTGCATTGATGGACTTGGTATGATTATGACTAGGGATTATTCGGTATAATCATGACTGTAATGTTACAAATGATGTTGTAAAAGTCCTCATTGGCCCGTAGTGCATTGATGGGTAGTTTTATGATCATGGTCATGGGTTCTCTTCGGCCAAGGGTGCAAAGATGAATTGTTTTATGACATGATCATGACCGTTGATGAAAACACAATTATCCTTGGCTCGTAGTGCATGGATAATTCGTGGTCGTGATACTAAAGAATATCCTTGGCCCATAGTGCAGGGATGATTTTATGATGTAGATTATTTATTAAGCTGAATTTCAGCGAAAAAATTGATGATAAATCTTTTAAATCATAGAAGATAGTAGATTTTATGCTCTACTTGACTCTTCTAAAATATTGCTTATTCTGCTGCAGTTGTTGATCTAAAACTTATTGTCTATTATATTCTATCAGTTCTTATACTGTTGAAGGCTAAGGATAATTTATTCTGCATTATCTTAGTCATAATATTTTTTACTGGGCTAGTTGAGCTCACCCTTTACTTTCATTGTTCTCTTCAGGAATTGAGAATATAGCTTGGACTAGTCGGGGAACACAGTGATGGTCTAGATGTTTGCATTAGTAGTCCTCACTATTTTGTGAAGTAGTGTGAAAATAAATGTAATAATATTAAATTTGAGTTTGGATATTGTCTAGAAGACAATATTCGTGTTAAAACTCCCAGCTTATATTTTGTCGTACTTTACACGACAGTTGTATAATTTAGTTTTATTTGAATTTTGTACCATGTATTTGGCGACTCAGAATGGGTGATGTATACCTATTTTGAAGGCGTCACACTATCTATTAAAAATCCTCAATTCTTAATCGAAAACTTTCTATACCCAAGTATAGTTCATCAAACTTACCACACGTTAGGAGTTCAGGAACTTACCACCAACATATGGGTTTAGGAACTTATCCTAGTCAGACCATAGTCGTCCATTCGCTGAGGGGTTCCACCATATGATTATGAGTCACGAACTTACTATACGTATGAGTTTAAAGAACTCGTACCTAATCTTATATTCTCTACCTATTCGTTATACACGTGAGAAAAGAATCACCTTCTTAACATGTTATATAGCAAATAACGCGACACAAACATTTCAATGATTGTCAGTACCAGAAGCTAAGTGGTCGTCGAACCAAACTCGGCCACTAAGCGGTTGTTATACCAAGGACAATTCCCTGCCCATACAAAGAATTGTTCAACTTAACCACTATATTGAGTAGGAAGCTGAGTGGTTCTAAAACCAAGTACAAATTCCCCACCCATACAAGGAATCATACAACTCAGCTGCTGATATGACTCCTTAGTTGAAATCCCACATAATCCTAGTTCCATACTTTCTCCATACGAATTTCATTTAATCCATATTTATAATTCATAACTCTCTAATGAGTTTTCATAGTACAATTTCATAGTACAACTATCGTACAACAATCCTTATATAAAGTTTTCAATCATTTGATTGATCATTCTCCTTCTATGACCTTATCAGATCACGTTGTGATCTCATATTATAACCGTATTATGATAGTTTTATTTTACGATCTTCTTTTCCTTTAATCATATAATATTATGATTTTACACTTTTCATCTTATAGACATAGTCTGTTTATTTTCACTTTTCATCTTTATTACTGGAGTCAGGTAACTCCAGATTCTTATCCGTATAACCCTTCAAGATTCTTCTTTGAATCTTCTTTATCTTCTTCTTTACTTAATAATGAATTTCCTAAATTCATTTCTTATCACTTAAACTCGATCTGAGTTTATTCCTTATCATCTCTGCGGTTATAGCCTAAGGTACCCATACCTAAGGTTTATAACCTACGGCTTTGATACCAACTTGTGACGCCCCTAAATCCGGGTCCCAAGAACCTCAGACTTGCTACGTTATGATACATTATCATCATACATATTCTATCATCTAATGCGGAACAAATAAATATATATTGTTTATTTTCCATAATTTTATAACATTTTCCCAAGTTTATTAACCTTAACTGAATACATACCTTCAAAATTACAAAGGTTTACAATAAGATAACTAAATAGTTATTCTTATAACAATCTATTATTGTATTTTGCTTTTGTCTCTGTCCTTCTTCAAGCATTCGCTTTTATCTGAAATTTATTATCATGATATAGAAAAGGTGAGCAACTACTTTGACAACAAGTTCAAATTCAATAAAGATATATCATGATTGAAAGAATAATAAGCTTTCAAGTTTTCAACAATTTAATAATTATGAAGGAACATGAATCAAGATGTCAATAATTGAATGACTGAATCAATAATGTTTGAAGGTCAACAATGACCATGAACAATTTAACTGAACCTTATGGTAATGAAGGTGATCAGCTTTTCATACCTAATGAACATATGCAACATGTACTAAGTGCGAATCAATAATCAGTTTAGACATGAATAATCATCAATAATCATTCACTAACATACTTTGAAATATAACCCGAGTTTGATTTAAGGAAACTAGCCTGCATAGTCGAATACCGCTACACAATTTAATTTATTCTCTTTATTGAAAAGACCTATCAGGTATAAAATTGATCTTTCAATTAACATATCATACCTTATTTCATAATACTATCTAACACTTAATCACATAGTCACATATTAGATAATCTTACCACCATATTCATTTACTTACTTATAATCTCATTATCTTATATTAACTTGTCTAACCTTCATTCACAAAGTTAAGTATTAGACATTACACCTTAGTCTTAGTATTATCATTATACTTTGATAATCTTTTCATCACTTATAACTTATACTTATAAGTTTTCCCTTTATATGTTATCTTAGTAACCTTTCAGTAAAATGAAATATCATTTCAGTAAACCGGATTACATTTCAGCATCCTAAAATTACTTTTTCAGCTGACCACAAAATATTTCAGTAGACTGAAACCATTTCAGCAATCCAAAATCCAATTCAGCACCCTGAATTCTCATTTTAGTCTATTACAATCATAACATAGTTCATTGAATACCAAATTCTACAATTATATTGAAAAATAACATAAATCTCTTATTTTAATCTCCCGTCGAATATTATTAATTATGTAATAATATTTTACGCTAAGGTTATTAACCTTTTAATAACATTTTAGTTAAATACTACTAATAATATCTTAATCCCATATTATTAGTCATGTAAAAATAATTTAAGTCATTAATCACATTACTAAACAATTTATTTCAATTGTTTTCCTTTTTATTAATTAACTTGTTTAAGCATTCTAATATGCCATAAACTTCACAACACTTCACACCTGACCCAAAACTTCATCAAAAATCAGCATAAGCCATGCTCAAGGGTCTCAAGTCATAAATCATATTTTTCATATTTTTGGACATCATATATTTAATTAAATCCATTTATCCATTTATCATCATTTAGATGAAAAATACCAAATCAGTCCCAAAAATATTTTTTTCCTGAGATTTAACAGAATATAGTTCCATATTGAACATATATTTTTCCCGAAACTTTTAAAATCCATCTACTATATTTAAATAGTCCATAATAGCCAAATATTCTCAGATTTTTCATAAATCGAGTTTAACTCCAAAAATTTTGAAATTTTTATAGTATGTTCTGTTATACACATGTACTTCTAATAAATATTTTGTATTTTTTGGACTTATACACAGAGAGTTATTTGGGTGGCTTTATAAAAATAGCCCTTCACCGTAAACTTCATAACTCTCAAACCGTATGGCCAAATATTCTCAAATTTTTACACAACCTTCATATCTTCTGATATTAACAGTCCAAATTTTTCCAGAATTTTTAAAGCACAAAAAGTGGATGAAAATGCCCCCCGCTACTGACTGGTCCAAAACAATACTAAGAAAACGGGACTGTTTTCACCAAAATCTACACCACGACTTTTAGAAATATGATTTTTGAGTTCTACCACTTGGGATTACTAGTCAACACATATATCTAGCACCTCTCTTTGAGGGATCGAGAAAAGAATGTATAGATCAAAAACGGTAGATTTTCAAAGCATTCAAAAGTTAGGTTTCATAAACTAGAAAAATTAAATTTTCTTTTCTTTTTTATTCAAACCAAATTAACACCCATCATGGGTAGATCCATACTTGAATCCATGAAAAACACATAGATTATAGGGGTTTGAACTTCCAAATCAAAAACCCCCTTTCATCAAATTAAAAAAATAAATTAGAGGAAAGTTTAGGAAAAACAATTTTATACCTCTTCTTCTTCTTCTTCGTGGAGAATTCTTCTCTCTCCTCTTTCTTCCATGGCTTTGGCCTCTTCTTCCTTTTATCTCTCCCTCTCGGTTTCCCATTCTCTTCTTTCTTTCTCTTTTTGCTTTTTCTCTTTCTCTCTCTTTTTGCTTTTTCTCTTTCTCTCTCTTTCTTATCTCTTACTTCTTATTCCTATCTCATTCTGTTTCCTCTTCCTTATCTTTTTATCTTCCAAATCCTTATCTCTCTCTCTCATTATTACAAAGATAACTTGCAAGAAACACTTAGTGTGTTGGCCAAATAAAAAGTTGACAACTAAAGAAGTTGTTTACCTACTAAAGTTACCTTATCATTACATTCCACTCCCTTTCCCACTCCTCTCATTCGGCCACATGCTCTCTTTAATCATCAAATTTGTTTTTATTAGCTAGCTTATTTAATGACCATAATAACCTCTCTAAGTGGGTGTAACGCCCCGAAATCCGGTCTATCTTCACACCCGGATTTTGTATGTCACGACTACATCCTTCATTCAACATACATCATTATATACTAAAATATAACGACATACACTCTCAAAACCCAGGTTCTGGAAACCTTATAACCTTTTTCATTACAAATAATAATAAATACATTATTCATTTCATCTTACAAGAGTGACTTTTATCTGCCACCAAGGATACATAACAGTTCATTAAACTAGTTTATAATTAAATTTCTACTTTTTACATTACAAGTCTTCACTTGATCTTCTTGCTCATTTACCTTCTGAATGTTACTTCATCTGGATACCGTCAGCTTGATCTTTACGGGATCCTTAAGTTCTTCTAACTTTGTTCGCTGAATTTTTTTTTCATTTAAGCAAGTATGAGCATTCAATTGCCCAGCAAGTCATAACAGTTGAACAAACAACTTCAAAATTAAAACATTTCATTAGGACTTCTATAATCGAACAAAGGATATCAAGTAGCTTGAATAATATGAATAGTCTCGATTCCTACCATCTTAAAACATCAATCGTTTTCTCTTTGAAATACTTTCATCCCTCTACCTTTTTCATACACATCCTTTCTGGCTAAAATCATTAGCACAGACTTAACAATAACGGTTCATGTATAAATAGAACATACTTGTATTGAACAACTCAATCACAGAACAATGCATATCATAGAAACACCGAAGTGTTCAAATTGTGGCTCAAGGCCTCATACGTTCTACCACATTGTACAAATATTGCACATTCGCACATAGACAGAGCTTCTCAAGTACAACATCTGAGAAGTTTAAGAAATTAGCATTCATGTAATATGAATGAAGTTAGGAAACTTGCCTTACGCCCAGCTACACCTTACGCTGATCTGCTCATTTCAATTCCTATATCTCACATATGGAGAAAACATAAACACCAATTAGTCATATATTGAACTTACACATTGGATTACTTAACTTTACTTGTTAGAGTTTGCGTTCTTGCAATATAAGTTTACGCGACTAACTTCTTTTACCAATTTACGGCTTTATGACATACGGAGATGTCTTACTCAAAACGTTCATCATCTTGGATGATTTATATTACTATCTTATTCTTATAACTTCTCTAGGACTCAACACACATCGCGTCTCTGCTAGTAGTCAATATGGTACTCTAAGTGGTTTCCCACAAACAACCAACAAACAAGTTCCCGTCTCATCTACATTGCCATCACAATGAGTTAGATCGGTTGCCAATTTTGTATATACCTTAGCTCTCTAAAGGAATTGTTTAGCCCAGCTCCCATATGTCAACCATCAAAGGTTACAATTATACCACAACCTAACTTCTCTTAACTTATACGAACTATTAAACTATAATGTTCGATTAAGTCAATTTCTTATTCCTTACGGCTTTCTGACAACTAAATGTCATCCCTCCAGATTCATTCTTTATCGAATCACATTCGGCTTTCATTAATCTTATTACTGTTTGTTACGGCTTTCTTGATAATTCATATATTATTTAATACTTTCGTTATCCATTATATGAACCCCATGTTCATTACTCGTTCTTAGTGTCAAAGCCATACCGATCATTGTATGCTAAGACCAAGCGTCCATCGCAATGACGTTGCGTTCACAGCGTCTATATGCTTAACACTTATCTCTCATTATCATGATATAACATCGAAATGTTATTCATTACCCTCATCACTCAACGTCTAATGAATCACAATCATAGCAATTCCTCACGTTCGTTCATCCCTACTACGATCTCCGGATATCGGTTACGTAACCCGCGAGTATATTCTTTGTCATTTAATCTTGTTTAATCTATACGTTAAACCTTTAATAAAGGTTTACATCACTTGATTAAGTGTTACATTAGTTGAATATTATATTCTTTATCGTCCCTTACATTTCCCCCAAGAGCTGAGCAGTTAAAAGATCATCTCTGGCTTTTTCCCAACACTGGAGCCGCAGCGCCACTCCCTTTGTTATCTCTCACGCAGCGTGCATGCGAGTTTGCGATGCAGACCCCGATCTGGCGCTGCCGTGCCACTCTAGGCAGCATGATCAGCATGCAGCGCCAATCCCTAACCCTAAAAAATTTCTCTAAGTGTTAAATAAATTTTGAGATGCTCACTTCCCGATCTCATAACTCCTTCGTTATAACTCGGAACGAGGTCGTTCCAAAGCCATTCTCTTCCTTATCTTACGTACTTCAATACCCCTCAGACAGAACTTCGTTCTGAATCTGTTAACGTGCCATTCGATTGGATTGATCTTCACCCTTTGTTCATTTTTATGATTTTAACGGTCTTCGTTTGTTCGTCCGTAATTCGATCATTCAAACTCAAAACTTGTTCGTTCTTGAGTCTATGACTCACGTTTTCTACGTTCTATTACTTTCTTATGAAACCCTACACGTTCGGGTTCATTTACTAACTTTTTAATTCTCGTTCGTCTTTTACAAAATTTCGTCATAACTTCGTTATAGCTAAGTTTTAATTCATTCTTCATGAAAGTTTCTACCGTTCCTAACCAAACAATACACATCTATCTTATACGAGATGGTTTTAAACTTGTCCATCAACAACAATTACACTACGATGGTTTTAAATTTGTCCATCAACAACGTTCTTCATGTTCTTTGCGTGTTCTTCGTTCGTTCTTCATTTTAATCGATATTTTGGATTACGATTCCACTTTTTATTGGAATTTGATGTTATAGAACATTATTCCTTACTTATTTCACCTACTTATTCATACAATCCATTCGGATCGCTCTAATTCATTACGAATCTTATACTTCCTTAAGAAATTTATAAACTAAATTTCTAATTCTTATTTCTTCATTTACTTATGATTTCAACTATATGAAATCATCTCTAACCTTATCTACCTCTTATCTTCATTAAGTTATGTTTTTAAACATAAAAACTTAAAAAAAAATTAAAAGAGATTAGGTTCCGAATTACCGTTCTTCTTTAATCCTCTTCCGTTATACAAAGCCGACGATTTGCAAGCTTTTCTATTACACGATCACTTTCGATCCGATCATTCATGCTCATGCTCTTCCTTCTCCCTCCCATCCGACTTCTCTCTCTCTCTCTCAAGTGTGGGATTTTCAAAATCCATAAATAATGAAATAAGCTTACTATTTATAGATTTTCAAAGCTAAGGGCATTTTAGTCATTTGCCCCCCACCTCCTTACTATTCCCACCTCCTCCCACAACTTAGTCATTAAGTTTACTTGGCCACCACCCTTACTTGGTGGCCAAGTAGCCGCCCCACATGCCCATGGGTCAACCCATGGGTTGCCCATTGGTTATTACCCATCCGTTTACCAATCGGTTCGATCCGCGGTTTCTTTTCTTTGTTTGGCCTTAACCCTAATTCTTATTGGGCCTGTCTTGAGCTTAATTTCACAAAGTGTTGGGCTTGACATAATCCAAGTCCAATTAGATTCTACAAAGTCCATGAACTCAAAGTCCATTAAAACTAATCGTATTCTACACAATCTATTCTCGTATTCTCGGATTCTCGTAATCTATTCGTATATTGTTCGTATGATATTCGTATTATATGTCGTAATAATCTTCGTACTATACTCGTATAATAATTCATATCATACTCATATCTGTCACGCATAATAACCCTAATTATTATACGTGATCATAAAATTCTCGGAACTTACTTTTCCTAACCCTTAGGTTTTGAGTCCGTAGGCAAAAACTTCGTTTTTGCCATAACTAAATATTATTGAATATTCGATCACGTCTAAAAATTAAACGTAATCTATAGCTTCTCGGAATTTCAAAATAAATCTCTGAGCAGAAACGGATGAATAGTGCCTATTTCGTCTTTTACCCGAAAATATTTTGTTCTGAAAACTTCTATTTTGTCTTGAAAATTCTTATTAAGCTCAATCTAGCTCGTGCTGAGAATACTCGATTTATAATCATCCTAGGTTATAGAAGCGATTAATAAACACATAACACATAATAATATTAATAAAAATTCCTTTTATTAATAACTAATTCTTTAAACTGAAATTCTGGACAACCCTAATTTCTGGGTCGTCACACTCTTCCCCACTTATAAAAATTCCGTCCTCGGAATTTCTTAAAACCACACCCTTACCCGGGTCATCACATTCACCCCTTCTTCACAGAATTTCGTCCTCGAAATTTTAGCCTACCTTTCTTCTCAACTTCTCTTCAACGGAGTTCTTATCTTTTCCTCATTCCTAACCCCCATAACATATCAAGAATCATGAAGCAGAAGGAATAACGAGGAATATAAAATTTCCTCTTAAAACTTTTCATACTTTTGCTGAGGGGTCAAATCGACCATGAACTCTTACTAGGTTAAACATCATTTCGCCGTAAGCCCTTCTTTAACGGTCAGTTTACAATCACAAAGAAAGTAACTACCTCTTCCATGTTCTCCTCAGACTAAATCATTAGATTCCGCACCAAAATAATTTGGTTTGGCACAAGTTATCAAAGAAAGCTCGATGACATACCATTTGTCTAGCCGAATCAAGTAGCTTAGACCATACCAATAAATTGGATTTCAACGTGAAACATTCATCTAGTCAACTTAATCGACATCGACTACTTCTTTAAATTCTTTTCGCAATACATCAAAACGGTTTATGACGTTATGATACTGTACTTTTTACAGTATGTTGAGGACTTCGTCAGTTTGTGACTTCATCATTATACATCAGACCATAGCGAGTTGTTGATCCTAAGATCACATCCAACACCGGGTTTAATGGTATTAACAACTCCATCATTTTACCACCCTTGCATCGAATGCACAGATGATATAAAATTCATTTTGAATATTTTAAATCAATTTTTGTCTAGCCGAAGCAATTAGCATAGACATACCAAGAATAGCTTTTTTTATTCTTTTTTTTTAAAAAAAATTCTATTGATTCCAAAAGTTGAACCAATTCTTTCCTTTTAAAAGTACATATCAGCACGAGTTCAATAAAGTTCGAAATCTAGCATATCTAGATGACTTGGAATATTCTATTCTCCACCTTCCTTCATTGTCTTACTGTGACAATACTTAATCTTCTCTAGTACCTTCACTGCTAAGCCTACTGAAAACAATGTGTTTTCAGTCTAAACATTCCTATACCTTAGTACAGTCCATCAACTTACCACACATTATGAGTTCAGGAACTTTCCATAATAATATGAGTTTAAGAACATCCAGACAGACCATAGGCGTCCATTCACTGAGACGTTCAAAAACATACCATATTATTATGAGTCACGAACTTACCATAAGTATGAGTTTCAAGAACGCTCACCTACCTTATCGTTCTCTACCTATCAAGTATATACATGAGAAAAGATTCACCTTCTCATCATATACATCTTGATAATAGCGACCAATCAATGATTATCACTACCGGAAGCTAAATGATTATAGAACCAAACACAATTCCACCTTTATACAGAAAATTGGTCAACTCGACACGGGAGAGATATAAGGAGCTAAGCGATTGTTACACCAACAACAATTCTCCGCCCATACAAAGAATTGTTCAACTTAACAACTATATCGCATAAGAAGCTAAGTGGGTCTAAAACCACGTACAAATTCCCCGCCCATACAAGGAATCATACAACTCAGCTGCTGATATGAGTCCTCAATTGAAAATTTTTAACTTCTAAATCTCTCTCTACTTAATACGAATTTTCTTTAATTTATATATTATCCTTCACAACTTAATCTAAGTTCTTCTTCCCGTACTACTTCATAGTACCTTTCAATCATAGCACTAGCTATAATTCATTCATCGTTTAACATCCCATCTGTTACTACGAGTCACTATGATCACGTGGTGATCTTCTTATCCTTCTCTCTACGATTATAGTCTTAGGTACTCCTACCCAAGGTTTATAACCTATCAGCTCTGATACCAACTTGTAACGCCCCGAAATCCGGTCTATCTTCACACCCAGATTCCGTACGTCACGAGTACATCCTTAATTCAACATACATCATTATATACTAAAATATAACGACATACATTCTCAAAACCCAGGTTCTGGAAACCTTATAACCTTTTTCATTACAAATAATAATAAATACATTATTCATTTCATCTTACAAGAGTAAATTTTATCCGCCACCAAGGATACATAACAGTTCATTAAACTAGTCTATAATTAAATTTCAACTTTTTACATTACAAGTCTTCACTTGATCTTCTCGCTCATTCACCTTCTGAATGTTACTTCATCTGGATACCGTAAGCTGGATCTTTACGGGATCCTTAAGTTCTTCTAACCTTGTTCGCTGAAAATTGTTTTTCATTTAAGCAAATGTGAGCATTCAATTGCCCAGCAAGTCATAACAGTTGAACAAACAACTTCAAAATTAAAACATTTCATTAGGACTTCTATAACCGAACATAGGTTATCAAGCAACTTGAATAATAGGAATAGTCTCGATTCCTATCATCTTAAAACATCAATCGTTTTCTCTTTGAAATACTTTCATCCCTCTACCTTTTTCATACACATCCTGTCTGGCTAAAATCATTAGCACAGACTTAACAATAACAGTTCATGTATAAATAGAACCTACTTGTATTGAACAACTCAATCAAAGAACAACGCATATCATAGAAACATCGAAGTGTTCAAATTGTGGCTCAAGGCCTCATACGTTTTACCACATTGTATAAATATCACACATTCGTACATAGATAGTGTTAGGTTTTGTAATATTTATGAACGCAATCAAATTGCATAAAAATACGGAAACGTGTAAAATCAGAGTTTAAAAAATTTACAAACCATATACCCGGATCACCCTTTATGCACAATTATTAATTAAACGAAAAAGATGAATAAGAAACATACCCTTGAAGATCCGAGCTTCCTCAGGTACAAGTTCACCTCCAAACCTTTTCAAGTTCAACTTGAATCCACCGGGTTTGGTTCCTTCCTTTGATCAACGTTAGCCACCCAAGTGTTTGGCCTCTAGAGGTGATCCACCAAGGAAAAAGAATTTTCAAGAAGAAGGGTGGTTGGCTAAACCCTAGTTTTTCTATCTCTATAGAAAAAGAGCGTACTCTCCAACTAATTGGAATTATTACGTATATTGTAAAAGTCAACAACCCCCACCACCCATAATAAGACTCCTCTTATTTATAGATGTGGGCAACCCACCTTAACAATTAAGGAATTGGGTTTTATTTAATTAATTAAATTCTTTTAATTAATTAAGCTCCCTAATCTTATTAGGGATAATTAATTAAACTCCTTTAACTAATTTTCCTTCCTAATCCAATTAGGAATAAATGAGAGTACTTATATTAAATTAATTCCTAAACTCTTTTAGAAATTAAAATAATAATAATTGTAATAATATTAATAAGACTTCTCTTATTAATTTATATTTAATATTTCTAAAATATTAAATAATAAATATTAAGTTATTTAATTTATTCTATCACCATAGATTAAATTAAATATACTTAACATATTATTACGATTATGTCATTATCTTCTTAAATAATTATTCTTCCTTTTATGGTGTGACCCTTTAGGTTCTCCATATTAAATAGGTTGTGAATAAGTCAATTAGAACAATTCTAATCTTATTTAAATAAATAAATTAAACAATTAATTTATTTAAATAATATTTATTCTACAATAGGGATAAGCCTCCCTAGCGATCAACGACTTTCCAGATAATATAGATTTCAACATTAATCATAAAAGAACCTTTGAGTAAATAGTTACCGTACAATTCAATCCTTCCACCATACAATGTCCCAATTAAATATAAGACATGGAATTCTTCGTCAAGTCTTATTTTATTTAATTATATATATTTCGATCCTTAAATGCACAACTCAAATAATGCAAATTAGAAACTCCTTTCTAATTTCATTACGCCTTGACCAAGGACTCTTTGGGTTGTCATTTATCGAATCACATAGGACATTCTCTTCTTTTAATAGAAGTGGTAGATTCTTTATTGATCATACATTATCTCCATGTACAACTTATTATACCCAAGCATACCCTTTGATATACCCTAAAGGTCTTAAGGAATAAGCCAAAGTATAACTCATCATACATAAGATACTATGATGATCTCAAGTCCAAGGATCACTTGTACTACTATCACTACAGGAAATCCTATTGACAGACAAGTAAAACTCCATTAGGTATTCCTTAGCGATCCACGTTCAGTGAACTTATTCTCTAATAAGCACCTACATACTTGCTTTAGTGTCTCCACACAAATGATCATAAGATCAATCATCCTCATCCAATGAGCAAGCAACGTATGTACCAATCTATCCGGATTCACTAATCCCCAATTTAGTAATCCAATGATTGGGAACTATTTTAGTTTTAAGCTTTCTAAGAATTTAGATCTCATTAGAATGATCATCATCATTATTCTAAAAGCATTGCTTAAAACTATGGGTTTATCACATATTATAAAACAAAGATCATGTAGATAATTAAAAGCCTTTAATAAATTAATATTTTTTATTAATAAATGAATAAGATTGTTACAAAGTATATGCTTTATCATCAAACAAACATGATTGGCTTGTGTGCATACTACTTTCAATCTCCCACTTGCACTAAAGCCAATCGTCATGGTATCTTATACTCTTCTTCTCTAAGTGAGCGATTATCCTGCTTTGTTGGATAAGCTTTAGTTAATGGATACGTAATGTTGTTCATGAGAGTCCACTATCTCTATAGTGATTTCCCATCTTTCAATGATTCTAATAATCAAATGAAAGTTCCACAACACATGTTTAGATCCAAATGAGACTTAGGAACTATTCCTAGTTACGTAATGAACTTTTAATCCAAACAATCAACTTGCAGACTTCATTTATAGCTATATACTTTGTCTTTATCACTAAACCAAAGAACTCTTTGTTGTTTGGAACCTTTCAATTCATCGCACCATCGTTCAAGGTAACCCTTTACCTTAAAGTGGATTTTTCTGTCGTCTTGGTGCCGTCGAAAAACTTGAGTCTGCTAAGTCCTCTAGTTTTAATTTAGACCCACCATGAATATGATCACATCCTTAGTGCCGGTTAAGCACTTTAAGATGTTTTTCACTGACTCATAGTGAAATTCTCCATAATATGACTGATCAACATCAGGTCTCGTACATTTCATTGCATGCATGATTGTCACTCATGTGACCTCTCTTTTCAGGAGTCTGTGGGGACTATTAAGAGAGATACACTCCATAGCTCATCGACATGAGACATCTCTTGGAGTTTGCCATGCTAAACGACTTTAGCATCAAATGAATATACGTTCATTGGGTTAAGTCGAGCATCCTCTTAAATCTATCTATATATAGATTTATTTCCCCAATTAAGATACTCTTCCAAATCATTCATGGAGGAATGTTTAGACAACTTTATCTTTACTGATTGTAGCATTGGTATGTCATTCCTTATCCGTAGTATATCAACATATAGTACTAGGAATGTCACGATGCTCCCACTGACCATTTTGTACACACTAGGTTCATTCTTATTTTTGATAAAATCAAACTCTTTTGATTGCCCCATCAAAACGAATGTTTCATATTTGAGAAACTTGTTCAATCCATTTCTCTGAGTGTCTACAACACTTACCTCATCGTATGTAACTGGATCATCATCTTCTATGATGTGTACCTCATCATCATCATCTATGATGAATCCATACCTCCTAGGTATCTTTGGTACTTTTCCGATTTACTATTCGGGTTGTGGTACAATAGAAGTTACATCTATAGGTTCCTCTTATTTGACTTATAGTGTTTTATGGTTCTTGAACTCTTCAAGATCTATTATCCTCCCACTAGCCCCTTCAATAATAAACACCTTTATCTTAGAAGGCATGATTGTTTCAATAACAAACACGTTTTTTTGCTAAGTAGGATTATAGAACATATACCCTAAACTTACTTTAGGATGTCCCACAAATCTGTATTTGTCAAATCTTGTCCCAAGCTTATCCTTTGAAATCGTTTCACATAAGTTGGACAACCCCTTATCTTAACATACTTAAGATTAGGAATCCTCCCTGTCCATAACTTTTATAGAGTCTTGGGGCCGGATTTTTGAGGTTACCTTTTCGTAGATATGCAGCCATTTCTAGGACATGATCCTAGAAGGATACTAGAATGTCGGTAAAATCATTATGGACCGTACCATGTCCAACAAGGTACAATTTTTCCTTTCAGATACATCAATAAATTATTACGTATCATGAGGTGTCCATTATGAGAAAAACCATTTGAGGTGATCTAGAAACTTATTGCACAAGTATTTATTCCTTGATCTAATCAAAGAATCTTAATACATTTCCAATTTGTTTCACTTCTGAATTCTTTGAACCTTTCAAATAATTCACACTTGTATTTCAACAAATACATACATTCAACTCTTTGAATGATCATCTCCTTTTCTTATACTAGTTTGTTCAATTTACAAAATAATTTTTCACGTAAGTCAAGTATACAAAATCCATTAAGTAATCTTTCAGTTCTATACGAAACATTATTATTATAAATAGAACAATAATTGTTCTTAATTATAATACCAAAAAATTTTATTGTCCAACAATAAAATGGAAATAATGTTTCTAACAAGTACTGGAATACAATAACAACTTATTGACTTAATAGATTTGCCCGTAGGCATTGTTAAATTATAAGTTTCTATGGCTAATGCAGCAACCTTTGCTTCATTTCCCACACATAGGATTACTTATATTTGTTTAGTTTTCTACTACATTTGGTCCTTCATAAATCTATATTTATGATAACCAAAGTCTGGTATCCAATACCCAAGTAGAACATTGACTTAAAGAAAAATTTATTTCAACCATGAACAAAATAATATTTTAACCTCAAACTTCACTAAGCTTCTTTGGTTAGCTCTCGCAAGATGCTTCTCGCAGTTTCCTTCCAGTGTCCAGGCTTATTGCAGTGGAAGCAAACTCCTTTGCTATCCATATCAGTTTTGTTCTTATTATCCTTTATTTTGCCTTTCTATTTACCTTCTTTGAATCTTTCTTCTTTTCAGAAGATCCTTTGGCCCCTACCAGTAAGACTTGGTCTTTCTTGGTTGGAAAGTGACTCTCAACATTTTTCAACATGTTAAGCAAATCAGCGAGGCTGATATCTAGCTTGTTCATATGAAAAATTCACAACAATTGTGAAAGGAGTCCGGGAGTGAGGGCAAGATCAAATCTTGGCTCAACTCTCCATCCATGACAAAACCTGTTGTCCTAATTGATCAATCAAATTGATTATGTTAAGAACTTTTTTGTCTGTACTATAGTGCCATTGGCCATTCTAGATCGGAAGAGCTCCTTAGATATCTGATATCTATTAGTTCTACTTTCCTCACCATCAACTACTTGATGTGCAGGAATATAGTAGGAGCATCCATAGTTTCATGCTGACGCTGAAGCTCGTTACTCATGGATGCGAGCATGATGCATTGAGCCAACTGTGCATCATCTTGCCACTTTCTAAAAGTAGCAATGTCTTCCTCAGAGGCATTGTCTGCAACCATTGCAGGGATAGGCGTATTAAGGACATAAGATAGCTTTTCAGCTATGAGAACTATTCTCAAATTCCTTAACCAATCCATTTAATTCAGTCTGGTTAATTTAGCATCTAATATGCTTCGCAGTGATAGTAATTTTAGACATTGTAAAATTCTGTAAATGAATTTGTAATTAACAACATTTTAACATACATTCTTTTATTAATTACCAAAATAAATTAGGTCTTGTTTTAAATTGGTATCTCCCACTATTTTCTTCAAACTATATTACCCTCACTTATATAGTTTGGCAAAATCTAATTAAAGATTTGCTAGTGAGAATAAGGATCCCATTTCAAATGTATATAGCCTTGTGGTGACACAACAAACTATATATAAATAAATAGGTAGACAACTTTTGTCAATTACATCAACTATGCAACTCCTTTTCTTTTGTCTCTTAGATTATTTTGATCAAGTGGTGGCACATCCGAATCAAAATTATCCAAGTTAAGTCCGACCTAGCACTCCATATATTCAAAAAAGAAAAATATCATCCTTGTGGTGACACAACAAAACAATATTGTTCAATTTTCTTTATAAGCATCAAATGTGATAAATTACCATCTTAAATACTTAATACTTGCCTTATGGTGACACAACAAACTCATATTAAATATTTAATACTCTATTAATTTTATCATGCTAGAAGGCGATGTTCGATATTCCAAATATCTTTGAACGCTTAGGACTTAATATAAAAAATTTGAGGGATTTATTATTAATTTGTCTCATCTTGTTTAGCGCGCATGCACATATATATATAAAATACGCTTCATATTAATGAACATGCGAAGCATGTTTGCATAATATATAATATATAGAGTATAAGCATGCACATATAGAATACTATATTCTACCTGGATTGATTATGGACTTTATTCTAGTTTGGTTCACTAGAGCCACCAAGTGAACCAAAAGGTCAAACCTAGGGGTGCAAGAATTAATATTTAAATATAACTATTACATTTAAACCCGGGCTCCATTACAAACGGGTCTTCAAGCGCTCCTTGCTCCTTAATCTCCAATTTTTCAAAATTAATTCTAACTATTCCTATTACAAAACTATTTAAAATAAATAGAAATCTTGATCAGCAGTCAAGGAGAAGTACATAGGAGGGAGATAGAATTTACATTAACAAAAAATTAGAGAAGACGAGGTACGCAGACCCCATTTAATAAAACTCATACATTCATGCATCCAACTAAAATAAAATCCAATCGCATTGGTCAATAGTCCATAATCAATCCCATTTATTATCATACATATCACCATATGCATCAATACATAACATTCATCTGATGAATAATAAATATTCAATATATATATTGATATCATTTAATGGGCAAATTTAGTTAGTATAAAATATAATTTTGAATCAAAATAAACTCCTTTATTTTAATCCAAATTTAAATCAAAATAAAACTATTTTATTTTAATTTATCTAATTTTGAATAAAATAAACTATTTTATTTTAATCAAAAATTTTAATCAAAATAAATTCCTTTATTTTAATTAATTATGGAATCCAATTCCATATAAAAAAAAATTATTAAAGGAAACATGGATTATCTTTCCTATTCACAAATAAACTCCTTTATTTTGAATAATATGAAAACTTATTTCATATCTAAATAAACTCCTTTATTTAAGGAAAGACCGATTCTTTTTCCTATTCACAAATAAACTCTTTTATTTTGAATAATATGAAATCTTATTTCATATCTAAATAAACTCCTTTATTTAAGGAAAATAGAATCCAATTTCAACTCAAATTAGTTATCATGGAATCCAATTCCAACTCTAATTAGTTAGCATGAAATTCAATTTTAAAATTAAAATAAATTCTTTTATTTTAATATTAAAATAAACCTTTTATTTTAAGATTAAAATAAACTTTTTATTTTAATAATAAAATAATAAGAATAATATATATATATATATAACTATTATATATATAATATAAACCGATTGTAATATATATATAATATAATTACGTCCAAATTATATTTTCACAAAACCGTATTATATCTCTATAGAAAAGTAATTATATATACGTTATATCTCTGTTAACTATATATATAATATAAAGGACATGGGCCACGTGATTCCCAAAAAAAAAAAATTGCATGCTCCACGTAAATCATTTCTTTTCAACAGTCTGCAAGAAAAAAAAATAATTTCAGCTCTTTTTTTTTAAAAAAAAAAAATTTATACAATAAAATTATGCCCAATTAAATTGTTCTAAACACATATCAATATAATATCAAATTAAAACAATTAATAATTCGCATAAAGGTTTGGCTCTGATGCCACTGTTAGGTTTGTAATATTCATGAACGCAATCAAATTGCATAAAAATGTGGAAACGTGTAAAATCAGAGTTTAAAAAATTTACAAACCATATACCCAGATCACCCGTTATGCACAATTATTAATTAAACGAAAAAGATGAATAAGAAACATACCCTTGAAGATCCGAGCTTCCTCAGGTACCAGTTCAGCTCCAATCCTTTTCGCATTCAACTTGAATCCACCGGGTTTGGTTCCTTCCTTTGATCAACGTTAGCCACCCAAGTGTTTGGCCTCTAGAGGTGATCTACCAAGGAAAAAGAATTTTCAAGAAGAAGGGTGGTTGGCTAAACCCTAGTTTTTCTATCTCTATAGAAAAAGAGCGCACTCTCCAACTAATTGGAATTATTATGTATATTGTAAAAGTCAACAACCCCCACCACCCATAATAAGACTCCTCTTATTTATAGATGTGGGCAACCCACCTTAACAATTAAGGAATTGAGTTTTATTTAATTAATTAAATTCCTTTAATTAATTAAGCTCCCTAATCTTATTAGGGATAATTAATTAAACTCCATTAACTAATTTTCCTTCCTAATCCAATTAGGAATAAATGAGAGTACTTATATTAAATTAATTCCTAAACTCTTTAGAAATTAAAATAATAATAATTGTAATAATATTAATAAGACTCCTCTTATTAATTTATATTTAATATTTCTAAAATATTAAATAATAAATATTAAGCTATTTAATTTATTCTATCACCATAGATTAAATTAAATATACTTAATATATTATTACGATTATGCCATTATCTTCTTAAATAATTATTCTTCCTTTTATGGTGTGACCCTTTAGGTTCTCCATATTAAACCGGTTTGTGAATAAATCAATTAGAACAATTCTAATCTTATTTAAATAAATAAATTAAACAATTAATTTATTTAAATAATATTTATTCTACAATAGGATAAGCCTCCCTAGCGATCAACGACTTTCCAGATAATATAGATTTCAACATTAATCATAAAAGAACCTTTGAGTAAATAGTTCGCATACAATTCAATCCTTCCACCATACAATGTCCCAATTAAATATAAGACATGGAATTTTGTCAAGTCTTATTTTATTTAATTATATGTATTTCGATCCTTAAATGCACAACTCAAATAATACAAATTAGAAACTCCTTTCTAATTTCATTCGCCATTTTGGCCAAGGACTCTTTGGGTTGTCATTTATCGAATCACATAGGACATTTCTCTTCTTTTTAATGAAGTGGCGTGATTCTTTATTGATCATACATTATCTCCATGTACAACTTATTATACCCAAGCATACCCTTTGATATACCCTAAGGGTCTTAAGGAATAAGTCAAAGTATAACTCATCATACATAAGATACTATGATGATCTCAAGTCCAAGGATCACTTGTCTTACTATCACTATATAGAATTCCTATTGATGAGACAAGTAAAACTCCATTAGGTATTCCTTAGCGAGCCACGTTCGATGAACTTATTCTCTAATAAGCACCTACATACTTGTTTTAGTGTCTCCACACAAATGATCATGAGATCAATCATCCTCATCCAATGAGCAAGTTAACGTATGTACCAATCTATCCCGGATTCACTAATCCCCAATTTAGTAATCCAATGATTGGGAACTATTTTAGTTTTAAGCTTTCTAAGAATTTAGATCTCATTAGAATGATCATCATCATTATTCTAAAAGCATTGCTTAAAACTATGGGTTTATCACATATTATAAAACAACATCATGTAGATAATTAAAAGCCTTTAATAAATTAATATTTTTTATTAATAAATGAATAAGATTGTTACAAAGTATATGCTTTATCATCAAACATGATTGGCTTGTGTGCATACTACTTTCAGATAGAGCTTCTCAAGTACAACATCTGAGATGTTTAAGAAACTAGCATTCATGTAATATGAATGAAGCTAGGAAACTTGCCTTACGCCCAGCTACAGCTTACACTGATCTTCTCATTTCAATTCCTATATCACACATATGGAGAAAACATAAACACCAATTAGTCATATATTGAACTTACGCATTGGTTTACTTAACTTTACTTCTTAGAGTTCGTGTTCTTGCAATATAAGTTTACGCGACTAACTTCTTTTACCAATTTACGGCTTTATGACATATAGAGATGTCTTACTCAAAACGTTCATCATCTTGGATGATTTATATTATTATCTTATTCTTATAACTTCTCTAGGACTCAGCACACATCGCGTCTCTGCTAGTAGTCCATATGGTACTCTGAGTGGTTTCCCACAAACAACCAACAAACAAGTTCCCGTCTCATCTACACTGGCATCACAGTGAGTTAGATCGGTTGCCAGTTTTGTATATACCTTCGCTCTCTGAAGGAATTATTTAGCCCAACTCCCATATATCAACCATCAAAGGTTACAATTGTACCACAACCTAAATTCTCTTAACTTATACGAACTATTAAACTATAATGTTCGATTAAGTCAATTTCTTATTCCTTACGACTTTCTGACAACTAAATGTCATCCCTCCGGATTCATTCTTTATCGAATCACATTCGGCTTTCATTAATCTTATTACCATTTGTTACTACTTTCTTGATAATTCATATACTATTTAATACTTTCGTTATCCATTATATGAACCCCATGTTCATTACTCGTTCTTAGTGTCAAAGCTATACCGATCATTGTATGCTAAGACCAAGCGTCCATCGCAATAACATTGCATTCACAGCGTCTATACGCTTTACACCTATCTCTCATTATCATGATATAACATCGAAATGTTATTCATTACCCTCATCACTCAACGTCTAAGGAATCACAACCATAGCAATTCCTCATGTTCGTTCATCCCGACTACGATCTCCGGATATCGGTTACGTAACCCGCGATTATATTCTTTGTCATTTAATCTTGTTTAATCTATACGTTCAACCTTTAATAAAGGTTTACAACACTTGATTAAGTGTTACATTAGTTGAATATTATATTCTTTATCGTCCCTTACATTTCCCCCAAGAGCTGAGCAGTTAAAAGATCATCTCTAGCTTTTTCCCAACACTGGCGCCGCGGCACCACTCCCTTTGTTATCTCTCGCGTCGATGACGAGTTTTTGCGATACTCGGCCCCGATTAAGGCGCTAATAGCGCCACTCTACAAGGGCGTATGATGGCGACGCGCCAAGCCCTAACCCTAGAAAATTTCTCTAAGTGTTAAATAAATTTTGAGATGCTCACTTCCCGATCTCATAATTCCTTCGTTATAACTTGGAACGAGGTCGTTACAAAGCCATTCTCTTCCTTATCTTACGTACTTCAATACCCCTTGCACAGAACTTCATTCTGAATCTGTTAACGTGCCATTCGATTGGCTTGATCTTCACCCTTTGTTCATTTTTATGTTTTTAACACTCTTCGTTTGTTCGTCCGTAATTCGATCATTCGAACTCGAAACTTGTTCGTTCTTAAGTCTATGACTCACGTTTTCTACGTTCTATTACTTTCTTATGAAACCCTACATGTTCGGGTTCATTTACTAACTTTTTAATTCTCGTTCGTCTTTTACAAAGTTTTGCCATAACTTCGTTATAGCTAAGTTTTAATCCGTTCTTCATGAACGTTTCTACCGTTCCTAACCAAACAATACACATCTATCTTATACACTATGGTTTTAAACTTGTCCATCAACAACAATTACACTACGATGGTTTTAAATTTGTCCATCAACAACGTTCTTCGTGTTCTTCGCGTGTTCTTCGTTCGTTCTTCATTTTAATCGATATTTTGGATTACGATTCCACTTTTTATTGGAATTTGATGTTATAGAACATTATTCCTTACTTATTTCACCTACTTATTCATACAATCCATTCGGATCGCTCTAATTCATTACGAATCTTATACTTCCTTAAGAAATTTATAAACTAAATTTTTAATTCTTATTTCTTCATTTTCTTATGATTTCAACCATATGAAATCATCTCTAACCTTATCTACCTCTTATCTTCATTAAGTTATGTTTTTAAACATAAAAACTTAAAGAAAATTTAAAAGAGATTAGGTTCCGAATTACCATTCTTCTTTAATCCTCTTCCGTTATACAAAGCCGACGATTTGCAAGCTTTGCTATTACACGATCACTTTCGATCCGATCATTCATGCTCATGCTCTTCCTTCTCCCTCCCATCCGACTTCTCTCTCTCTCTCTCTCAAGTGTGGGATTTTCAAAATCCATAAATAATGAAATAAGCTTACTATTTATAGATTTTCAAAGCTAAGGGCATTTTAGTCATTTCGCCCCCACCTCCTTACTATTCCCACCTCCTCCCACAACTTAGCCACCAAGTTTACTTGGCCACCACCCTTACTTGGTGGCTAAGTAGCCGCCCCACATGCCCATGGGTCAACCCATGGGTTGCCCATTGGTTATTACCCATCCGTTTACCAATCGGTTCGATCCGCGGTTTCTTTTCTATGTTTGGGCCTTAACCCTAATTCTTATTGGGCCTATCTTGGGCTTGATTTCACAAAGCGTTGGGCTTGACATAATCCAAGTCCAATTAGATTCTGCAAAGTCCATGAACTCAAAGTCCATTAAGACTAATCGTATTCTACGCATTCTATTCTCGTATTCTCGGATTCTCGTAATCTATTCGTATATTGTTCGTACGATATTCATATTATATGTCGTAATAATCTTTGTACTATACTCGTATAATAATTCATATCATACTCATATCTCTCACGCATAATAACCCTAATTATTATACGTGATCATAAAATTCTTGGAACTTACTTTTCCTAACCCTTAGATTTTGAGTCCGTAAGCGAAAACTTCGTTTTTGCCATAACTGAAATATTATTGAATATTCCATCACGTCTCAAAATAAAACGTAATATATTGCTTCTCGGAATTTCAAAATAAATCTCTGAGCAGAAACGGATGAATAGTGCCTATTTCGTCTTTTTCCCCAAAAATATTTTGTTCCCAGAAAACTTCTATTTTCGTCTTGAAAATTCTTATTCGCTCAATCTAGCTCGTAGCCAGAATACTCCCGATTTATAATCATCCTAGGTTATAGAATGATTAATAAACACATAGCACATAATAATATTAATAAAAATTCTTTTTATTAATAACTAATTCTTTAAACTTAAATTCTGGACAACCCGAATTTCCGGGTCGTCACAGTGGGCTTAACAATTGGGCTTGCAATTAAATATTTAATGGGCTTGCACTTTTATTATCATGCTTACTTACAAAATTGAACTTGGGATTCCCCATTAATTCAATTGGGCCATTATTATATATATCTTATACATGACCTCTTGGGCTAATTTAATAAACTAATTGCCCTAGAATTAATTTTATCTACAAGTCCCACACTAAAAATATAATTGGGCTTGTTTAAATAATATAACTTTCTTAGTCCATTAAATTTTAATTCTCTTGGACTCTATTTAAATTATTGGGCTGTGATATCATTATAGTCCAATAATTTTAATTCTATTTCATTCTACCATTATCATTTAATTAGGGTTCCACTACACCTTTATAAATAAATTCCTTACTTATGCCTTTTTAATTTCTTAACCCAATTAGACTTTGTTATAAAATTAATTATTTGAGGTATATAAAATAATTCTCTTAATGTTAGTATATATATTTACATACTAATATTCTCCAATATCATAACCTCTTAGGTTATTTAATTATCACACCTAATATATATATTAGGTTATATAACTTAATTCTTATTTCACTTTTATATACAAAATAAATGTATTCACATTATATAATGTATATTTATTTAATCATACACATAATTCATATAATCATAACATATTTCACTTCTCACACTAATTTTGACTTTTCTCCATAAAAAGTCAACTGTTAACTTTGACCAAAAGTCAACCTTTACACATTTTGTGTTTACTGTCCATTCTGACTAAACTTGACGTTTCGGTCGCAACCGAGAAGTCCATGCTTCAAAATTCTATCTCAAACTCAAATTTTGAGTTTTAATTTACTCCCTTCTTATTGCTAATCGTATTAACTAACGACTTTATACTTATTCAAATTCGTATTTGCCAGTCAAGGTCAACGTTAAAGCTATGTTAATTACTAACATAGTTTTATCTTGATCCTTATATCATTAACTTAATTCATCATTCCTCTTGCTAAAATATATATAACACCTTACTAGTATATATATATATATATATATATATATATATATATATATATATATATTTCAATACATATACTCATCTTCGTTTTAACCTCATAGCTTTTCTTCTGTGAAATCTTATTTCGTTAATAAAAATTCCACCTATATTAATATAACATTTCTTACATTATTCAATTCACATCAAATTTTACAGTATCATAATACCTTATTCTTGATATTCATTCAAATACATATCAATTAATTTCTAGGGTTTTGAAATTTTGTAACCCATATTTCTTTATTCTCATTCAATTAAGAAACCATAAAGGTTCTTCTTCTTAAAAAATTTAAATAAATCCTCAAATTCTCTTCTAGGTTTTATTCTTTAACCTTTATTCTAATCATTCAAGATTTTATAAATTTTTTGGTTGTCACATGTAGCATTCATATTGCTTGTTCATAGCTATTATTGTTTAAAGCTTGAAATCATGCTTTAAACTCATGTTTATTTTTAAATCATCATGTTCCATATATATAAATCATACTTAGAGATATTATAGACATAACATGACATCTTATCTCATTAGCATCTAGATATTCATGTGATGCAACTAGATTTTGAAAATATGTTCAAGTTTGCTTTTGAAACCATTTTAGGCTTGAACTATGCTAACACACATAAGACAACTTCAAAACTCTAAACATATGTAGTCAAGTTATGTTAACATGCTCGCAAGGTCAGAATATAAACTATGTAGTAATCATGCATGTTAGGTCACTAGGCTAAGCTTTTACTTGAAAACATCTCTAACACGAGGCTTAACAAGTTTGGTCATGATCAAAGGAACTATGTACACTATAGCATGCTCATCTATGTGTAAAAATCAGTCATGTGTATAGGTTATTAAGCCCATAATTTGCAGAACATGAATTTTGTCAAAGTTTATTTTCAAGACTTAGAGCTCTTGTTAAAGATCTCCTACCAATTTATGTTGAACACTTCATACTATATACGAAAACCTTATACTTCATGCTATACCTCTTTTTAGGTAAATAATTAAGTCATGATATCAAGTTTTCAACATGTAGCATGTACAAAACCAAAGAATCGGTTCTCGAGAGATTACGAGGTATGGTGACCGCACTGCAAAGTATAACTGTGGTGCAAATTTGCCAGTCGGGTTCGAAGCGGTTTGCACGCTTCTTTTGCAAAATGAAATTTCTAACTTGGTTTCCAATGATTCAAGCATGCTTCAAACCTTTACTAAAGTGTTTAAACATGCTAGTAAACTTCCTAAACACCTTATAACATGATTATTCATATCAATTAACAAATGAATTCAAGAAATTTCAAGAATCAAACGAGACTCATCTCAAGAACATAATTAGAAATTATACCTTCTTGAGTATGAATTGAACTTCCTACAATCTGGGTATTCTTCTAAAGTAGCTCAGCAACTTGTACTCTACACTTAGAATTACTAGACAAGTTTCAAGCAACACAAAAACTAAAATCAAACTTGTATTTATAGAAAGATCATGGACTAGGCATTGTTATTACACAATCTTGGAGTCCATGGTGTAATGGAAAGATACATAGTTTAGTGATGAGTGGTTTAACAACTCTATACCAGCCACTTAGTTAGCAATGATCACATAGGATTTATCCTTTCGGAGAAATACGTGATTTAGGTTTTTAGCTACTATTCATGTACTTGGTCACACTTATTTTGGGACAAGAGAGGAAAATTTCACCAATTGGTCATGTAAAGCTTGGTTTGGTCCTTTTAATTCCCATAATGTAATATTAAGGAACAATTGCTACCATATTAGGAATTTAAAGATAAATTCTATACTCACGTCAAATAATCCATGTACATTAATTACACGAATTAAAATATCGTAGTTGGGCATTATTGTCCAGGTATTTCCATAATTATCTCTACCTCTCACATAACTACATTATAATCTTCTTTAATATTGATGTTTATTTAAAACATTGAATTCCTTTCTCAGATTCTAGAATACCCAAAAAATAATTCATTTATGTATTACAAACTCATATGATATCATGGTGCTACTAGGTACCTCATTTCATTGCAATATACTCCTATCATATGGTTTTACTTATGTCACATATATATCATTAATGTCCCAATTTATTGCTATGAGAGAAAATAACTTGACTCTAATGACTATGGGCGGCAGCAAGGCTTGATTTATCTTTCATTGGGATGGGCAATTGCGCCATACTACTCGACGATCTTAAGACTGGTTTAGCTTCCAGTCCGTGCCAATTTTCATCGCTAAACTCGTTTTATACGACATGAATTGATGTCCACAAAAGTGTTACTACAAGTCTACGAGCTTATTGAGTACTTATATGAAATTACATGATCAACCCGATTAATCTTCCTAATTCCCGTTTTAACTCGCTTAGTGAATTTTCTCATTTCTCATTATGCCACACAAGGCATTTCACAATTCTTATTGTCAAATCACACTTCTTAATACGCATTGATGTAATACGAATCAATTTAATTAACCAACTCACAAAATAATAACACTTATATTAACATAAATATTATTTCCATTAATATATTCATTTAATAATACGTGGAAATTCTCGGGTATTACAACCTCATTTTTAGACTTTTGGACAGTTTACTTGAATCTTCATTTTCATGCATTTAAATGATATAGATCCATGATTTAACAACCCAGATCACTAAATAACATAACATACAACATATTTAAACAGAAAAATAGAAATTCTACCTAAGCATACACGATTTAGCTTAGGGTTAGGGTTTATACCTTCTTGAGCAACTTTTTGATTTTCCCTCTCTCATTGGATTTTGGTTGCTTTATGGGGTGGATTTGGCTTAACTTATGGCTGAGTTTCACTCGCAGGCTTAGAGAATGGAAGGCTTGGCTATAGATAAAAGGTACAGTAAGCGTTTCTTTAAACATTAAATCCCTTTTTGATAAATAAGCTTTGATCCAATGGTTTGATTTGTTGTTAGGTTTCAAGTAGATTTACTTGAATTTTAAGCACATGTCATATCTCCCTTGATGACTCACCAAGATTTGGTCTTATCAACTTATTAAAATAAATACAAGGGTATTTTAGTTATTTCACATCCAAAGGGGTAATTTGGTAATTTCACTAATAAATTTTAAGGGTAGTTTGGTTATTTCACATGCTTCCTTTAAATCTTAACCCTTAGGATTTTCTAATTAGCATTAAGGTTTGCAAATTAGGGTTTAGGGTTTCTAAATCTGGAATTAGGGTTCCATAATCAACAATAAGGTTACTAACTAATCATTAGGGTTTCTAAATTTAACATTTGGGTTTCTAATGTTATATCTTATCTGATCAACATTTAATCATTAATCACATACTACACATACACATAATTTGAAATACAATTATAATAATAACAGTATTAATATTTGAATCCCTAATCAAATTAGGGTTTTGATTAGTAATGGCAATAAACACCTTTACCCCCCTGTGGTCGTCGACATGTAAGTAATTTGTCACTAAACTTTAAAAATATTCAATTGGCCCATTATACTTTTTAAAATTGAAAATTCAGGCCATTCCATCAGGCCATTCCGTCCAATTTTACTCACAGACATTAAAAACCAAGTTGTGATTTCCTACGTGGCTTTTAAAAAAAAGCAAAATACGTGGATTTGCTGATGTTTGCATTAAGTCCAATCTGTTAAGCTATCTTGGAATGGGCGGGAGGAACCTTATAAAGAAATAATCAAAACAAGTGGAACGGACACAAAATGAAAGAAACGAGAGAAACAAATTTACTAGGGCTCAAAAGTGCACTTTTTTCTACGAAGAGATCGAGGAATAAGGTGGGTCTCAAGCAAGAGCAAGTGACAAAGAAGTTGGGGGACCATTTCAAGAAAGTTAGGGTTTAGATCTTCTACTAAACAAGTAAGTGTTGCTTGGGTTGCACCCATTTTTGTCTGATAAATTAAATATTGAACTCATTTTCATCTAGGTTTTTGCTAAAAGCAAAGTTTGGTGGAGTTTTGGTACAAAAGTTGCCCTTGTACTTGTTTAAACTAATATTATTGGGGTTAAGTTGTTGTTCACTTGTTTGAACTAATATTATTGTGCTTTAAAGTGGGTTTCAATTTATTAACAGTGATTAAAGTGAAATGTGTGACTCTGTATTGTTGTTTTTGTTCACAGATTTTGAGTAGTTAATTCTTTAATTTTACAAAGTATAAAAGTGGGAATTTCAATTTAGTCTGGTTGGCTATGTAATTTGTGTGACTCTGTAATTTGTTTAATGTTTAATTGTATTGAGTGTGCATTATGTTTCATGCAGTATGAACTACTTTGATGTTGAATTATACCATGGACGTCAGTTTGTTACTAAGGAGGATGGATCATATGTTTATGAGGGTTGAAGGAAAGAAACTTATGAGGGGGCTGATGGAGATTACTTTAATGTTGACAGGATGGTGAAGTTGGTAAAACACCTAGAGTATAAAAGAGACTTTGCTATGTACTTCAAATTTGCAGAGTTTACTTTGAAGAATGGTCTAGAACTTCTTCATGATGCCAATAGTGTAAGACTGTTAATTGTAGAAGCTCTGAAAACTGGGAAGATGGATATATATTGTGACCATGAGGATAATGAAGAAGCACCTACAATAGGGGATGTGGTTGATGTCAGAGATGAGGCAGCACCAAAGCATACCGATGATGATAGTAGTGATGAGGAAAGTGATGAGGAGTTAAGTGGTGCTAGTGATGATGATGGGAATGATGAGTTGATAAATATAAGGAAAAGAAAGGAAATGATAAAAAAAGTAAAAGAACAAGAGTTGGTTGTATAGTGTGAAGTAAACATTGATGAAGAACCAGTTGAGGATATTAGGGCTCAACATATCCCAAGAGAGCAGCTTGAGGCCTCAAGTGCTGCTAAAGGTGGATCAACTATATGTAAGGCTAAAAATCGAACAGTGACTGAACCTAATGTGGATATTGGTACACAAGAGAGCACTAGTAGGGGGGAAAAGATTATTTTAAAATCTGAAAAAATAGTTTTTAATTATTTAGAGTATATTTCATAAATATTTAATATTTTTTGAATATAAATGGTATTTAATTTATTAAATTATAATATTAAATAAATTATTTAAAAATGATTATAATACTTGAAAAATTATATTAAGGTATAAGAAAATATTATAAGTTATTTTTGATGACTTTTAATATTTTGTGAGAAATTTCATCAATTAATTAATAGTAATGGTAATTAGTTTATTTAATAAACATATTAAATAAATTATGGAAAATTAGAAATAATACTTTAAAAATCATATAAAAATGATTTAAGGGTTAGAAAAGTATTTTAAATTATAAAATATAACTTTTGATATTTTGTCATGAAAATATTAATATTTTAATATTAAAAGTAATTATCGGATAATGTATTTAATTGTTTAAAAATCAAATAAAGGTGATTTTAAAGTATTAAAAATACTTGTGATATTATAAATATATTATAATATTATGTCATGTATTTCATTAATATTTGATAATAAATAGATATTAATGATAATAGAATATTTTTGTATTTATATTATATAAATACGTTTTTAATGATTGAAAATTCACGATAAATAGTAATAGTTATTTAAAAATTATTATGAGCTTATAAAAAATGTTTTGACTGATATTAAAATTATCTGAGATAATTGTTAAGTGTTAAGCAGAGTTTAATTGAACTTAAAATCATTATTTATCCGACTAGACCGTCGGGATGTTAGAATTATACCGAACTCGATTCAGACTGTAAAGCTTTGACTTGAGGTTAGGTCTTATGTGTGTTATAAACTGATAGGATTATGTGATAAATGTATTAGGTTATTTTAAATATTGTGATTATATTATTCTAATGTGTAGATCAGTATTATTTATATTAGGTCTTCGGATAAAGCGATATAAATTGTGTAGCGATAATCAACGGTTCAGTCAAGTTTTTACTTAACTCTACTAAGAGTTGTTTTATTCAGATATGCTTATGGATAATCATTGCTGATTACCATTGTAGAATTGTACTCTGTACATATTGCATGTATAAGTCAGGTATGAAAGGCTGATCACATTCATTACTATTCAGTTCAGATATATTTGTTCATGTTCAATACTTGTTCAGTTAAAAGTTTGTTCCTGTTAGTTCACAATTGTATTGTTGAATTATAGCCAGCTTCTTATTCAGATTCTGTCAATCATGATATATCGTTATATTATTGAACTAAAACTTGCTGGGCAATCTTATGCTCACCCTTGCTATATCATGATTTAACATTGCAGATTTAGAAGCATACATCGGATACAGGAAAGGATAAGGCCAAGTTCAGCTTGGGATTTTATGTGCAGCTTAATTGTAATAGTATGATAATAATGCTGTATGTTAGATAGGATAATGAATTGTGTTTATTTGAAGGTTACTCGACCTTGGGGAAGTTTTATGTAAAGTTTAATGTATAAACAATTTATGTTTATATCTTTCGCAAATAGTAATAGTTATAGAATTAGCATACCAAGATCCGTGGTGATTTAGGACTCGGATTTGGGGCTCTCACAGATGAGGTGTCATTTAACACCGTAACACCTGAGGTGGAGACGACTCCGGGGGAGTCGATGAAGTCACTGTTCATGGCATTGTTGGATAGAAATATCCAGTTAGGAAGGGAGGTATGGGAGCTAAAGGAGGAGGTCCAGGAAATCTTGGAGGATAAGAAGATCATGGAGACTATGTGGGAGGAGGAGCATGATGAGCGTGTTTTGGCAAAGGATAAGGTCTATGAGCTGAAACAAGAGACCTTTGAGCTCAGGTAGGAGCTAAAGGTCAAGAAGCAAAAGATTGGAAGGATGTCCTATATACATAAGAGTTCTCATGCATATTTTCAGCAGCAAGTAGCTGGGTATCCGATAGAGGCAGGGCAGACTCGGCATACTATCAGCCGAGATATTATTGTCGGTCTTTCCAACGCAGATTTTGGGAATGCCATAAGGCAGATGTAACCTAGTAGTAGCTAGATTAGAGTTAGATATGTACATATGATGTATCTAGTAGTGACTTAAAACCCTTTTTTGTATATTAAAGGGTAGTCTTTTGTAAATCCCAAATTTTAGAAATCAATTGCGGGATAGTAATGTAATCAGCTAAGGCTGTGTAATGACGAATGATGTAGTATTATACTACAAGATGTAAATCAATATAATCCTTTTTATGGAACATATTGTGTAATGAGTTGATGTTATTATTTAATATTAAATAATAACTAACTAATAAGAGGGAAGTAATAATGATGTGTTGTTTATCTTAACAGCAAAATACCGCCAAGAAGAAGACAACGAAATCAAGATGCCAATGTGAATTAACCAGAGGGAGGTCCGGTTAACCCGATGCAAGAGTTCATTAATTTATTAACGGCTACTTTTAATAGGAACGAGGTTAATATACCCGTAAATCCTATAGTAGTACGAGCTACTACGTTTAAGGATTTTAAAAATAGAGAAGTCATTTGTTATTACAAATGTCGATGAGGGGCAAAAGGTTGCTTTTGCCACCTATATGATGAAGGGAGAAGCCAATTTCTGGTGGGAGGCAAACCAGGCTACGGTGGGAATAGAGAACCTTACGTGGACACGGTTCAAGGAGATTTTCTTTGATACTTTCCCACGAGTATGCAGGGGAGGATGGAGATGTGGTTTCTAGAGTTGAAACAATGGGAGATGACGGTTCCCCAATATGCTGCCAAGTTGAATGAATTGGCAAGATTTGCTCCACATCAGGTGGACACGGAGGTGAGAAAGGCTAGGAGGTTTGAGCAAGGCTTGAAACCCTGGCTCTATAATAGTATATATGTGTTCTAAAGTAACTCTTTTGGGACCATACTGGCGAAGGAAATAAATGCCGAAGGTGGTAATGAGGCTCTAAGCCAATACCACAAGGAGAAGAAGAACAAGAATAAGGTGGATGATGGATTGAAAATGAAAGGATCCAGTGGTAGTGGCTACAGTCAGAAGAGGAAGGGTTATAACTCTGGGAATACCAGAGTGAAACAAGGGGATCTTAAGAGAAGGATGGAGGCATGTAAGAACTGTGGGAAGACTCATTTAGGAGTCTGTCTCAAGGGAAAGGCGGTGTGTTATAACTGTGGACAGGAGGGGCACATTTTGCCTAACTGTCCAAGTCCGAAGAAAAACCATGGATGCTTCGTATGTGGATCATTTGATCACATAGCGAAGAATTGCCCGAAGAAGGGGACAGACGGGAATAAGGTCGCTAATAGCGGTAAGTTAGCTATTGGTGGTCCAACACCGACGGGTAGACCGATGGTCCGAACCTTTAACATGACAGTCGAAGATGCAGTTGCATCAGGGGATTTAGTTGCAGGTATTATCCCAATCATTGATATAAATGCTTACGTGTTATTTGACTCGGGTGCTACTTGTTCTTTCATAGCATGTGATTTGTCTAGATGCTTAGGATTACTTCCCGAAAGATTACATGTATCTTTGAATATCAAGGTAGCCAATGAAGAAATAATTCATGTCGAAGATATTCATAGGAGTTGTTGCGTAGATATACGAGGCTGTCAGTTATCGATAGATTTGTTCCCGATAAAGTTGGGAGAATTCGATGTAATTCTCGGAATGGATTGGTTGTTTAACCATGGAGCAATTATAGATTGCCAAAAGAAATGTGTAAACATTAGAACGTTTAAACATCCTCATGTAGTATTTTACGGTAATAAATCGTCAGGACGTTCGTGTTGTCTTACTATGACACAAACTAGGAAATTGTTGAGGAAGGGATGTATAGATTATTTGTTCCATGTTGTTGATACCCAGAGAAGGGGAGTAACAATGGAACAAATACCTATAGTGAAAGAATTTGTGGATGTATTTCCAAGAGAATTGTCAAGTTTTCCACCGGATAAGGAGACCGAGTTCATAATAGACATTGTGTCATGAGTGACACCAGATTCCAGGGCACCGTACCGTATGGCGCCAGTGGAGATGAAGGAGTTGATGGTGCAGTTACAAGAACTGTTAGACAGAAAATACATTCAACCGAGTGTTTCGCCATGAGGAGCACTTGTACTATTTGTGAAGAAGAAGGACGGATCGTTAAGACTTTGCATTGACTACCGAGAGTTAAACAAGTTAACGATAAAGAATAAATACCCATTGCCCATGATCGATGATCTCTTTGATCAGTTGAAAGGGGCAGAATATTTTTCTAAGATAGATTTACAAACGGGGTATCATCAATTGAAGGTTAGGAAGGAGGATGTACCTAAGACGACATTCAGGACTCGTTACGGTCATTACGAGTTTCTGGTGATTTCATTTGGGTTGACTAATGCATCAACAACATTTATGGATATGATGAACATAGTGTTCAAATAATATTTAGACAAGTTCGTCATAGTGTTTATCGATGATATTCTAGTCTATTCTAAGACGCCAAAAGATCATACTGAACACCTAAGGATAGTGTTGGAGACACTAAGGAAGGAGAAGTTATATGCAAAATTCACTAAGTGTGAATTTTGGCTAGAAAAGGTACAATTGTTGGGTCATGTTATCGACCGCGAAGGAATTTCAATGGAACCGGCAAAGGTGGAAGTAGTGATGAGTTGGGAACAGCCGAAAATGTCGACTGAGGTGTGGAGTTTCCTAGGGTTAATGGGAAACTATCGAAGATTTATCCAAGATTTTTCGAAGATAGCTACTCCGTTGACTAACCTGACAAGGAAGACAGTGAAGTACGTGTGGACGGAGAAGTGTGAAGACAATTTCCAAGAACTGAAGAAAAGGCTGAGTGAAGCAGTTGTATTATCTGTACCCGACGATACATGAAATTTTGTAGTTTATAGCAATGCTTCGCATAGAGGACTTGGTTGCGTGCTCATGTAGCATGGCAAGGTCATTGCGTACGCATCACGACAGTTGAAGAATTATAAGAAAGTTTATCCTACTCATGATCTAGAACTAGCCGCGATAGTGTTTTCCTTGAAGATATGGAGGCATTACTTATACAGGGAGAAATGTGAGATATACATGGACCATAAGAGTCTAAAATATATCTTCACAAAGAAGGAGTTTAATATTATACAAAGGAGATGGCTGGAATTAATAAAGGATTACGACTTTGAAATCCTGTATCACCCAGGAAAAGCCTATGTAGTGGCCGATGCCTTAAGTAGGAAGGGTCGGGAAAAGTTGTCTATGTTAACGGCTCAAACTGAGTTAATAACAGAGATGGCTAGGATGGAGACAGAGGTGAAGTTACCAAGTGAATCGGGTCAGAGATTGTTTACAACTAAGATTCAATCTACCATTGTCGAGAGTCAAAGAGGTACAACTTTGTAGTGCTGAGTGTGACAAGATGAAGAAGTGGTTAACCGATGAAAAAGAATTAAAGTACAGTCTTGATAATGAGGAATTATTAAGATTTAAAAGAAGAATTTGGGTTCCAAATGAGACGGAATTAAAGGAGCAGGTGTTACAAGAAGCTCATAGTCCGAGGTACTCGATTCATCCTGGTAGCACTAAGATGTATCAAGACCTTCGATAAAGTTTTTGGTGGCCGAACATGAAAAAAGAGATAGCAGAATACGTGAGTAGGTGCTTGACTTGTCAAAAAGTTAAGGTCAAACATCAGCGACCAAGTGGCTTGTTACAGTCATTCGAGATTCCGGAGTTGAAGTGGGAGCATATCACGATGGACTTTGTGGTGGGACTCTTAATTACTCAGAAGGGGTACGACGCAATTTGGGTGATAGTGGACCAGTTAGCTAAAATTTATGTTAAGGAAATCATTTCCAGACATGGAGTACCAGTTTCGATTGTGTCAGATCGTGATCCACAATTCACATCAAACTTTTGGAGGAGTCTGCAAGAACAGATGGGAACACAACTGAAGTTGAGTACAACTTATAATCCACAAACTGATGGGCAAAGCGAAAGTACAATTTAGACGTTAGAAGATATGCTGAGATATTACATCATGGATTTCAAGGGTAGTTGGGATGATCATCTACTGCTAGTAGAGTTTGCGTATAACAACAGTTATCATGCGAGCATAGGAATGCCGCCTTACAAAACTTTATATAAAAGGAAATGCAGAACACCATTGTATTGGGATGAAGTAGGAGAACGCTGAATGCTAGGACCTGAATTGGTGCAGCAGACAGTGGATATAGTGAAGCTGATACAAATGTGTCTAGTAGCAGCACAAGATAGACAAAAGAAATATGCAGATTCTCATCGAGTTAATAAAGAGTTTGAAGTAGGCTCGTACGTATTTCTAAAGGTATCAGCCTGGAAAGGAAAGATACGCTTTGGGATGAAGGGAAAGTTAAGTCCAAGGTTTATAGGACCTTTCAAAATATTAAAAAGGGTAGGAGAGGTAGCTTACATGGTAGTGTTACCTCCAGACCTATAACGAATACATAATGTATTTTATGTCTATATATTACGTCCTTTTAGGCCAGATTATAAGCACGTGATAGAATATGAACCTATTCATATTGAGAAGGACTTGACGTATGAAGAGATGCCTATTCAAATCATTGATAGAAAGGAGCAAGTTTTGAGGAACAAAGTTATACCTTCAGTAAAGGTGTTATGGAAGAACTATGATGTCGAAGAAGCAATGTGGGAACTTGAAGAAAAGATAAAGAAGAATTACCCTCAGCTATTTGTTTAATGTAAGACGAGATTCTGGGGACAGAATCCTTATAAGGGGGGAAAGATATAACGACCGAGAAATTAGTATATATTGTAAAATAATTTTATTTGATTAAATAATGAATAAAATTATCGTATATGTTATTATTATGTGTTATTAAGATGAAGGTTGTTCTATAACCTAAATGTATCATAATGTTGTAGTATTCTGGCTACGTGAAGGAATTATAGTGTTTGAATTTCTAGACGAAAATAAAAGCTTTCTGAGAAATTTTAAAAAAACACTATTCACTGATTTCTGCTCGGGAATTATTTTTGAACTTTCGAGAAATACGTAACAATAGAATAATAAGGGAGGATGGATTATGTAATAATAATTCAAGTATGGCTAAAGCAGTTTTTCGCCTGCGTACTAAATTTGAGAATGTTAAAGAACGTAATATTTAAATTAATGATGATAGTATAATAAGAAAGTATCATACGAAGCAATGAATACGAGTATGATACGAGGTATTATACTAGTATATATGAAAGTTAGTATAACGTGTATGATGAAAGATTATACGAATTAGTTTACATAAGGGATACGAGGATTTTACGTTAAACGCTTTAATCCTATTGAATTGGACTTGTAAGATTTGTGTAGGAATTTTTGCAAGCCCAAGTAGTATTATGTTAAGGCCCAATGAAATGAAATGCAAGCCCAACTTTAGGCCCAAAGTTATTTAAACTAAAGACCAAACTAAGAACCGGATCCGTGGATCTAACCGATGGGTCAACGGGTAAGAAAATCCATGGGGCAACCCATGAAGGCCCCATGAGTGAGTCATGACTGGCCATCTTGGTGAGTAAACAAAGGATAAGGTGAGTGGAGGCCAAGTAATGAATAATAAGGAGGTGGGATTAAAGAGGTGGGATGGCCTAATGACCAAACTACCCTAACTTTGAAAATCCTATAAATAAGAAGCTTTGGATTTCATTTATGCTTTGTTCAAAAACACTAACATCCTAGATTATTGAGAGAAAAGTGAGAAAAGTTAGAGTTAGACTTTCATAATTCAAGAAGAAGAACCAAGCTTGAACATTAAGGGTAAGAATTCTAGACAATTAATCTTCTTCTCTTCAATAGTAGTTTGATAGGGAAGTGTTGATTAGTGGAGCATGTGTGATAAGAAATGACAAAGATGGCTAATCAATGGATTTAAACCTTAATAAACCATGTTAAAGTAATTCATACTTATTTAAGTGATGAACTAATGAAGAACTTGTAAGAATTTGACATGTATAAGATTTGTTGAAATATGTTTGGTTAGGATGATGGAATGAATCCATTTTGAATGATGTAAAAATCTCAAGTAACGAAGTTATGGCAAAATTTACAAGATTAGATGATTATCGTCGAAATTTGTAAATTCTCAGAATGAAAGTCAAAAGTTACCAATTAACTTGGAAACGTTGGTTTTCGATGGAGATTAGTCCAAATTTGCATTTGTGAGTTGCGGACTCGAAAATGACCAAATTTCGACTTTGAACGGAGAAACGAGCTTTAAACGTCTTCAACGTTTAACGAATGCTCAATAACGAACTAATCGGTGAATTCCAAGTTAAAATATTTGAAAGTGAAATATTTTCTAATGAAATCATAGAGCATATTATTTATGAGCTAATGGCTTTTGAACTAGCCAATTCGGACTTATAACGAATAAGTTAGGAGCCCGGGAATTTCACAAAGAAAAAATATCTGTCAAAAAATTTCACGAGGCAGGTCCTTAAGATCTGCAGTCTTGGCTCAAGAAGGAAAGTCGGTAGCCCATGATGCTGTGCCGGACCCAACCCATCGACGAGTATAGCATGTACTTATGGCCACTATATAGTACTTTCAGCCGCAGCCAAGACATTATCGCACATTGGGAAATGGAGCAGCAATTTGCCATAACATAAGGCTTTAGTAAATAAACAATGAGGTGAAGGTACATGCACTATAAATTTGTGCCGCAACACGAGCTGTAAGAAGGAAGCTGGCGGCGTAGCGCCATCACTAGGAAGAACACATAAAAGAATACATATGATCATAAAGAATAAGGAAGTAAATGAATGATGAATTATATACTTAATAGACTTGAAGTAACATCATTGAAGATACTTAAAACCTTAAGAATGATGACCAAAGGTTGACAAACGATTACATATATGTAAGAACAATGTAATACGATAAACTGTAATGAATGTTAAACAATCTAAGGCATAATTAGATTGAGAAGAAGGGTAAGATATAATTTTGACCTTACGTGATTGTTTATGACTTAATGTTGTATGTTATGTTATCATATATTGTAGAAACCTTAAAGACACAGAAGGAATTTGTATTAACTATAGAAGACGCTAAAGGCAAGTATTCAGAGCCTTGTCTATATTCATTCTAGACAAGCTAAGTAAATTCATGTATCTTACGCATGAGTTGATGTATGATGAAGTCGAAGCCAATTCCTTCGGCTAGACTTAAGATGTTTTATGGATTTCTTATAATCTATCGAACTATTGTCAATGTTGTCAAAGTTTTGCCAAACTTTTTTGGTATGATTTCAAAGAAAGACTGAGTATGCATAAACAAATGTTTTGTCGTCAAACGGCAGACACGTGTGGTTGCCACAACTTAAATGTACATACGTTTAAAGGTAAGATATGTCGGACTTACGGACTTGGTGTCAGGTTTTCCTTTTCAAAAAAGAATGAAATGCTCAAGGTCTTGGACCAATATTGATGTTAATGAATGTTGTTCATTGTGAAACGTTTTAAGAAAAGAGAAGTGCTATTTTGAATTATCGATAGCACTTCGTAACTATTATTTCAATTATTGAAGATATACAAGTTATATGATTTAAGCCTGTTGTTTAAATGAAATTGTCATACTTGTTGAGCTAGTTATGCCTACTCTTGCTTGAACCATATGACTGCAGCTAAGACCGAACGGACCGAAGCATCAAATAAAGGTAAAGGGAAGGCTAAGGCGAACCAGTAGGTTGCCTTTATAAATAGTTTAGTATGAACGTTTTAGTTATTTGATATTATGACAATCAAGCATGTAATGGTTATAAAGAACCTGGGTATGGTAATATTATTTTGGAATATATAGAAGATATTTTCACTCTTTTGAGGTATTTCAATTGAATGAATGTGTGAACTGTAGCACCGTGTAGCACCATCTGTCGGGTTGGAAGATACCCAGATTTGGGGGCGTCATAGATACATAAGGTAGACATAGAGGTTAGGACTTGTTCATGTGGGTTATGGCAGTTATCTGGCATTCCTTGCCACCATGGAGCAAATGGAATACTTCACATAGAACAACCAATTGAGAACTATGTTGATTCCTGCTATTATGTAGAGACTTATCTTAAATCGTATAACCACTTGTTATGTCCAATACGGGGGTTCAAATGAATGGCCTCCTGCCAACTTGACAATATTGATGCCTCTACTAACCAAGAAAACAGAAGGCAGGCCTAAGAAAAATAGGAGGAATGATCCTAATGAAGAGCCTAAGAGTAAGACCAAGTCATCTAGGAAATGTACACCTTGTTGGGAATTGCATATTTAAATTTGATGTTGAAAGTAAATAAACATGCTTATATATAAAGTCCTTCAAGGAATACATGTACAAGGACTTAATGGTAGATCAAAACTTGTTAGGTTTGATCTGTGCTTTATGTATATCATTCTGTAAATTAATGTATAGAAGAAAAAATCAAAGTTGTTAGGTTGATCTATTTGGAGATGTAATAGATAGGCTTCAACAGAATCGTAGTCTGTCGAGCTAGCCAAGACTTTGCAGAAACCAAGGCAAAATCTTAGAGTATTGAGAATCGTAGTCTGTTTGCTTTGGAGGGCCTCTCCTAGAATCGTAGAGTGGTCCAAATGCCCGTCGAGCCAAATCAAGAATCGTAGTCTACTCTCGAAAGCGTAGAGTCTGCAAATTAAGCAAGCAAAGATCGTAGTCTACCAGTGCTTAGGAGATATCGTAGTGTTCTCTTCTATCAGTATGTATCAAGCACGTATGTGACAAGACACCACGATCATGATCGTAGTGCATCAACTGTCTGCATTAGAAGCATCGAACTTTGTCCATTTGTTGAAAAATCAACTATAACAAATGTGGAATGGATTATAGACGTTGAGACTCTCGGGAATCCCAATGACCCTACACTCATCCTTAGTATATAACAAAGAAACATATTGAAGAAGCTAAGGAAAGTACTATATGTCTGCTGAAAACACCTTTTCAGATGTTAGGTGAAATAGCAGTCTGCTGTGTCAATGGGTAAGACGACTAAACAGAAGATTTGCAGGAAGTCACCATCAGTGCTATAATGCCCCAGAAAATCGAACAATTTGTAAAACAATTTTATTTGAATTAATAATGAATAAAATTATATTATATGTTATTATTATATGTTAGTAAGATGAATGTCGTTTTATAACCTAAAAACGTCGGAAAGTCATAGTATTTCGACTACGTGAAGGAATTAAAGTGTTTGAATTTCCAAGACGAAACTAAAAGCTTTCCGAGAAATTTTTCGAAAAAACTATTCATCGATTTCGGCTCGGGAATTATTTTTGGACTTCCGAGAAATACGTTGTAACAATCCAGAATTTTAATTTTAAATATTTATTGAATTATATAAATATTTAATGGATTTGTTTATTGTTGAATAAATATTTAATTTGATATGACTTAATTGGTTAGTTAATTGTTAAGTAAATAATTAAGGAGTTAAGAAAATTAATTGTTACGAGATAATATACTAATTTAATTAAATAATTAAGTTAGAGAGTTTTTAATGATTAAATGAATTATTATATTTTAATGTGAATTTGTAATTAAAATGACGTGTTAGTTGATTAAATAAAGTTATAATTATAAAAAATTATAATGATGTGATATTGATATGTGTAAAGTAATTTAATAAATTGTTATTAGAACTAATTAAATTGGTTATTAAAATTTAATTAAATAAAAGTGTGATAAATAACCTTACTATAAAGGAGTTATTAAAATAAATTAAAGGAGTTTAATTCGGTTTTTGCCAAAAAAGGCTTAATGCATATTAAGTCTTTAATCTAATTTTTACCAAACAATGTATAAGGATTAATTGATTTATTTTAATTATGTTTACCAAACAAGGTGTAATATTTAACGGGTTATTTTTAATTAGCTAGCCAAACAAGCCTTATGGCTTTTGATTTTCAAATAAAATTATAAGCGATATCGAGTTATACATATGTTTTTAAATTATATAATTAATGCATATATTACTACTTATACGATATATTTTACTACGTAAGTTAGAATAAAGAAGAAAGACTCAGAAGAAGAAAAGAATTGGGGAAAAGAAAGTTTGTTGATCAAAGGAAGAAAATTTTCATATTCAAGAATACAAGGTATCATCTAAACTCTTTTATTTTTCAAAAATTTTAGTTGTCTTCTCTTTTAAAATTCTTTGTAAAATCTTTGAAGAAGTTGAATTATTTGTTATATATACTTTTATATGATAAATTAGTTGTTGTGGAACCTGTTTTCATAAGTTATATATGAGTATAGATAAACTAATTCATGTATGTATGTATTTTGTGAAAGAAACCATATTACAGTGAGTTTATATGAATGAATATGTATGAATATGGCTTAGTTTAAAAGAAAAATTAAGGTTTTATTAGTTGTTTAATTTTTAAATTAACTATTGAATTTGAAAAAGGATAAATAAACATAAACAAAGTATTTTGAATTAATTGTTTTGGTTGAAAAACAAAGTTATAGTGGTGATTTTCACTAAAAATGTCAAAAAGTGAAGTTTTATCAAAAACAGTGAAATAAGTTAATTTTAATTTGATGTTTATGGTGTTATATCGGTAAAATCATGTTAAGAGTCTTTAAATTATGTTTATATGAAGTCTCTGTAAATATTACATGTTAATTAGGTTGTTAGAAAGTAGCTTGTTGGCCAAATTGGCTTTTGTTCATACTGTTGCCGAGGCTGGTCGCCGAGGTCTGTAGTTCGGCGCCACAGCGAGGCCCAACAGTGTAATTTTCATGCCGCAACGCCAATCGTTGGCATGTGTCTCGCGCCGTAGTGCCAGCACCGCGCCGCAATGCCGACCCATAATGTAAACCGCTGCGCCGCATCGCGAGTTAGCAGAATGGTCAGACAGTGTGATTTATTTACATAAAGTCTAAAAAAGTTGTTATGTGTTAATAGTAGGACTGTTAAGTTATGATTTTAGTAGTACTATATTAAGAATGAGCATGTTGTTAACGATTAACTAATTTTATTACTAATGTAATTTAATTACGTGATTTAAAAATCAAACCTTACACGATGTATATACTTAGTTATATATATTGTTGGTAGTGACTAATTATGTCATGATGACATATATATATAGGGTATTGTGATTCGAGTTGTTACGGTTTAGCCTACAAGAAAGGCAAGTTCTCTAAATCTATTGTTTCGTTGAGCAAATTATTGTTTCTAATTCGATTACATTACGCAAGTTTCTAACTCTACACTTTTGTTGAGCTAGTTTGTTTATTATTGAGCAAGTTCTTGTATCTAGTTTGTTTGGGATGATACAAGTTTTCTAATTATATACTTTCATTGAGCTAGTGTTATTATCACATTGTGCAAGTTATTCTTTTTTTTAACTTGTTTCGTTAAGTAAGTTTATCGTTCAGTTTACTATTTGGTATGCATGCTCAATGCTCAATTCTAAATAAGATTTTAACCTTAGCTTAATCTTGTCCAAGCAATGTATGTTAATACTCAATTCTAAATAAGTTTATCGTTCAGTTTTACAATGTATGCTCAATGCGCAATTCTAAATAAGATTCTAAATAAGATTTTCAATCTGTATGCTATTGATTATTCATAAAGCATGACCTTAATTTACAATGTCGATTCAGTTATGATTATTCCATAGCATAACGTTATTAATTTTTATTCAACTAATCCTTAGTTGATGTTCGTTGAACTCCAAATTACCTTGAAATGTATCTAAACCAAACTTACTTTGGTGCGGACTTGTACTCTAAATACTGAGATGAACAACCCTATTATTAGGGTATAATTTACGCTAAGCGTTGAAATTTTTATGCACAATACATTGTACGAAGGGTTGATCCCCCTAAGTACGAGGAGTCCCTATAGTCTTACGACTATTAAAGTTTAAGTTGAAAGATTACTTATAACTATGGACATAGTTCGTGGTCTTATGACCCTCAGTTAAATATTTCAGAAATTTGATTATCATTAATAGAACATATCATTTAGTTCTATTGAGTCTATTATTTGGCATATATACGTTGTAAAGTTTTATTCATTATTATTTCAAGTGAGCCTTGTTTGTTCACTCTTGCTTATATAATTATTACAGCTAAGGATAAGAAGGTCGATGCACCTAACACCAGTAAGGGAAATGGAAAGATGAACAAGTATTGAAGACTTGTAATGTGTTGATATTTTTATCAGACTTTATTTTAATAATTGTAATGAAGTATTTAATTTCCCCATTTGAATGATTATATTTTAAGGTTAGATAACCTGGGAGATTTTATTAATGTAATCCCTTAATGGGAAGGTTTATTATTCAATTTTACTATGATTGGGTAGTTAGATATGAATGTTTTGATTTAGTGAACACCAAGTCTTGAGGTAATGAAGTACTGGGATTTGGGGGTGTCATATACGTAACGTTAGAATGTCGAGGTGAGATGGATTATGTGACGACCCAAGAATTTGGATATTTATAAAATATTAAAATATTAAATTAAGGTTAAATAATAAACCTAGACAGAAAATAAATGAATGGATTTCAGATTTTTGAGAAGAAATTCTTTGGATTTAAAAATCTTCTGGTGAATTATTCAAGATTAAGTATATAAGTGATTATGTTCTGTGTATATGGTATTGTATGTGTACAGTATGTCGTTAAAGGTCAAGGGTTGACTAGATAACCTATATCAGTGGCCAACCCTGATATTATATTAAGAACATCAACGTTCAGTTAGAAAATTCTTACGACTTATAAGAAACCCTAAAACTGGTTCTAGAAACCCTAATTTCAGTTCCGGGAATTCAAAACCCTAATTCGGAAGTTAAAAACCCTAATTTGGGAATGCAAATGCTAGTATAAGGTTTAAACGTTATTAATTATAACCTATTTAGGGAAAACCCTAATAATTTACTTGAATCTCTAATTTTAAATATAAAACCCTAATTCTTGGGTTATAAACCCTAATGACCAATTATGACCCTAATTGCTAAATTAGCAATTTTAATTAAGAAATACTAATCCTAATTAGCAAGATTGAATTATGATTAGAAAATTTTAATATAATTATAGAATCCTAATTATAATTTAGAAATGTTAATTTTTTTATTTTGAAAACTTAATTTTTGAAATCCTAGAAAAATTGAATTTTTAGAACCTTAGGTTTTAACCCTAAGGGTTAAACCCTAAGGGTTGCATCAAATGACCAATTTGCCATTAAATGCCAAATGTCTATGTTGCCTTTTTTGCATTCTTTATTAGGTTGGAGTATAAATCTTGCTATAATCTTGGTTGGTGACCAACTAAATATTTCCCATGTGTATATATCCTCCAAGATCATCCAACAAGTGCCACCTTGCACATATAGATACATGAATCTAACAAAATTAAAAACTTAAGTAACAACCTTACTTTATTTCTCATTCTTGTCCAACCCATTCTCTCTCTAGAATTTCAAGATTTAGAGAATGAGAGAGAGAAAGAAGCTAAGCCATGATCAGTTCATAACTTACCAAGATCAGATCACAAAGTCAGAATCTAGATCAAAGCTAGAAAATGTATAAACCCTAAAATTTTGAAATCAGTGATCTTATGTTATATGTTGTAATTGATTGTTTAAAGTTATGTATTAAGGTGTCTTTTAGTGATCTAGGTTGATAGATCATAGATCTATAACACTTAGATGCACGAAAATAGCATTTTAAGAAACTGTCCAAGAACACAAAAGGTGTCCTGACAACCGAACGTCAGTGGCCTTAGATTCTTTTCTATTTTTGATTTTTGTAGTTTTAAAGTTGTAGTATGTAGCTGGTCTTGTGGTCTTTGATCTGGAAGTGATTTCACAGCCATCCCATGTCCAGATCGTGAGTTATTAACGGTCAAAACCCGTTGATCGAGATTGACTGGGTGAAATATGGGTAACCCAAAAAGCCATTAACAGCGTCTGACATGATTTTGTAACGCCCATATCTGACAGGTACTATGTGTTCTGTTGATGTTGTTGTAACATACTTGTAGCCTGTAAGTACTCTTGATCTATGTCTTTAGACCCTTTAAAACATCAATAGATCGAACGTACTGAGTGGTCAAAGTAGACCACTCGGCACTGTTTTAGCGTTTCTGGAAAACCCAGAAACCGTAAACATTATGTTTCTGACAAGGTTTGACTGAGTCATAACTTGTGATTCTGTTGTTGTTGGACTGATCTGTAGTTATATAAATGTTCCTTGACACGAATACTATATATTTGAACCTTAAGAACACTAATTTAATGACCAGAAACCTAATATTTGTGAGCCATAAAGTGTGCACTCGGAGCTGTCTGGGTTTCTGGATAACCTAGAAAATCGAGTAGGCTTCTGACACTACAAAAAAATGGGCCTTTAGCAACGATTTTTTGGGCAACAACTTTATAAGTCATTGATAAAAGTATATGTTTAGCAACGAAATTTGTCCTTTGTTGTAGATTGTGTCAGACTTTTACTTTTTGCAACGAAATTCATAAGTCGTTGCAAAATTTCGTTGCTAAATCATTGGCGGGAAAAAATTTAGTTAGAAATTAGTTGCAAAATTTTTACCACTTGATTTCCGTCATCGTAAGCAACGAAAGTTTTTTTTTGTTGCTAAAAATGGGGCGTTAGCAACCATTTTTCAAGCTAAACGCTTTATAAGTCGTTTCTAAAAGTGTATGTTTAGCAACGAAACTTGTCCTTCGTTCTTTGATTATCGAGCTTTCACTTTTTTGCAACGAAATTCATAAGTTGTTGCAAAATTTGGTAACAAAATTCGTTAGAAATTAGATTTGCAAAATTTCTAACCACTTGATTTCTCCTCATCGTGTAAAACGAAAGTTTTTTTGTTCTTTATATTTAGATTCACGCTTAATATGGACCACATTCATTAATAATAATCTTTATTTTCGTTGCATATCTTATACAACTTTTTTGCGACTATTATTAAAATATTGCCTTAAATTAAGATAATCCCAATAAGCATGTTTTTATAAAACCATATTCGGTATTCGGAGAATTGTCAAAAAATATTTGTATTTAGTATTTAAAAATTATGTCCAAATGCGAAACATATTCAAACCTGTGACCTATCATTTAGAACTTTAGTCATTTGACCGCTGAGCAACACAAGTTATCTATTAATATCTTGCAAGGATTAATATTTATATCAAAACATGAGATTTCCCCCATATATTCCTTTTCTTATCCTTCACTACATACTATTAATATAATCTCAAGAAGTTATATACCACAATAATAATAATAATAATAATAATAATAATAATAATAATAATATTATTATTAGTACTAAATAATAGTACTATATTATTATAATAATATAGTACTAAATAATAATAATAATAATATTATTATTATTAAATAATAATAATAATAGTACTATTATTATTATTATTAGTACTATTATTATTATTATTATTATTATTATTTTTATTTTTATTTTTATTATTATTATTATTAGTATTATTATTGTTATCACACAAAACCAATTCAATCGTAATAAACCCTCCTTTTACTCTGTCATTTCCTTGCCCTCACTCTCTCTTTCTCTCATTTCAACAGCTGTATAGAACAAAAAAAACCCCTTTAACTCCTTAATAGTAGATCCGACGACAACTACCTAGGAGTAGATCGGTGGCTCAACTTCTTAGCAGTAGATCGTGGAGACGAAACTTGCCGACGAAACCCCAAGAGTCGTGGTCATTACCTCAGACAAAGGCGGCGTTGGCAAAACCACTACCACCGCCAACCTCGGCCTTTCCCTCGCCCGCCTTGGCTTCTCCGTCGTCGCCATTGACGCCGACGTCGGCCTCCGCAACCTCGACCTCCTCCTCGGACTCGAAAACTGCGTCAACTACACTCGTTGAAGTCCTCAATGACGATTGCCACCTTGAACAAGCCCTAGTTCGCGACAAACGCTTTTCCAACTTCGAATTACTCTACATTTCTAAGCCCCGTTCCAAACTCCCAATGGGGTTTGGTGGAAAAGCCCTAGTTTGCCTAAGTACTTGTTTCACTCTTTCTTTCTCGTTACAGACGAACGGTACAGTAGTTAGGATTTTAGTACAAAATTGGAAAAGAGGCATGATACACTCTATTTGGATCACTGGGTGCATAAATTTAAAGTATTTTAAATAGAATGCTTTTTATTTGGTATTTGATTATACTTTTACAGTTGCCAAATTGACTGTGTTGTGCTAATGGAGTGAGTAAACCCTCGTTCTGTATACATCCCATGTTCTATTTGATGTGCTTATCCCCATGATGACAAACTGAAGCAATTCATTGTTTTCCTTTGTAATTGTAATCAGCTCCAAGACATTTGTGCAAGTGGATGTGCCGAAAACATTGTTCGGAGAAAACACCACTTTTTTTAATCAGCCCCAACCACTAGTATATTGTTTATTCTTTGCCTTTACTTTCTAACTTTTTTAGAAATTTTGATGATTTTATATTTGAGAGAAAACACCACTTTTTTGACAGCTTTGGTTTTGATGATATGAAATTAGAAAAAGCCATTTTTGTATATAGAAATACTAAATTCTCTATGTTTTGAATTTAATACACATCAACTCTATTTACTTGTCTTTGATTTGTTCTTCTGTATTTGTCAAAAGTATACATAGTTTTGGAATCACTTGCTAGATTAATGTTGTTATTGTTACTAGTTTCATTGACAATAAGGTTGTAGTTCACCTACATTTTATACCGCCTTAAAATACCATTGTACCAACACATCAACTAATTAGGACTAGGAAAAACATGGGAACAGACTCAAACAACAGAAACTTGAACTTTGAAAAAGAAAAGAAAAATGTATAACTCATTCACGCGATTTATGTATATGCAGTTAGTTGCAGTTTGATATGTATTTTCATTGCTATTTATGGTCGCATTTCCCTTACTATGCATTATTATGTATATGCTCTGGCACCCCAATATATTCTTTAACTGAATCATATTTTGCTTCAGTGACTACTGCAGAAAATGGGTTGAGGGCATTGGAGTATCTGAACTTGAGAGATGATCAAGAAAACACTTTGAATGGCAATGTAAGTGACTTGCTTGTCAGACTTATAATGTATATATAACTTTTGGTCACTTGTAGTCTATATTCATGTTTGTGTGTATACATAAATGCTCACACCATGCGGTTTGTCTCAACTTACTTTAATCAGTGAAAACCCTTGAATGCAAGTACACTGATGTGTACACGTATACAAGAAAATGTGTTCGCATGTACCCACATGTGTATATATATTTTTAATTATTGTATAATATGTTGTCATATTATGATTAGCTAAATGAGTCGGTGCTTCTACTCATCTGAATGTGCTGGGATTTTATAACATATCACTATGTAATCTTCTGTCTTTCACTACTGAAGATGGAGGAGTCAACTTATGTGGCGTGTCTTTTTCACTTCTGCTATTGTGGCTGTTGTGGTTCGTACTGCAATGGGATGGTGTAAGAGTGGAAAATGTGGACATTTTGGCTCTGGAGGCTTCATAATATGGGATGTCTCAGAGTTAGTATCTTAACTTTATCTGGATCTCCTATTTAATATTTATCTTAGGCCTTTGCTGGCTTATCTAAACTTTATATGGATCTCCTTTTTAATATTAATCTTAGTCCTTCGCTGGCTTTCTAACATTTATTTTTTTTGTCTAGTGGTCAAGAGGACTACTCATTTGTGGAGTTGATGCCAATGGCAGTTATTGGTGTTATTGGTGGTCTTCGGGGTATGATCTTGTACTGGAATTTTAATTCTTACATTGGAAAAATGAAAATACAAACAAACTGTTAATCTGATATGGCATCCAATTTTCTCTCTACATGAGCATACTCTTTATATAACTCGTCGGCGCCGAAACTATTTACACAAGAAAGGAAGCCGAGTCAAAGTAAGCTTCAGAGTGTAAACTTTGGAGCCCACTTACTTGTCTTGGCTTTAGGTTTATCTTGGGAATGATGACTTTATGATTGATTCTCTTTTTGTTAATATTGTAGGTCATTGAAGTGTGTCTTGTCTCCATGACAACATCAGCTATTTCTTTTGGATTACCACTTTTTAAAAAGTGCATCCCATGTCCTGAAGCAGATGTTAATTCTGGTATCAAATGCCCTCGTCCACTAGGAATGTATGGGAATTATGTAAATGTAAGATATGATACTGTTCTACTTTCTTTTGATTCTGTCTAGGTAAAAGTTTAGGCTATATTTACTCCTCTATCAGGCTATATTTGCAAATTTTGTGATGGTATTCAGTATGTAAATTGATAATGCTTCATATACTAGAATAATTTGTGGTGGGAGCTCATATCTTAGAGAGTGGGATTAAGCGAGATTTAGACAGATTGCTGATAACTGCGGCGTTGTTTTGATGTGTGACATGGATCAAATTAGTGGACTTATAGCAGCTAAGGTGAAATATTGACGTTTAAACTCTGAATTTTTTTTGTGCTTTAGCTTGTTTACGCATGTCTTGCTTGAAATTTAATTTCTTTTGTTAACCTTATGAATAATCTATTAGTTTTGTGTTAGCTATGGTTTATAATTTGAGAATCTGAAAGTAGTACACTGTAAACAACTATAAAATAAAAAAATGAGAATCAAGATGCAGTTTGTTGGAAATGTCTGCCAGATGAATGTGGGGAATCATTGATACTACATCACGTGTACTTGAATTTTTGGTCAAGTCTTTCACAAGCTACTTGGCTTGGATTGAATTGATTATCCTTTATGTAAGACAATGAGGTTCATTTCCTAGTGTACATAGATTAGTTGCTATCTGATCTCTAAATAATTCTTACAGCAAGTCCTTTGAAAATATTGTAGGTTGCAGAAGTTAAGATGGCAGGGGAAGCATGCCAATTTTGCTCCCTGCTTTTGCTAGATTATTGGTAGCTGTAGATTAATGCTATTATTAGGATCCTTTGATGTACTCTCTTATAATTCTTTTAATAAATTCTTCTTCTTTCTGAGAAATTATTGATAACCAAGTCCTTACTATATAACAAAGTTTGTGACACTTGGAAATACTTAACCTTGTTCTTGCCTATTAGAAAAGGAGCACAATGGAATTAGAAGTTTTCGAGAGTTTGGTTGTCAATCAATCTTATAAATAACAATGCAACAAATCAGGATTAAGACACAAATTCTTAAAAGTCATGTAAATATTGTTATCTATGAAACATTAATTTAGGATCTTCTTTGAACTCCCTTGAATCCAGTATACATGTTTTAGGATATTTTTATAATGTGTTCTACTTTATAGTGTAAAATGTGTTTTACTTGCTCTGTAATTTATCTGGAAAGGGATTTTCTGTATTTAGCAGATTCAGGTCGATAAAATGCAGATGGACTCTCTATGTGTTCTAACTTTCAATGTAGGAGTTTGTTTAACATTGATTTTATTGAATTTATCAACTAGGGGAACTCATCCATAGGTAATTTTGTATGTGCTCTATTTGAGATTGTGTGATGCTTGTGGTTGTTGAATGTGACTGAATTCTGACTTGAGGTCGACATATAATAATAATAATCTACAAGTCTTGTATCAGAAAATATGTTTACCAATATGCGTACTGAAATTAATTCATGAAATGGCCGATTAAGATTTCAATTTTTTCTTGTAACAGAACAATCATATAGTCGCACTAAAGGTTCTTTTTCTATTTGGATTTGTAGCAAATGATATTGTGATTGTCTATTTGTCTTTTTCTTCTTATGAGCAATACGGTGTACATTAGTACCATGTAGCAACTCTATTGTCTTTCTGTATTGATTTTTGGCACTAAGTGCCTCTCGTGACCTATTTGCTTTATTTTTCTGACTTGCTATTATTTTTAATAATTGCAGGAAGACTGCTTCTACGACCTGCCTTACAATACTAGGTATCAAATTTTCGTGCTATGTTTACGGAAGACAAGGGGCGAAATTATGAAGTATATTCTCTCTATATGTAGATATATACTTTGATTGAAGAACTGTGGTAGTTTTAGATGGTTAATTGTAAAAATAATGAATGATTATGTAGTGGATGATTTTATTAAGTTAATAATATTCAAGTTTTTTGTATTTTTGCCATTATTTGCTACGGGGACATTGAGCAATCTAGGTACACAAAGAGAATGTCAAATTTTGATTTGGTAACAATATAATTCATTACCAAAGCATTGAAAAAGTTTTAATATAGCAACAATTTTTTATGCATTTAGCAACAATTTTTCGTTGCTAATGGCATTAAAAATATAATATTTGGCAACGAAAAATTAACCTAATAACAACGGTGAGGATACTGTTACTAATACTAACATAAAAGGCAACATTTTTTATCGTTGCAAGTCATATCAACTTTCGTTGCACATATAAAAAAGCAAGAACATATATGATGTAGATTTGCTAATCGGCGACTTTCGATTGCTTTGAAAAAATAACCAAAGAACAAACATTTTTGTTCTTTGATTCAAATATAATATCGTTGCCAAATAATATAATCAGCAACGAAAATCGTTGCTAAAAAGTTTACATTCCGCAACGAAAGCAAGCTTAGGCAATAATTTCCATAATTTATTGCAACGAAAAATGTCATTGCAAAATGGTGTCAATTGCAACGAAAATGCATGGTCGTTGCAAAAAAAAAAGAGTTCATTTCGTTGCCAATTAGCAGGCTTTTGCAACGAAATGGTGTTTTTAGTAACGAAATTTTAGTTATTCTGCAACAATACATTTTGTTGCTAAATGATCGATGTCTCTATACGAAAGCCAAATTTCGTTGCAAAATGTATTACTTTTTCGTAGAAAAAAAAAAGCGTTTCGTTCATGGAACAATTAGCAACGCTTCATTCATAAACGAAAGACGTAACGACGAAAAAAGTCGTTGCCAAAACCCTTTTGCAACGAAATTTGGCACCTTTAGCAATGAAAATCGGTTGTTGCTGAAGGCCCATTTTTTTGTAGTGTGACAGTGACTTTAGAGGCTTGGATCTTGCAGTTATGTGATTGTATGACATAGTTGTTGATTGATTCGTGTAGTGTTACATAAACACTAAATAATCAATGTTTAAATGGCCCAGAAACATGATAGACAAAGATTTATAGCCGGTCAAACTAGCTAACCTGTAAACTGACTATGAAGACTCAAGAACAGCTCAAGAACACCTATAGCGACAGTTTCGTCGCTATAGGGCCCTTTAGCGACATTTTAATTAGAAAAATAATTATTTTATTTAATAAATAGATAAAAATGATTTTTAATTATTAAAAATACAAAATAAATTCCTAAAAATTATTTTAAAGCCTGAAAATTAGTTTTTAATTATTCTGAATATATTTAATAAATATTTAATATTTTTGGAATATTAATATTATTTAATTTATTTAATTATAATATGAAATAAATTATTTAAAAATGATTTTAATACTTGAAAAATCATAAAAAATTATATTATGGTATAAGAAAATATTTTAAGTTATTTTTAGTGACTTTTAATATTTTATGATGAGTTTAATTAATTAATTAATATTAATGATAATTAATTTATTTAGTAGATATATTAAATAAATTGTGGAAAAATAAAATTAATGATTTATAAATCATATAAAAAGGATTTAAGTGTTGTAAAAATATTTTAAGTTATAAAATATAACTTTTGATATTTTATCATGAAAATATTAATATATTAATATTAATAGCAATTATCGGATAATGGATTTAAGTGTTTTAAAATCATATAAATATGATTTTAAGGTATTAAAAATACTTTGATATATTATAAATATATTATAATATTATGACATGTATTTCATTAATGTTTGATATTAAATAAATATTAATGACAAATGAATTATGTGGTATTTAATTCATATAAATACGATATTAATGATTGAAGATTCATGATAAATGATAATAATTATCTAAAAATTATTACGAGATTATGAAAAATGTTTTGACTGATAACAAAATTATCTAAGGTAATTGTTAAGTGATTAGACAAAGTTTAATTGAACTTAAACTCAACGATTTTTCGACTAGACCGTCGGGATGTCAAAAGTGTACCGAACTCGACTTAGACTGTAAAAGTTTGACTTGAGGTTAAGTCTTATGTGTGTTATAGACGGATAGGATTATGTGATAATATGTTTAGGTATTTAAATACAGTGATGATATTATTCTAATGTGTAGATCAATATTATTTATATTAGGTTTTCAAACAAAGCTAGATAATTTGCGTAACGATAATCAACGGTTCAGGCAAGTTTTCCTTAACTCAACTTTGAGTTGTTTATTCAAATATAACTTGTGGTTAATAATTGCTGATTTCCATGTCTAAGAATTGTTTAATTTCACTCTATGTGTATTGCATGTGTTCATTAGGTATGAAAGGCTGATCACCTTCATTACCATTAGGTCCAGATATATTTGTTCATGTTAAATGCTTGTTCAGTCATAAAAATTTGTTCATGCTAATTCACAACTATATTATTGAATTATAGCCAGCTTATTATTCAAATTCTTTCAATCATTATATATCCTTAAATGAAAATATATTTTCTGGGAAAATTCATTGCTCACCCTTGCTATATCATGATAAACATTGCAGATTAAGACGAATATGTCGGATACAAGGAAAGGTCAAAGACAGTTCCAGCTTTAGTATACATCTGCAGTTATATTTTTAACATTATTGTATATTAATGTTATTGTAAGTCAAATAAGTTATGAATTGTGTATTAAGTGAGGGTTACTCGACCTTAGGGAAAAGTGTGTAAAGTTTATTGTATAAACAATTTATGTTTATACCTTCCGCAATAGTTATATAATGATTGTATCGGATCTATGAGGAATAAACATATGAATGATATTCCTATTTAATATATGATTTGATTATGATATATATGAATGAATATACAAGTATGCTTGCATAAAGAAAAAGTGTGTAAAAGTCCTTTGATAGATAATAGAAATATATGTACAAGGACTTAGAATGAATTGATCAAATATGTTAGGTTGATCCTACATAAGCAAAAGCGACTTTGTAAAGTCCTTAAAAAGAAATGATGTACAAGGACTATAAATATAGAAAGATCAAGCTTGTTAGGTTGATCTTATGATGTAATAGATAGGCTAGTCGATCGTCGAACCTTTGCACCAAAAGTAAGTAGTCTGCCGGTGAGTCGAGGTTAACTCGAGAGCTATCGAGGCAGAATAGGAGTATGCAAGATAGTAGATCTCGGAGTTCGTAGACTGCCGAGGGAAACGAAGAAGGATCGTAGTGTATCGAGTAGAGCTTCCTCGGGATCGTAGTGTCTTTGAGGAAGTCGTGTTGAGAATCGTAGAGGCGGCCACTTTCTACGAGCCGGCCCGAGGAATCATCTGTCGAAGCAAGGCGAAACGTAGACTACACTCAGAGTCGTAGAGTCTACTGATGCCAAAGCCAAGTCACGGATCGTAGATCACACTCTAAGTTCATAGAGTCTATTGATTACATGCAGAGATCGTAGTCAAGCAAGATCAGATGAAGACAACAAGCACAAGGTAGAAATCGTAGAGTGTCAAGAGATCGATCTCGGGATCGTAGTGTGTGCGCACCGGTAGAACGTGAATCGTGAGAGTGCAGAACTACGACCTCAAGCGAAGTGCTCTGATGCAAGGAAGAATCGTAAAGCATATACGGTTCTCAACATATGAGCACTCCGAGAATATCAAAAGTATAAAGCCTTTGGTTGGCTTTGCAAAGATGCATTCCGAGTAAAGGGAACGAGAGAGCACTCAACGAATGGCATGCGAGGCTAAGCGGAAGAACTAAGCACCAACCCAATCGGCATCAAGATTGAGTTGAAAGGCCATTCGAGATGAAGTCTTCCACAAGATGATTCAAAGAAGACTTGTTAACTAAGGAACGTCGACTAATGCGATGTTTATCAAGTGAGCGAAGACAACGATCTTGGAAGCAATCAAGATCGTAGTGTTTTCCAGATAAGGAAAGAAGCGATGGAAGGTGAACCGAGATCTTTGGGTGACCCTACGAAGAAGCAAGGCTAAAGTGATTAAGTGCGAGGTTAGTTCATTGATGATAAGTGAGCGGGAGATCACAGGAGAAAGAAAAATTTGGGCAGCGCCCACAAATCGAGTGTCTTGATATTCGAGAAGGGACGAGAACAAGGAATTAGGCCATCGGTCTACGAGAATAGTCGAAGAAAAAGCGAAGTTTTGAAGCACTTGCATAATCTGAGGAAGAGGTGTTCTACATTGAAGATCAATCAACACTTTTTAAGATCGTAGTGTTAACTCTACCGGTCGATGAGCAACACTCAACAAGACACTACGATCAAGTCCTTGAAGGCGTGCATCGAAGAATCGTAGAAGTCCGAATAATGAAGGCTGAAGCATTGCAAAGGTTCAAATCGAAGGTAATATTCGGACAAGTGCTTATTGAGAGCATCGATGCTGATAGGACAACCTCGATCGAGAAATCGGAAAGAGGTAATAAAGTCTTGACACTTCCCAAGACATTAAAGTGATATCATCGGCGAGGTAGGTGAAAGCGATGAAGCTATGGCGTCGGAAAAGCGTATGACAAGTCACATCAAGCAGTCTACCTCAAGCAACTCGAGATCTGTGAAGATATTTGAATAGCCTTCAATGGCTACTTTCCAACGGAAGGATTGGGAAGGAGTATAAATGAGAAAGAACTTACAAGATCAAAGGTTGCTGGAGTTGTTGAGTTTGGAGAGAAGGTGGACTGATCTAAACCATGTGAAACATTGAGTCTGAAGGCTCACTCTACGATCCATCAAGAACACTCAGAAGTCAGATAAAGAAAGAAGTAGAAGTGTGAGTTCTACTATGTAGAAGTGAGAGTTTTACTACATAAAGAGTGTTCAGAACTGCCGAGAGAAAGAAGAGCATTATGTCATCTTGGTGTCCATCATGGGAAGACTCTAAGTACAATAGAGAAGAGCTCTGATCATCTTAGCAAGTCCATCATGAGAAGGCATCAAGTAGCGAGAAGGAGATCACAAAAAGTCATCTTGGTGTCAAGCATGAGAAAGCTTCTAAGTACCTAATAGAAGAGCCTACTGGTCGACTTAGAAGCCTCTCGTATGCGATCATCAAGTACCAAGGAGAATGATCTTCAAAGCGGTTCAACAAGGGGTCATCAAAGTGGTTGAGTAACCAAAGAAAATTTGAGCATCATGTAACACTCAATTTGCACTTCAAGGATGATCAAGCCAAGTTGCTAAGGATAGAAGATGTTTGAGCATGAAGACATCTTAGCGACTCAACATCGACTCAACAACAACAAACAACAACAACTCAATAAAGCGAGGGCGGAAGGGTCCTTGTCGGAGGGACTAAAAATGAAGCGAAGGGAGAAGGGTCCTTGTCGGGAGGGACTAAATGAAGTTCCATGCTCTTTGGCTTGAAGAGTTCCTAAGGAACTAGAGGAGTCAAAGCTGTCTTTGGCCTTGAAGAGTTCTTAGTGAGCTGAAGTTCAAAATTCTTTGGCCTTGAAGGAATCTTAGTGATTTAGGGTCTTGCCCTTCTTGGGAAAATCTGCTAGTTGAAAGCGGAAGAGTGGATTAGGAGCTTGAGTCTCTAAACCACTTAAAACCCCTTGTGTCTTTTACATTATGTCATTTACATTATTTCTTATTACTATAACTTCTATAAGCTGCTATGTATGTTTTAGCGCTTACAACTAAACTTACTCTATGAACAATGTATGTATGATTATGAATATATCAATGAAGGGGATCTTTTACTTATTCCGTTGTGCTTGAAAAGATTCTTATGTTTGTCATATGCTAATTATGAACAATATAATATAAACGAGAAAAGTATTTGAAATAAAAGGATCTATTCACCCCCCTTACAGATCTATTGTGCCCTCTAGGAACTAACAATTGGTATCAAAGCAGGTTCTCATGCTATATTCAAAAGCTAATCGCTTTGAGTCTGATCCCAGGCACTAACATTGTTCTAAACTTAGTTTAGTAGTAAGTAACTTGTTATATGTAGATGAGCTCACATGTTGGAAATATTATGTATAGGTAAAATGTGTATATATACACGAAATTTGCTGCTCAGATTGGTCCATGGTCTCTATTGGTACATCAACAAGACCAATCCTAGCCTCTGATCGATCTTGTAGTCCTAAGACCAGATGAGAGAGAACTCAGAGAGACATCAATGACAAAGAGTTGAGGACCCATCGGTCCGAAAGATGAAAAGGCCATACATACATTAAGAAATGCTTATCGAGAGAAGAAAGAAGATTTTCTCAAACTTATGTGTGGCCAGTGACCAACAATTGGGTGCAAACTTTGTAATCTAAAGGATGTCAAAGATCTTAATCTTTGAGATTCTCTTGGCCTATATCTTCAAGACCACTCTTGATTGATTAAAAGGCCGACAAGAGCAAGCAATGGTGTAAGGAGAACAAAAGTAAAGCTATGCACATGATACTAAACTTAGTATATCCATGATAAATGGTTGTTTAATGGCAATGGTAAAAAAGTATGGTTCTTCACTATTATAAATGCATACATCATAATTGCATCTCCTTATGAACTATAACAGGATTCTGTCAAGAAGTCATAATCTACCTAAAAAGGTGAAGAGAGAAAGTAACCTGAGGATGGAAACTCAAAGGACTATAAACTTTCTCTCCATCCAAGTTTTAGGTTGAAGATGACATCCTGAAGGAAATTTGAAATAGGCTATAAAAACATCACAGGCCTAATAAACTTTATGTGAAGTAATCATTGCTGGTGGGTTAGTATGTATGTACAAGCCTATGTTCTAAGTGTTTGACAACTCACAGAGTATGATCAGTTCTAAAAAAGGATCTGGCTGATCTGTAGAAACTGATCACCTCCATGGATCAACTAGATACTCATAAATCGTAGAGTTGATTTCTACTCTATGAACACTTAAACATTGTGAACATAATCCGAGTAAATGATGAAACCATCATAGATAGAAGAGTGTGTTATTAAATGCCATATCCTACACACACTCACCCATCATGCATCTCAAAATGTATTATCATAAGATAGTTACATGCATGAATATATACATTGGTGATAAATATGATGATTATCCAAATAAGAGAAAGCAGGGGTTTAGAAAACTAACCTAGAGGACCCATTTAATTATGGGTACCAAAAATAGAAATATATTTAAACTGCGGTACTTGGTGGGTCGACCACACTAAGGAATGATGAAGCGAAGACTTAAGTCGAGAAGACTCGACCACGCCAGAAGGCTAAGGACAATTCGGAGATGATTACGATAGAGTTCTATATCATCCAAGCTTTGTCCTTGAAGACCCTTTGAGCTAACCTGAATGGAGCTCACATGACTACTAATCTGTATATGGAAGCAAGCCATTTAGCCAAAGAAGGAAAGGGTCTTATGTGCTTAAAAGCCAGTCAAGAATGCTTTATGGGAAGAATACTCAAGAAAGCTCACAACAGAAGATTATCGAGCATCATTCAAGAGGAGTTCATTAAGAAGAAGAACTTCTCAAAACAAAGAGCTGTTAAAAAGACTACGTTCGTAGTCTTTGTCAAATGATCGTAGAGTGACCTATCATGAAAATATTCATCTCTACGATCTGAGGAGATCTAAGCAATGATGGAGATTCGGTCGGAGAGAGAGAAATATTGAAGGTGCCTTCAAATGAATTTGAAGAAGAGGAATCACATCTATTGGGAAGACAACATCAACAATGGAGGGCGGTGATACATTAAGGAACAATGACTTTGAGATATACTATGAAAAGTTGTACCCATTCTGAGTCCCAAAACTTTGTGGGTGATGAACCAAATGAAGATCCATAGTTAGTAGGAAGCGTCTAAAAGCGTACTCACGATAACCCTTGACTTGACCTGACCCATAATCGTGAAGTGCCTACGATCGAACATATGATTGTAGTGTAAGAAGCGAGGAGGACACCACGATTTCAACAATGCGGTTGTCTAAAATTTGGTGAAGACCTCCCAATCGGAAGAGGTCGAAAGAGATGTCATTACAAATCAACGCTATAGCATTCCATCTGAAAGCGCCTCGAGGACAAAACGACCCTTAGCTCACTCTAAGAGGTTGGCCCTTCACGAGCTACCTTGACCTAGAAGGAATGTTTGATCTAGTTCATCTCAAGGACCAAGTCGGTCAGCGATCGTGAAAGTCGAGAGTTGAAAAGAACTAAGCGATCGAGTGCAATCTCAAGCGATCGTAGTGCTACCTCGGCGATCGTAGCACAATCTCGGCGATCGTAGAATCTGACTCGATGATCTTAGTCTACCAAAGGGTATTTCGGTTCATAAGGAGCTTGGAAGAATGAGACATCTGCTAAACCATTCAAGTTGAGGAGATAAGTTTGAATACATCGATTGATTGAGCTATCTTTGCATCAAAGTAAGGATAAAAGTCAAAGCCATCCACTGCGGCATCTCTCGAAGTTGATCGTTGAGTTCGACAAAGGAAATCGTAGAGTCCATAGGCGACTTCATCATGATACTCTACGAATCAAAAGGTTAATGGTCAAAGCCACGTCGATTAAAGCGTCTACTCTTAAAAAATATCTAAGCGAAAAGTTATGGGGAATTCTGACTCATTCTTTGGGGCGTCGTGCAACCAATGGAAAGTTGACACATCTTTGAGTATCACGAGTTAGAAGGCGCCATAAAAGCGATTTCAAATCTGCTGAGCGGTTACAAAAAGATATCGAACCTTTCTCCCTCCCATTTTTAAAACCTTAGAAAGCTTTTCAAGAGCAAAATTAGTTAACCCTCCAGAGCCTTACCAAATCACAGACAGCCATCTTGCATAAACCTCTCTAAATCAAACACCCATAGTCTTCGAACTACTCAAATGGAAAATTGGCAAGTTATCACCAGCATTCAGCTTGGAACAAAATCGTTTGAGAAATTTGAGAAGAAGTTCAGGGACATACTTGAACTCGTGAAGAAAGCTGGGTTTTCAGAATGCCTTGAGGCAAGTACTCGTGTGTACATTGACCTAGTTAAAGAGTTCTACTCAAGCGTCTCCATAAACTACGGAACTCTGTCTACCCGAGGTTAAAGGTCGGACTCTGAAGTTGAAATCTTCGACCTAAATCAATGCCTAGGTTTCCTAACCAAGGGGTGAAGAACCTTGAAGATGTGAACCTTGAACAAGCAAAAGGAGTTGATGGGGTACCAAAGGAACCCTAGTTTCAAAGACATGAAGAAGAAGGAGTTTCTGAAGAATATGAGTTCTTATTGAAATTGTTGGAAAGTGCATCTGTGTAAAAAAACTTGCACATGATACGATGATTGACCAACGAGTTGAAGATAATGTAAACTATAGTTACGAAGAAACAAATTGACTTTGGAGCTATCTTGTTCGATCAAATCTCAAGTGGGTAGAGAAAATTTGAGAAGAAGAAATCCTTTGAAAAGCCCTCGACCAAAGTATTTCATGGTAGAGCTTTTGAGTATTATACTGAAGAAGAAGCTAGGAGGAAAATCAAGGATGATGAGGGGAAGCCTTGAATGTGCACAAAGTGATGTCTCCACAATTATTTGAAGCTGGAAGAAGAACCCCAAGGAGAACAAAAGGTTGGCAATTTGGGGAGCGGCGGTAGAACCTCTCAAAAGAAAGAAAGATAGTAAGAGAGAGAGAGCTCTGAGTCGATGATTTTGAAGCAAGTAGAAATCACACCGAGCAAGGAAGAAATTAAAAAGTTGTGAAGAAAATTTGGTGATGTGAAGAAAGCCGAGCCCCACCAAGGAGAGTCTCCTCCACGAACAAGAGACAAAGAAGAAAAGGTCTAGCTCTTTGAAACAACAAAGAGAAGAAGCGGCGGAGTTTCTTGAGGGCGATTATCAAGAAAGCTAAGGTGGAAGACACACTGACCTTAGCTTCCCAAATCAATACATCTCTTTGAAGAAAGGGGCGTAAAGTCGGTGAAGAAAAAGAAAGCAGATGCGAGGTCCGAGTCTCCACAATCGGACATCCAACAATGAAAATGAAGGCGATGGGATGGAAGAAAGTCACAAGAATCTGGCGACAAAGAAGAATGCTCAAGCCCATGGACAATCCTCGAGTAGTCACTCACGATGATGAAAAAGAAAATCAAGATGACCAAAATGCATCCCGGATGCAAATTGCTCCAACAAGCCCGGAGAATGGGTCGAGGAAAATGTTATTCGAAGAAGAAGAAGAGAATGTCCCTCTAATCCGAAAGCCCTCATGATGGCTCGAGAAGAAAGTGATGAGTCAAGAAAGAAGAATCTGTCCTGCCGGTCTTTGAACTCCAAAGAAGTCATACATGGAGCAAGAGGAGTCGAGTCTCGAAGAAGAAGAAGAAAGTCTGTCTCTCCAATAGTTGAACCTCGACGAAGAAGGAAGAGCTACTGATTTGCAAGCCGGTTTGCCTCCAAAAGACAGATGCCAATCAAATGCCATCATTGAATTGAGTGATGATGATGAGTCTGTATCCCCGGAAGAAAGTGCTAATAATGAAACCGGCGGTGAAGAAGAAGAATGCGAGGAAATGCTTCTTTGAAGAAGGTTACGGACATGAAATGCGAAGAAGAAGGATTCTCTCTGTTGAAGGTGATCAAAAGCGGTTCCATTTACGAGAAGAAAGAAGAAGTGAAAATGATTCCAATTACGAAGATCGAGAACAAGATGAACCGAACTCTACCTGTCCTCTCACTGCAAGATTCACGAGGGAGAATAGTGGTAGAAGTTTCTAATGAACCATCGAAACTCCACCGCTAGATGGGTAAACTATGGAGATGAAGCGACTTAGAGTAGTAAGAATGACTACTTTTGACTTAGTAAAGAAGCTGGAACAATATGGAGCTAGATTGCTCAACCATTCTCTCTAACCACGATGATCTGCGATGAGATGGTTCTTCCGGTGGATGCCGTGGCTAAAGGCCTTTCTTGAAGGAGATGGAAGCTACCTCGGTGGTGTTACAAGACATTTTCAAGCATGGGCTGGTAGCCCAAAACTTCCCAAGGGTGAAAAGTTATACCACAAAGATGATAAAAAACCGACCTCACTTCAAGAGGTCATCGACACTGGTTGGAAATCTCTATATCCCCTATGATCGTAGAGTGGATTCTAAAGGAAGAAGAGTCGTGACCAAAGAGGTGATCGTAGAAGTCATTCACTCTCTCACTTGGGGATGTTCAAGCCCAAAACCGAAGCCTCCTTATACTCAAGCACTACTATCAGACACTCTATCATCCTCCACAAGCAATTGACACTCCACGATTGTTCATATTATCCATACCTTTGAAAATCTGTCCAAAGATGATGATCGTGAGAGTCGATTCATTGCTCAACTTGAAAAGTGCCAACAAAAGAATCAAACTACTTTGGGCGGGAACTCTTGAAGAGTTACGATGATCTAAGCAAGAAGATATCTATGCTCCTTTGAAGAATCGCGAAGAAGCGAACAATGACGGGAGATGATTCCTTCGGCCTGAAGCTTCAAACTATCTTGGTGATGTATCTCTCAAACTCAAGAAAGAGATAACATCTTCGAAGGCCATCAAGATCAAAAGGGTGAAGCTCTACAAGTTTAGAAGGTAAATAAAGAACAAATCCAAGCCCTCTCGACAAGATTGATGACTGAAGCGGTCCTTCTCGGTCTGACTTGAGCTAGGCAGGCAAGAACTAAAGTTTGAAGTTGCCAACTCCTCTACACGATGGAAGCGACTTATGTCCAACATGGGCTGCTCTCTCAAATGATTGATGACAAAGGGGGGAGAAAAGAGGCATAGAAAGAAGAGGAGCAAGAGGCACTCAAGGAAGAAAGCGAGGAGGTTAAGGAGAAGAAATCAAAGAAGAAGAAAGTAAATTGCGAGATAAAGAGTCATCATCATCGAGGGGGGAGCAAGATGATGATGATAACAAGATGCAAAAGTCGAGGGGGGGCGTGATCGGGGAAGATCTTTGAAGAGGTCCCAAGCAAAGATAAAGGTCATCATCCCGAGGGGGAAGCGAGAGAAAGAAGAAACAATCAAATGAGTAGGTGATCAACAACCAGCATCACGGAAACATACATGGAAGCGAGGAGGTACATCTCTAACCATATTAGGTATATTACGGATCCGAGGATGTAGAATGTTTGAATATATAAATTGCCATATCAATATAAATGACATTCATGATTATATGTTTTAGAAATACAGCTGCTCACTGTATATAAGATTCATTCATAACATGCATATGCACTTATTGTTTTTGTCATAATCAAATAAGGGGAGATTATCGGGAATAAACATGTGAATGATATTCTATTTATATATATTTGATTATGATATGATATATATGAATGAATGAATATCCAATATGCTTGCATTAAGAAAAGGCTATAAAAGTCCTTTGATAGATAATAGAAATATATGTACAAGGACTTAGAATGAATTGATCAAATATGTTAGGTTGATCCTACATAAGCAAAAACGACTTTGTAAAGTCCTTAAAAAGAAATGATGTACAAGGACTATAAATATAGAAAGATCAAGCTTGTTAGGTTGATCTTATGATGTAATAGATAGGCTAGTCGATCGTCGAAACCTTGCACCATAAGTCATAGTCTACGCCGGGTGAGTCGAGGTTAACTCGAGAGCTATCGAGGCGAGAATAGGAGTATCTGAGATAGTAGATCTCGGAGTTAAGTGAGCGCCGGGGAAGCGAAGAAGGATCGTAGTGTATCGAGTAGAGCTTCCTCGGGATCGTAGTGTCTTTGAGGAAGTCGTGTTTAGAATCGTAGAGGCGACACCTTCTGAGTGAGCCGGTCATCTGCGAAGCCAAGAGCGAAGCGTAGACTACACTCGAGTCGTGAAAGTCTCGATGATGCAAAGCCAAGTCGAGGATCGTAGATCACACTCACGAGTTCGTAGAGTCTATTGATTACATGCGAGAGATCGTAGTCAAGCAAGATCGGATGAAGACAACAAGCACAAGGTAGAAATCGTAGAGTGTCAAGATCGATCTCGGGATCGTGAGTATACGCACCGGTAGAAATTTGAATCGTAGAGTCTGCGAGAACTACGACCTCAACGAAGTGCTCACGATGCGAGGAAGAATCGTAGAAGCATATCGGTTCTCAACATATGAGCACTCCCGGAATATCCAAAGGTATGAAGCCTCTGGTTGGCACTGCAAAGATGCATTCCACAGTAAGGGAACCAGAAAGCACTCAACGAATGGCATGTAGGCTAAGCAGTAGAACTAAGCACTAACCCAATCAGCATCAAGATTGAGTTGAAAGTCCATTCGAGATGAAGTCTTCCATAAGATGATTCAAAGAAGACTTCAGTAGCTGACTAAGGAAAGTTAGCTAATGCAGTAGCTGTCAAGTGAACAGAAGACAACGATCTTGGAAGCAATCAAGATCGTAGTGTTTGCCAGATAAGGAAAGAACTGATGGAAGGTGAACTAGAGATCTTTGGTCGACCTCACGAAGAAAGCAAGGCTAAAGTGATTAAGTCGTGAGGTTAGTTCATTGATGATAAGTGAACGGGAGATCACAAGGAGAAAGCAAGCTGGACGCGCCACAAATATGAGGTGTCTTGATATTCAGAAGGGGACCAGAAAAAGGAATTAGGCCATCAGTCTCTGAGAATAGTCGAAGCAAACAGAAGTTTTGAAGCACTGCATAAAACAAGGAAGAGGTGTTTTACATTGAAGATCCAATCAACACTCTTCAAGATCGTAGTGTTAACTCTACCAGTCAATGATCAACACTCAACAAGACACTACAATCAAGTCCTTGAAGACGTGCATCAGAATCGTAGAGTCTGAATAACTAAAGACTGAAGCATTGACAAAGGTTCAATCTGAAGGGTAATATTCGGACAAGTGCTTATTTAGAGCATCGATGCAATAGGACAACCTCTGATCGAGAAATTAGAAAGAGGTAATAAAGTCTTCGACCTTCCCAAGACATTAAAGTGATACATCTGATAGGGTAGGTGAAACAGTAGACTGTAGTGTCAGAAAAAGTATGACAAGTCACATCAAGCAGTCTACCTCAAACAACTCGAGATCTGTGAAGATATTTGAATAGCCTTCAACGGCTAATTTCCAACAGAAGGATTGGGAAGGAGTATAAATGAGAAAGAGCTTCAAAGATCAAAGGTTGCGGGAGTTACTGAGTTTGGAGAGAAGGTGGACTGATCTAAACCATGTGAAATAGTGAGTCTGAAGGCTCACTCTATGATCCACCAAGAACACTCAGAAGTCAGATAAAGAAAGAAGTAGAAGTGTGAGTTCTACTATGTAGAAGTGAGAGTTCTACTACATGAAGAGTGTTCAGAACTGCCGAGAGAAAGAAGAGCATTATGTCATCTTGGTGTCCATCATGGGAAGACTCTAAGTACAATAGAGAAGAGCCTACAGTCATCTTAGCAAGTTCATCATGAGAAGACATCAAGTAGCAAAAGGAAGATCACAAAAGTCATCTTGGTGTTAAGCATGAGAAAGCTTCTAAGTACCTAATAGAAGAGCCTACAGTCAGCTTGGAAGCCTCTCATGTGCAGTCATCAAGTACCAAGGAGAATGATCTTCAAGGAAGTTCAACAAGGGGTCATCCGAAGTGGTTAAGTAACCATAGAAGCTGAGTATCATGTAACACTCAGCTGCAATTTAAGGATGATCAAGCCAAGCTGCTAAGGATAGAAGATGTTCAGAGCATGAAGACATCTTAGCAGCTAAGCTCCGACTCCAACAACAACAAACAACAACTCAACAAAGCCAGGGCCAGAAGGGTCCTTGTCTAGAGGGACTAAATGAAGCAGGGCCAGAAGGGTCGTTGTTTGGAGGACTAAAGCGAAGTTCAAGCTCTTTGGGCTTGAAGAGTTCTAGGGAACTAGGGAGTCCCAGGAACTGCTTGGCCTTGAAGTGTTCTTAGTGGCTGAAGTTCCAAGGCTGCGGCCTTGAAGGAATCTTAGTGATTCGAGGTCTTGCCCTTCCTTGGTGGAATCTCTGCTAGTTGAAAGCGGAAGAGTGGATTAGGAGCTTGAGTCTACGAACCACTTAAAACTACTTGTGTGTCTTTTACATTATGTCATTTACATTATGTACTATAAGCGCTATAACTGCTATATATGTTTTAGCGCTTACAACTAAACTTACTCTATGAACAATGTATGTATGATTATGAATATATCAATGAAGGGATCTTTTACTTATTCATTTGTGCTTGAAAAGATTCTTATGTTTGTCATATTCTAATTATGAACAATATAATATAAACCGAGAAAAGTATTTGAAATAAAAAGGATCTATTCAACCCCCCCCTTCTAGATCTATTGTGCCTCTAGGAACTAACATTTTATGTAATGACCAAGTAATAAGAGTAGGGAGCAAGTTTACTTAAGTGTTAAGTATGAAATAGTAAGGAGGTGGATGCCCTAGTGACCCTTTTACCCTAACTTAGGAAATCCTATAAATAGAGGAAGAGATGGCTCATTAGTTGATTGTTCAATATTATCCAACAACTTCCAACTTAAGGGTTAGAGAGAATAAACACATATAAACTAAACATCCATTATTAGAAAAGAAGAAGAAGAGCTAGTTCATCAAAGGTAAATGATCATATGCCATTAGTCTTCCATCTCTACCATTGTAGGTTGATAAGAGAAGTGTGGATTAATGGTCATGTATGCTAAACAACCATAAGAAGGGTTAATCTAAGGATTTAAGTCTTAATAAACCGGGAATAAGCACTTTATCCATAAATAAGCTATGAACTAATGAAGAATTTGTAAGACTTATATCATAATTACATGAATGAAGTTAGTATGTTAATAAGATGTAAGCATGATGGTTAAAAGACTTTAACTATCATAAACCATATGAAACAAAGTTATAAGTATTTTATACTTTAATAAGTTATAAGCTCACAAAGAACATGTAATGACTTAACATAAAAATAAGTTGTTATAATATGTAGGTTGAGATGTCTAGTTGATGGATTGAATCCATTTGGAATGATGAACAAATCTTTAGTAATGAAGTTTTACCGGAATTCACACGATTAGACGATAATCGTCGAATTCGTGAAATTCTCAAAATGGAAGTCAAATTTTGTGTTTGAGCTCGGAAAAGTTGGTTTGCGATGGAGATAAGTCTTATTTGGCATTATAGAGTTGCGAAATTGAAAATGACCGGATTCCAACTTAGAACGAAAAAATGAGCGTTGAACGTTCACGAACGTTTATCGTTTTCATTAAAAATGAACCAATAGGTGAATTTTGAGTTAACAAAGTCAAAAATATAAAATTCTTGAATGAACAAGTAGAGTATGTGAATTTTGAACTAACAGCTCTTGAACGAGCCAATTCGGACTTATAACGAAGAAGTTATGAGCCCGGGAATCTCACAAAATAGAAAATCTGTCAAATTTTTATGAGGCTGAGTCCGCGCCATACAGTAACTTTCATATAAAAAGGCTGCTGTGCATGACATGAGGCCAAGAACATAGTGCACTATTAGTTGGCGATGCAACGCGAAATAGTAAAGGGAGAATGGCGCCGCAGCAACGATGCCGGGTCTTGTGCACTGCAAAATCCTCGCCGCAGTGCGAGTCCAAGAAGGAAAGTTGGCACCGCAGTGCCAACCTTAGGGTTTTGTCAATGGAGAATTTTTATAAAAAGAGCATGAATAGTAATTGATTAACAATGAACTACAACTTTAATGTGACATTGTTAAAGACATGGTATGAACAATTAGGGGTAAAGAAAGTCAATTGTATGTGAATGTACGAACGACATATCAGAACGCTGGAACCAATAATAACAAATCTAAGTCATAATTAGATTGAGAAGAAGGGTTAGTTTTGTTAGGAACTATGCATGTTTATTCATGGCCTAATGGGTTATGTGATGTTATCATCTACTGTAGAGACCTTAAGGACATAAAGTGCACGTGTAATAATAGTAGCAGACGATAAAGGCATGTGTTTTAACCCTTGTTTCAGTTCAATCTGGACAAGCTTTATGATTCATGTATTCTTAAGCATGAATTGATGCATGATGAAGTCAAAGCCAATTCTTTCTGCTAGACTTACGATATGTCGGATTTCTTATAATCTATCAAAGTATTGTCAATGTTTTACCAAACTATGTTGGTGTTGATTTCAAATGAAGACTGAGTATGCTAAAATGTTTTGTCGTCAAAACGACAGGCACGTGAGGTTGCCACAACTTAAACGTACATACATTTAAAGAATGTAGTGTTGATCAACATAGAGTACTATAGGCTGATCAAATATGTAACGCCACAAAATCCTACCTATTTTCACACTCGGAATCCGTACATCACGAGTATATCATTCATCCATTATACATCATTATATACCGAAATATAACAACATACCTTCTCAAAACCCAGGTTCTAAAACCTTATAACCTCTTTCATTACAAATAATGATAATTACATTATTCATTTCATGCGAGACCCCGAATTTTATGAATAAAGATTTAATTTTCTCGAAATATTTTTTTAATATTATGGTGTGGATTTGATATAATGTTATAGTTGTGAGTAATATTTACAAATTTTGCAAAGTAAGCAAGTTGTTATAAAATATTCGATTGGTCGGGGAATATTCTTTTTGTCGGGGAATATTCGTACGACGACACAATCATTGGTGGACCCCATAATGGAATTATTGTAGGAGTTAGAAAACGACATAAATATCTTTTTATGAATATAACGGCAGAAGTTTTACCGTTAACTGTTGAATCACCCGGTGATAAAAGTACAGTAATATGCGTGGTTGCATAGTAGCACACGATATTGATTATTGATGCTTACGTGAGAAGTCACTCAGTTTTGTTCAATTATTGCTACATTAATTGCTGCATAGTATTTCACGTTATTTGATTCAATTATTGTCGATATTTTATATATTAGAAATCAATGATTGAGATGACAAGTTATTCTAATTATTATATACATAATTAACAATGTCTAGAAAGTTCTATCAAGGAAAGGGGTTTGGTCACCTAATTGCACGCCAATAGGGAGAAATCCTTATAAGAAATCCCCCTCTTTCCTGGGAACGATCTGGTTGTTAATACTGTGAGTTATAATAATATGAATTAAGGTTGTTAAAAATATTGAGAGAATTTTTATGAAGTATATGTTATAAATTTTGCTTATTTTATGAACCACCATTTACCCATTTTTCAAAATAATCGGTAGAAATTTATTCTTTATATTAAAGGTGGGGGCCACTTATGGGGCCCACGTGTGGAAGAAATGAATTTGGAAATGAGGGGGGGGGGGGGAGTATACGTAAAGGGGAGGGAATTTATATATATATATATATGTATGTGATGTGTGTATATATATATATTATATAATATGTGTGAGAGTGATGTGTGTGAAAGTGACATTCTGGTGGAAAAGTGAATGTGTGTATGGAGTGGGATAAGAAAAGGGGGTGGAGTGATAATGCCTTGTAAGAGAGGGAATTGGTGTGTGTGTGTGTGATAGTGATATATATAATATGTGTGTGAGTGGAAAATGGTGGGGGAAAGTGAATGGTGGAAGATTGAAATGAAGTATATATATATATATATATATATATATATATATATATAAAGATTAAGAAGATGACCGGTGACCGGTGAATCGGTAAAGTAATCTCTTTCTTGTATTATAAACATTTGGGAAGGGATTACATTAATTCCTAGACTAAATGTTTAAGGGAAGAAGGAAGTATTGAAGACTTCTTCTTCATCTTTAACTAACTAAGAAGATCGAAGAAGTGAAAGCTTCGATGTCTTGACTAACTCTGAGAGAAGGGAGAGGACCTCGGAAGAGCTTTCTAGAGAGAGAAGCTCTGAGGCTATATTGAATTAAGCCTAAAGAAACTCTAACACTTGAGTTTCTTTAAATAGAAAACGAAAAGTAAATTACTATTGATTCACGCAGGAATCACTATTACATTAACTGAAGTAAAAGTAATTTACTAAAGTAAAAGTAAAACGTAAGAAACATTTTACATTTACTTTTACATGGGTAAATGTAAGAAACATTTAACTAAAGTTAAAAACATTTAACTTAAGTAAAAGCAAAAGTTATTCTTTTACTTTTACTTTTACATTTTAACTAAAGTAAAAGACTTTTGCTTTAAGTAAAAGCAAAAGCTGATGATGGCTGGGGCCATCACTGTCGGTTGACTGAAGATGCCTCTGGCGTCTTCTTCCTTGACTTGGTCCGTCTCCTGTGGATGCCGGAAGGTGCTGTTGATCATCTTCTCAGATGAGTCACCATCCCCTACTATTCCACCTTAAAATTTTTATCCAGGAAATAACCCTATCAGCCCCAAAAAAAATTGTTTATAAAGAAGGAGGAAAAAATTTTCTACCGAAAATTGGTCAAAATCTTCAAAATTTCTTAGATTTTGTAAAAATTCTTTGTTTAAAAACAGATCAGATGAAATCTGAAACAAAGGATCACTCGATTGGTCCTGATCTATCAGTAAATCGATCTAAACAGAAGACTAATTTGTTAACTGTTTAAACAAAAATTCTTTTTCTTGAAGGTCCACTTATACTCTAGCCTTACTTGCCTTAAATGCATACCCGTAGATCTAAAGGTTCCCTTTAGCCTTACGCGCTCCCAATTGAGACTTACAAAGCGGCATTAGTCGGGACTTAAAGCGATCTTGGGTGTTTCACTGGCGAAGGTCGAGGCGATTAAAAGCGGAGCAAGAAAAATAAAAGTTTGAAAAAACATTTAAGTAAACAAATCAAGCTATTTATTCTTGAAACCACCGAGATAGCATCAAGAACCAACCGTGTGGCTCTCTACCATATAACAATGACGATAAGTTTTAAAAGAAAAACTTTAATGAGAATAATAAAAGATTAAGAAGATGGCCAGGTGGTGGGTGAATCGGTAAAGTAATCTCTTTCTTGTATTATAAACATTTGGGAAGGGATTACATTAATTCCTAGACTAAATGTTTAAGGAAGAAGGAAGTATTGAAGACTTCTTCTTCATCTTTAACTAAGAAGATCAAGTTTGAAAGCTTCGTCTTGACTAACTTCTAGAGAGAAGGAGAGAGGACCTCGGAAGAGCTTTCTAGAGAGAGAAGCTACGAGGCTATCTTGAATTAAGCCTAAAGAAACTCTAACACTTGAGTTTCTTTAAATAGAAAAAGCGAAAAGTAAATTACTATTGATTCACGCAGAATCACTATTACATTAAGCTTGAAGTAAAAGTAATTTACTAAAGTAAAAGTAAAAGCGTAAGAAACATTTTACATTTACTTTTACATGGGTAAATGTAAGAAACATTTAACTAAAGTTAAAACATTTAACTTAAGTAAAAGCAAAAGTTATTCTTTTACTTTTACTTTTACATTTTAACTAAAGTAAAAGACTTTTGCTTTAAGTAAAAAAAAAAATGATGATGATGGTGGGGCCATCATCTTTGTCGCTTATTGAAGATGCCTCTGGCGTCTTCTTCCTTGACTTAGTTCCGTCTCTCCTGTGGATCTTGGGAAGGTCTTTGTTGATCATCTTCTCGGATGAGTCACGGTGAGGGATGGTGACTCATCCGAGAAGATGATCAAGCAAGACCTTCCCAAGCATCCATGGAGAGACGGACTAAGTCAAGGAAGAAGACGCCAGAGGCATCTTCAAACCAACTTCGAATGAGTCACCATCCCTACTATTCCACCTTAAAAATTTTATCCAGAAATAACCCTATCATTTAAAAAATTGTTTATAAAGAAGGAGGAAAAAATTTTCTCTAGAAAATTGGTCAAAATCTTCAAAATTTCTTAGATTTTGTAAAAATTCTTTGTTTAAAAGCAGATCGGATGAAATAAAACAAAGGATCACTCGATTGGTCACGATCTATCGATAAATCGATCTAAGCAGAAGACTAATTTGTTAAGCTGTTTAAACAAAAATTCTTTTTCTTGAAGGTCCACTTATACTCTAGCCTTACTTGCCTTAAATGCATACATACCGTAGATCTAAAGGTTCCTTTAGCCTTAATCGCTCCCAATTGAGACTTACAAAGCGGCATTAGTCGGGACTAAAAAGCGATCTTGGGTGTTTCTCTGCAACGAAGGTCGAGGCGATTAAAAGCGAGAGAAAGAAAAATAAAAGTTTGAAAAAACATTTAAGTAAACAAATCAAAGCATTTATTCTTGAAACCATAGATAGCATCAAGAACCAACCGTGTGGCTCGATACCATATATATCATGACGATAAGTTTTTAAAAGAAAAACTTTAATGAGAAAAATAAAAGATTAAGAAGATGTTGGGGTGAATCGGTAAAGTAATCTCTTTCTTGTATTATAAACATTTGGGAAGGATTACATTAATTCCTAGACTAAATGTTTAAGGGAAGAAGGAAGTATTGAAGACTTCTTCTTCATCTTTAACTAAGAAGATCAATTTGAAAGCTTCGTCTTCTTGACTAACTCTAGAGAAGAAGGAGAGGACCTCGGAAGAGCTTTCAGAGAGAGAAGCTACGAGGCTATCTTGAATTAAGCCTAAAGAAACTCTAACACTTGAGTTTCTTTAAATAGAAAAACTAAAAAGTAAATTACTATTGATTCACGAGAATCACTATTACATTAACTGAAGTAAAAGTAATTTACTAAAGTAAAAGTAAAACGTAAGAAACATTTTACATTTACTTTTACATGGGTAAATGTAAGAAACATTTAACTAAAGTTAAAAACATTTAACTTAAGTAAAAGCAAAAGTTATTCTTTTACTTTTACTTTTACATTTTAACTAAAGTAAAAGACTTTTGCTTTAAGTAAAAGCAAAAGCTGATGATGGCTGGGGCCATCACTGTCGGTTGACTGAAGATGCCTCTGGCGTCTTCTTCCTTGACTTAGTAAAAGTCTCTGTGGATCTTAGGAAGGTCTTTGATCATCTTCTCGGATGAGTCGCGGTAGGGGATGGTGACTCATCCGAGAAGATGATGATCATCCTTCGAGATCAAGGAAGAAGACGCCAGAGGCATCTTCAATCAACTCGAATGAGTCACCATCCCTACTTATTCCACCTTAAAAATTTTATCCAGGAAATAACCTATCATTTCAAAAAAATTGTTTATAAAGAAGGAGGAAAAAATTTTCTCTAGAAAATTGGTGAAATCTTCAAAATTTCTTAGATTTTGTAAAAATTCTTTGTTTAAAAGCAGATCGGATGAAATGAAACAAAGGATCACTCGATTGGTCACGATCTATCGATAAATCGATCTAAGCAGAAGACTAATTTGTTAAGCTGTTTAAACAAAAATTCTTTTTCTTGAAGGTCCACTTATACTCTAGCCTTACTTGCCTTAAATGCATGCAAGTAGATCTAAAGGTTCCTTTAGCCTTACTTTACTCCCAATTGAGACTTTCTAAGCGGCATTAAAGTCGGGACTTAAGGCGATCTTGGGTGTTTCACGGCGAAGGTCGAGGCGATTAAAAGCGGGAGCAAGAAAAATAAAAGTTTGAAAAAACATTTAAGTAAACAAATCAAAGCTATTTTATTCTTGAAACCATAGATAGCATCAAGAACCAACCGTGTGGCTCGATACCATATAACAATGACGATAAGTTTTAAAAGAAAAACTTTAATGAGAAAAATAAAAGATTAAGAAGATGGCCAGTGTGGGTGAATCGGTAAAGTAATCTCTTTCTTGTATTATAAACATTTGGGAAGGATTACATTAATTCCTAGACTAAATGTTTAAGGGAAGAAGGAAGTATTGAAGACTTCTTCTTCATCTTTAACTAAGAAGATCGAAGCTGAAAGCTTCGTCTTCGGCTAACTCTAGAGAGAAGGGAGAGAGGACCTCGGAAGAGCTTTCTAGAGAGAGAAGCTACGAGGCTATCTTGAATTAAGCCTAAAGAAACTCTAACACTTGAGTTTCTTTAAATAGAAAAGCGAAAAGTAAATTACTATTGATTCACGCAGAATCACTATTACATTATGCTTGAAGTAAAAGTAATTTACTAAAGTAAAAGTAAAAGCGTAAGAAACATTTTACATTTACTTTTACATGGGTAAATGTAAGAAACATTTAACTAAAGTTAAAAACATTTAACTTAAGTAAAAGCAAAAGTTATTCTTTTACTTTTACTTTTACATTTTAACTAAAGTAAAAGACTTTTGCTTTAAGTAAAAGCAAAAAGCGATGATGGTGGGGCCATCATCTCGCCGACTGAAGATGAAGACTCCTCTGGCGTCTTCTTCCTTGACTTGGTCCGTCTCTGTGGATCTTGGGAAGGTCTTTCATTGATCATCTTCTCAGATGAGTCACCATCCCCTACTATTCCACCTTAAAATTTTTATCCAGGAAATAACCCTATCAGCCCCAAAAAAAATTGATTCATACTATGTACAAGCTATGAACTGAAAATAAAAACAAGAACTTACAAATTTAAAACATTTAACTAGAGAATTGGAGAAGAGGGGTTAAGTAAGAAGGGTGATCGGAGGTGGAAACTAAAGATTCTTTCGGAGAGAGAGAGGCTCGAGAGTCTTTCTAAGTTTCAAAACTTGATTACGCAAATGAGCTCGCCTTCCTTTTATAGAACAAGGAAAGGGCTATTACATTTACTTGGGTAAAGTAAGAAACATTTCACTTAGGTAAAAGTGAATTACTAAAGTAAAAGCAAAAAAAGCAAAAGTAAAAGTAAAAGCAAAAGTAAAAACATTTTCTTAAGTAAAAGCAAAACATTTGTTGATGAATAGTGCTAACTTTTTTTGGTGTCTTCAACTTTTGACTTGACTCCGCTTTTCGGTGGAAAAGAGCCACTTTTCTTGTTGAGCTATTTTAATTTGGTGTTGACGAATTGAGCGATGAATCGGGCGGGAGCAGTCTTAGGAACAGTGATTGGTGAGCGATGGCCGTTGCGGAGGCGAGTCTTTGGAGCGATGTTGGCCAGGCTGTGGGGAAGCATCTTCAGCTAATCTGAGCAGTGGTTGTTGTTCTTAAGGCGGTGAGCGATGGCATGGGTCATTGATAGAATGTCAGGCAAATGGGTCCTGAGCATCCTGAAGGTTGATGGTGCCATAGGGGTCGTACGGACCATCATCTTCTGCAAATTGGCTAACTGAGTCATTTTGGGAAGAAGCTGAGGAATGCCTAGAGGCTTCTTCGTGTAACTCATCAATTCTTTTATTGAGGGCTTGGGCAATAAGTTTTAACTCACTTCCGGAGCAATCTTTGAAATCGGATATACTACGGGAGCAGAGGAGGATCTGTGGGGTGGTTTTGACTTTGATTCTTTTGAAATCTTTTTCTGACTTGAGGAAGAGGGATCTAAAGAAATGGCTTTAGAATCCTTAGCTTTGAGTGGTTGGGGAGATATTTGGGGCTGGAATAGAAGCATGAGGAAATTCTTGTTGAAACGACAATGATTCTGTTAACATCGAACTTATCCCACCACTTGATGTAGAAAAAGCGGGAAAGTCGAGGGAGTGGATCGGCGATGATCTTTGAATTACTACTGACAGAGAGGAGGAGAAATCTTAGTATTGCCATTTAAGGATCCATGGAACCTTATATTTCTTGATGAAGAGGAGAGTGAGAGGAATGTTCTCATTCCTTGGATGCAGTTTACTATTATTAGCAAAATGGGTAACTTGAACCTTAAGGGGGGGTCGGGAAGGAGGTCGTAGGTAGATCCATTGCCTATACCACCATAGAGACGAACCAATAAAGGATTGGACTTTTGAATTTATGGTCGGTTGAATAAACCGGGAATGACTATGGGTCTCGTTACGATGAAGGAGAACCTTATACCGAGCTTGATATAATCATAAAAGCAAAAGGATAACTATGATTAGAGATCCATTAGATCGGAGGATGTTTTCCCCAATCGAAATCTGAAGGAATTGTTTAATATACAAAGAATGATAAAGAACTTTTGATTTATCATTGTTTGCATAAATTAGTTTAATATTCTTGACTTCGGTTTTGAGGAGAATGTCCTTATAATAAACAAGAGACTTATAAGGGTAATTTGGAGGAAAATGCCTGACGGAGAGGAAAAGCTGGCGACAAGCTTAAGCTGGATCATTTTTGGTTTCATGAAGGTTTGATGTGAAACAAATAACTTTCCCATTTGAGCACATGCTCGAAGAAGAGGAGTATTAGGGCCGCAGGGCGAGGTCTTTCTTTGGATTCTTGAATGGGTCGATAGGTTTCGGGTTTATTTACTAAAAATTTGGAATCTGTATGGCAGGGATTGTTCCCGAGCAGAAAATTTGTTTGGTGATAGGCCAGAATTATTCTTGGGTGAGGACTAAGGTACCTCTGGGATGATTACTTGGGCCCTTACTAGGCGACCCGGACCACGAGAGGAGGATGAACCTCTGAAACTCATGATACATATAGTACTGTATGAATAAATTCTCTGGTAAGAAAATCGGGAATAGAATTATTTTTGCCTTTAATGTATTCAATATCAAAATCAAAAATGCTTAATAAAGCTTGCCATCTAGCGAAAAGAATGCTTAGAGGCTAAATTTTCAACATCTTTTACTAAAATGTACTTGGGTGACTTGCGGTCAATCACGAACCGAAATTTTCGATTTAATAAGTCATTTTGAAATTTATTAATACATAATACCAATGAAAGAATTTCTTTTTAATAGTACTATATTTTGATTGTGTAGTATTCCATGCATAGGAATGAAATCGAACAATTTGTTAGGGAATCGGATGTTAATTTTTGTTTAAGAATGCCTCAGAATCCAATATCGAGGCGTCGGTCTCAACAATTTTGAGCAATGAATCATTGGAAATGCCAAGGCGAGGCAATGTCTTGACATATTTTTAACTTGTTGAATTTGCGAGAGGTATGAATGTCGGTCCAAGGTGGAAGATTATTTTGCTTATTTGAAAAAGAGGTTTGCAAATCTTCTGAATTCTTGTAGAACTTGCCTATATAATTAATGAGCAAGAAATCTCTGCGGTTGGGTTTTATTGGTTATCTTATCTGGGAACTTGTCGGTGAATTGAATAGCTCGTTCGATAAATTTGAACTTGTCCATTGAAGATATTAAGACCAAGAAACCTTATTAGGACTGAAAGCAAGTGCATTTGGAAGGAGAAAGAACAAGACCATTTACTTTAATAGTAGTGAAGAACGACTTTAAATGTTTTTCGTGTTCTTGATAGTCTTTGAGTAAACAAGAATGTCGTCGATATAAACAACGATAAAATGGCTGAAAGGGTTTAATATGTCATTGAGTATATTTTGAAATTCACTTGGAGCATTTTTTAGGCCAAATGCTTGAACATTCCATTCATAATGTCCAAGCGGAGTGGTGAATCTTTATTTTATCTTGATCATCGGGATGAATGGCAATTTGCGAAAGCCGGATTTAAGGTCAAATTCTTGAAAATGGTGGCATTACTTAACCTATTGATAAGGTCGTCCTTATTGGGAAGGGGTACCTAATCCATTCTAAGACCTTGTTCGATGGTTTGTAATTAATAACTAAGCAGAAGGTACACCTCTTTCTTTTTACCTTCATTATTGACATAAAAGGCAGAGCAAGACCAAGGGGATTTACTATGTTTAATTAATCCTTTATTGAGGAGATCATTGATTTCATTTTTACATAACTCCATTTGTTCATGACTCATCTGAATAGGTCTAGCCTTAGTGGGAATTAAATGTTCTTTGAATTCCTTAGCATAAGGAAGCCTAACCATATGTTTCTTCCTATGCCAAAAGGCGTTGGGGGAATCAGAACAAAGGTTATTCTTCATGAAGGTTTTAATTTCAAATTTTGACCGAATTTCTTCATTTTGAAGTTGTTCTTCAATTCTTTTATATTTGATTTCCTCTTTTAAGAAATTCAAATGTGTAGATTCTGATTTATTAAATTCAATGATTTAGAAATGGATTCTTCTTGAATGTATTTTAAATCTCTTTCTTTTGGTTTAATAAGAAATTTAAATGTTATTTTCTTTCCTAAATGTTTACAGGTTAATCCTTCATTACTAGTTGTAAATGGGTATAATAAGTATATAAATGGTAAACCCAAAATAATTTTTATACGTAAGATTGCGAATCGAACAAAAGATGTTTTGAAACACATATTATCTTGACAAATATGTACTTTAGGTAATTTATATTTTATTTCCATTTGACTACCATTAATTTGAATTCAATTTTTCACTTTGGTTTTTTGTAATATTTAGTTGGGATTAGACCTTCACGGATACAATTTAAATCACTTTTGTATCGACAAAGGCAAGAAGTTGTATTGAAAAGGTTTTATCCACAACTAGGTTAATAGAAACATACCATTTACGAATGGTGATGTCTTTAATTCTTTTAAGTGAAAGACCTTGAATAAATAAGTGCGAAATATCTTTAGTACCGAGATGATTACGGTTCATCGTGATCTTCATCTTTGGATGAGGAATCATTGATACGAAGATCGGGCTTTTTATCTAAGTCTTTTCTTAGAATAGAGACTTCTATTTTAAATTAGCAATTTCTTTCTTTAATTTATTAACTTCTTGATTTAGTTACGAAGGTGACTTCTTTAGCGGAGATTTAAATCTTTCCAAAGTTTTATTAAGACTAAAAATTGGTTTCTCTTTAGCTTTAATAAACTTATCGCTTTTTTCTCTATTGTCTTTAGTTAATAAATCTTTTAAGCTTTTTTGTGTATTGGGCTTTTAACTTAGGATCGGTGATTTTACTAATTAAGTCGATTAACAAAGAACTCTCTTCATCATCCTTGTTAATTACATTAATCTTTTTAGTGCTGACAATTTTCATTGCAATTATTAGCTTACAGATGGTGACTTCTTGGTCTTTCTTTGCTTGAATTATTTTCCTTTGTTAGTATTAGAGGAATATGAAATATTAGAGTCTTCATTATTACTAACTTCATTTTCTATTCTCATTAATTCTAATATATATTGATTATCTTCTTCATTAATATTTAAGCGAGACAACTTACATTTTATTTTGCATTCACTTTTATAATGACCCTTTTGCCCACAATTGTGGCATACAATTTACTTTTATCAAATTTTTAGTTCTTTTATTATGTTTTTTATTAATGGGTTTGGGCTTATTATAATAATTATCTTGATTCTTATCTTTATGATATTTGCGTCTTTTCTTGTGGCGTTTATGACTTTTGTGAGAGTCGATATGTTTATACGTGCTTTCGCGTCTAGAAAGAGCCACGGGAGGTAAACCATATTGCTTTCATGAGAATGTACCAAGCTCATATTTAGCTTTTTCTTGTCTTTACTAGCTTGTTTGGCTAACTTAAAATCAATGCACATTTTAATCCTATCTTTTGAATATAGCTGATTATGTCACCATAAGTGAGATTATCATAATCAATATATCCTAAATCTTTACTAAGTTCTTCACGAACTTTGTGAGCAAATAAGGATGGTAAACCATTAACAAATTTTTCTTTCCGAAAGGTTTATTCTTGTCATTTCTCATCATAACTCTAGAAGTAAAAACATCTTTGTACCATCTAAAGTCACTTAGAGAGTGGGGCAGAGTGAGATACTTAGGCGATCGTGGATTCTTTCAAGTGATGTTCTTTGGGGGTTCTACTGAAGTGTTTTATTATAGTATAAATCAAAGTATTTACTCCATCGGTGGCCCTATTCTATAGTTTCATCAAAAATTGGATTGCCTTGACATCTAAGCCGAAGCGGCATGGATTATAGATAATCTAGAATCCTCGGTGAGATGTTTTTCCCACCAAGACACGAGAATACACAGTAAATCCACTAGTGATAATTCAACAATATCTGGTTGAGTAAGAGTGTTGAATTTTGTTAGATAGTTATTTGCTACCATGGACATATGATTTAACTTATTGAGGATTTCTTGTTCACTAAATCCATCGATATTCCATTCATAAATTTTATTAGGCGAAGCGAGAAAATTGTTTATCTAGATTTCTCTCTTCAAATTGTAGATCGGAGGAGTTGGTCTAGAATACCAATTTACGGTCATACTAATATTATGGACGGTTAACTTATTTAAGCTGTTCATGAATATCTTATCTTGATGAGGTAGGTGATTGACTATCGATGACTCTTGCTTTCATTATCGAGTTAATCGATCGATGATAGCAATAATCTTAGCTTGTTTAGGTTCGATCTTTGTTTTAATTTTTTAAATAAGCGATCAATAGCTCTTTGTAAGATCAGCGTCTTTATTAGGTAAACCTAATTTTTCTATTTTACGGTAGTTTTAATAGTGGTTGAACAATTTTTGACTCTGGGTTTTTAATAATATTTTCTTCAAATTTTTCTTGATCTGTCTAGCTTTGTTTTCCTACAGATTTGCTAAGTATTAGTTACTAAAATTTAAGCTGTCAATGATTTTTTATCATCATTATTTCCATTTGAGATTTTAAATGAAATTTGGTAATTTCTTGAAGTATTTTTTCTTTGAAATTAAGATGATTCTAAGGGTGGGTGACTAGACGAGACCTTAGACTTGTCTTCTTTGACCCATTGAGTTTTAGTTATAACATTGCATTTAAATTGATACTGCTTCATACCAATCATAAAAGGTAATGTTAATTTTTCACTATTAATAAATTTCTTCCATTTATTCACAATTTTATCTCTTTCTTTCTCAGTTGGGTGATTATTTCTAAATTGATGTCTTTTAATTTTATTAGACTTGGAGTTAAAACTTATTGCCCAAGCCCTCAATAAAAGAATTGATGAGTTACACGAAGAAGCCTCTAGGCATTCCTCACTTCTTCCCAAAATGACTCGATTACTTAATTTGCGAGAAGATGATGGTGGTGCAGACGACCCTATGGCACCATCAACCTTCGAGGATGCTCGGGACCCATTTGCACGACATTCTATCGAAGCGGCCGATTCTTTGTTCACCTTAAGAACAACCGATCCTTTATTGATTAGCTGACACCACTCCGTGACCCGATCGATCAATTGTTCCAAACACTGCTCCGTGACGATTCATTATTCGATCAATCAACGTTAAGCACTACTCGTGACGATTCTTGCTTTCGGTCAACCCGGTGAAAATAGCTCAACAGTAAAAAGTGGCTCTTTTTCACCGAAAGCGGAGTCAAGTCAAAAGTTGAAGACAGTCAAAAGTTAGCACTATTCATCAACAGTTGCTTGTCTGTACTTTTACTTTTGCTTTTACTTTAGTAAATCACTTTTACTTAAGTAACATTTGGGAAGGGATTACATTAATTCCTAGACTAAATGTTTAAGGGAAGAAGGAAGTATTGAAGACTTCTTCTTCATCTTTAACTAAGAAGATCGGTTGAAAGCTTCGTCTTGACTAACTCTAGAGAGAAGGGGAGAGAGGACCTCGGAAGAGCTTTTCTAGAGAGAAGCTACGAGGCTATCTTGAATTAAGCCTAAAGAAACTCTAACACTTGAGTTTCTTTAAATAGAAAAGCGAAAAGTAAATTACTATTGATTCATGCAGAATCACTATTACATTGGCTGAAGTAAAAGTAATTTACTAAAGTAAAAGTAAAAGCGTAAGAAACATTTTACATTTACTTTTACATGGGTAAATGTAAGAAACATTTAACTAAAGTTAAAAACATTTAACTTAAGTAAAAGCAAAAGTTATTCTTTTACTTTTACTTTTACATTTTAACTAAAGTAAAAGACTTTTGCTTTAAGTAAAAAGCAAAAGGCGATGATGGTGGGGGCCATCATCGTCGCTGATGAAGATGCCTCTGGCGTCTTCTTCCTTGACGATTAAAAGTCTCTGTGGATCTTGGGAAGGTCTTTGTTGATCATCTTCTCGGATGAGTCACCATCCCTACTATTCCACCTTAAAATTTTTATCAGAAATAACCCTATCACCCCAAAAAAATTGTTTATAAAGAAGGAGGAAAAATTTTTCTCCAGAAAATTGGTCAAAATCTTCAAAATTTCTTAGATTTTGTAAAAATTCTTTGTTTAAAAACAGATCAGATGAAATCTGAAACAAAGGATCACTCGATTGGTCCTGATCTATCAGTAAATCGATCTAAACAGAAGACTAATTTGTTAACTGTTTAAACAAAAATTCTTTTTCTTGAAGGTCCACTTATACTCTAGCCTTACTTGCCTTAAATGCATACAAGTAGATCTAAAGGTTCCTTTAGCCTTACACTTGCTCCCAATTGAGACTTACAACGGGCATTAGTCGGGACTTAAGGCGATCTTGGGTGTTTCACTACGAAGGTCAAGGCGATTAAAAGCGGAAAGAGAAAAATAAAAGTTTGAAAAAACATTTAAGTAAACAAATCAAACTGTTTATTCTTCGAAACCACCGATAGCATCAAGAACCTACTCAGTCTGATTTTGATGTTCCAATTAATAATCAATTAAGAGTCATTAAGAAAGAATTTGTGTTAGATTGGATTAATCTTGTGAATGATTTTAACTCCAAGTCTAATAAAATTAAAAGACATCAATTTAGAAATAATCACCCAACTGAGAAAGAAAGAGATAAAATTGTGAATAAATGGAAGAAATTTATTAATAGTGAAAAAATTAACATTACCTTTTATGATTGGTATGAAGCGATATCAATTTAAATGCGATGTTATAACTAAAACTCGATGGGTCAAAGAAGACAAGTCTAAGGTCTCGTCTAGTCACCCACCCTTAGAATCATCTTAATTTCGGTAAAAAATACTTGATGCTTGGCCAAACGGACCCATTTAAAATCTCAAATGGAAATAATGATGATAAAAAATCATTGAGCAGTTAAATTTTAGTAAACAATACTTATATTTGTAGGAAAAGCGGTTAGGCGAGATTGAAGAAAAATTTGAAGAAAATATTATTAAAAAACCAGAGTCAAAAATTGTTCAACCACTATTAAAACTACCAGAAAATAGAGAAAAATTAGGTTTACCTAATAAAGACGTTGATCTTACAGTAGCCATTGATCAGTTATTTAAAAAATTAAAAACAAAGACTGAACCGGAAACAAGCGGTACTATTGCTATCATCGATCAGATTAACTCTGATAATGAAAGCAGTAGTCAGTCTGATAGTCAATCAGCTACCTCATCAGTACAAGATATTCATGAACAGTTAAATAAGTTAACCGTCCATAATACTAGTATGACGAGAAATTGGTATTCTAGACCAACTCCTCCGGATCTACAATTTGAAGAGAGAAATCTAGATAAACAATTTTTTACATTTTCGCCTAATAAAATTTATGAATGGAATATTGATGGATTTAGTGAACAAGAAATCCTCGATAAGTTAAATCATATGTCCATGGTAGCAAGACGACTATCTAACAAAATTCAACACTCTTACTCGACCGGATATTGTTGAATTATTGGCTAGTGGATTCTGGTATTCTCGGTCTTGGTGGGAAAAACATCTCACTTTGAGGATTCTAGATTATCTATAATCCATCTTTGTTCGAGTTAGATCTTTGAAAGGCGATCCAATTTTGATGAAACTATAGAATATAGGGCCACGATGGAGTAAATACTTTGATTTATACTATAATAAAACACTTCGTAGGAACCCCCAGTAACATCACGGAAAGAATCCACGATCAGCTAAGTAATCTCACTTGCCCCACTCTAAGTGACTTTAGATGGTACAAAGATGTTTTACTTCTAGAGTTATGATGAGAAATAGCGGTAATAAACCTTTACGGAAAGAAAAATTTGTTAATGGTTTACCATCCTTATTTGCTCACAAAGTTCGTGAAGAACTTAGTAAAGATTTAGGATATATTGATTATGATAATCTCACTTATGGTGACATAATCGAGTTATATTCAAAAGATAGGATTAAAATGTGCATTGATTTTAAGTTAGCCAACAAGCTAGTAAAGACAAGAAAAAAGCTAAATATGAGCTTGGTACATTTCTGCGAGCAATATGGTTTACCTCTGTGGCTCTTCTACAGGCGAAAAAGCACAGGCGTAAACATATTGACTCTCAAAAAAAGTCATAAGCGTCACAAGAAAAGACGCGATCATCATAAAGATAAGAATCAAGATAATTATTATAATAAGCCCAAACCCATTAATAAAAAACATAATAAAAGAACTAAAAATTTGATAAAAGTAAAATTGTATGCCACAATTGTGGGCAAAAGGGTCATTATAAAAGTGAATGCAAAATAAAACAGAAGTTGTCTCAGTTAAATATTAATGAAGAAGATACTGAATATATATTAGAATTAATGAGAATAGAAAATGAAGTTAGTAATAATGAAGACTCTAATATTTCATATTCCTCTAATACTAACAGTGAAAATAATTCAAGCGATAAGCAAGAAGAAGTCACCATCTGTCTTTAATAATTGCAATGAAAATTGTTGCACTAAAAAGATTAATGTAATTAACAAGGATGATGAAGAGAGTTCTTTGTTAATTGACTTAATTAGTAAAATCACTGATCCTAAGTTAAAAGCCCAATACACAAAACAGTTAAAAGATTTATTAACTAAAGACAATAGAGAAAACGATAAGTTTATTAAAGCTAAAGAGAAACCAATTTTTAGTCTTAATAAAACTTTGGAAAGATTTAAATCTCCAGTTAAAGAAGTCAGTCTTTCAGAACTAAATCAAGAAGTTAATAAATTAAAGAAAGAAATTGCTAATTTAAAAATAGAAGTCTCTATTCTAAGAAAAGACTTAGATAAAAGCACGATCTTGGATCGATGATTCCTCATCCAGTGATGAAGATCACGATGAACCAGAATCATCTGGTACTAAAGATATTTCAGACTTATTTATTCAAGGTCTTTCACTTAAAAGAATTAAAGACATCACCATTCAGAAATGGTATGTTTCTATTAACCTAGTTGTGGATAAAACCTTTTCAATACAGCTTACTGCCTTGGTTGATACAGGTGCAGATTTAAATTGTATCCAGGAAGGTCTAATCCCAACTAAATATTACAAAAAAACCAGTGAAAAATTGAATTCAGCCAATGGTAGTCAAATGGAAATAAAATATAAATTACCTAAAGTACATATTTGTCAAGATAACATGTGTTTCAAAACATCTTTTGTTACGATTCGCAATCTACTGAGACAAAATTATTTTGGGTTTACCATTTATATACTTATTATACCCATTTACAACTAGTAATGAAGGATTAACTTTGTAAACATTTAGGAAAGAAAATAACATTTAAATTTCTTATTAAACAAAAGAAAGAGATTTAAAATACATTCAAGAAGAATCCATTTCTAAATCATTGAATTTAATAAAGCGTAAATCTACACATTTGAATTTCTTAAAAGAAATCAAATATAAAAGAATTGAAGAACAACTTCAAAATGAAGAAATTGATCAAAAATTGAAATTAAAACCTTCATGAAGAATAACCTTTGTTACGATTCCCCAACGCCTTTTGGCATAGGAAGAAACATATGGTTAGGCTTCCTTATGCTAAGGAATTCAAAGAACATTTAATTCCCACTAAGGCTGAACCTATTCGGATGAGTCGTGAACAAATGGAGTTATGTAAAAATGAAATCAATGATCTCCTCGATAAAGGATTAATTAAACATAGTAAATCCCTTGGTCTTGCTTCGCCTTTTATGTCGATAATGAAGCGAGAAAAAGAAAGAGGTGTACCCGTTTAGTTATTAATTACAAACCATTGAACAAGGTCTTAGAATGGATTAGGTACCCCCTTCCCGATAAGGACGACCTTATCGATAGGTTAAGTAATGCCACCATTTTCGATAAATTTGACCTTAATCCGGTTTACGGCAAATTGCCATTCATCACGATGATCGATTACAAAGCGACATTCACCACTCCGTTTGGACATTATGAATGGAATGTTCAAGCATTTGGCCTAAAAATGCTCCAGTGAATTTCAAAATATACTCGATGACATATTAAACCCTTTCGGACCATTTTATCGTTGTTTATATCGACGACATTCTTGTTTACTCAAAGACTATTGAAGAACACGAAAAACATTTAAAGTCGTTCTTCACTACTATTAAAGTAAATGGTCTTGTTCTTTCTCCTTCCAAATGCGACTGTTTGGTCAGAATAAGGTTTCTTGGTCTTAATATCTTGATGGACAAGTTGACCTATTGAGCGAGCTATTGATTTATTTGACAAGTTCCCGGATAAGATAACCAATAAAACCCAAGCTGCGAGAGATTTCTTGGCTCATTTGAATTATATAAGCAAGTTCTCTGAGAATCTCGGGAAGATTTGCAAACCTCTTTTTGGCGTTTGCAAAATAATCCTCCACCTTGGTGACGACATTCATACCTCTGCGGTCCAACAAGTTAAAAAATATGTCAAGACATTGCCACCTTGGCATTTCCAATGATTCGGCGTCAAAATTGTTGAGGCCAAGCGCCTCGGATATTGGATTAGGAGGCATTCTTAAACAAAAATTAACATCCGATTCCCCTGAACAAATTGTTCGATTTCATTCCGTGGCATGGAATACTACCACAATCAAAATATAGTACTATTAAAAAGAAATTCTTTCATTGGTATTATGTATTAATAAATTTCAAAATGACTTATTAAATCGAAATTTACGGTTCGCGTTATTTACCGCAAGTCATTGAGTACATTTAGTAAAAGATGTTGAAAATTTAGCCTCTAAGCATTCTTTAAGCTAGATGGCAAGCTTTATTAAGCATTTTGATTTTGATATTGAATACATTAAAGGCAAAAATAATTCTATTCTGATTTTCTTACCGGAGAATTTATTAAATACAGTCTTATCGATCGTGAGTTTAGAGGTTCATCCTCCTCTCGGTCAAGGGTAGCCTAGTGGCCCAAGTAATCATCGAGAGGTACCTTAGTCCCTCACTTTTGATACTGCCGGTCTATCGGTCAAACAAATTTTACATTGCAGGAACAATCCCCAACCCATCTGATTCGACCTTAGTAAATAAACTTTGAACCTATTGACCCATTCGGTAATCCGGTGAAAGACCTCGTCTGCGGCTCTAATCACTCCTCTTACGAGCATGTGCTCAAATGGGAAAGTTATTTGTTTCACATTGAACCCTTCATGAAACCAAAAATGATCCGATTAAGCTTGCTTGATTTTTTCCTCTCTGGTTGGCATTTTCCTCCGGTAGCTCCTTATAAGTCTCTTGTTTATTATAAGGACATTCTCCTTGGCCCGAGTCGATAAATATTAAACCAATTTATGCAAACAATGATAAATCAAAAGTTCTTTATCATTCTTTGTATATTAAACAATTCCTTCAGATTTCTGATTGGGGAAAACATCCCTCCGATCTAATGGATCTCTCTAATCATAGTTATCCTTTTTGCTTTTATGATTATATTGAAGCCTGGTATAAGGTTCTCCTTCATCAGAACGAGACCCATAGTCATTCTGGTTTATTCGGTTCGACCATAAATTCAAAAGTCAATCCCTTATTGGTTCGTCCTATGGTGGTATAGGCATGGATCTACCTATGACCTCCTTCCTGACCCCCTTAAGGTTCAAGTTACCCATTTTGCTAATAATAGTAAACCAGATCCAAGGAATGAGAACATTCCTCTCACTCTCCTCTTCATCAGTAAATATAAGGTTCCATGGATCCTTAAATGGCAATACGGTATTTCTCGCCCTCTGTTGCTAGTAATTGACGATTATCATACGATCACTCCCTCGACTTTCCGCTTTTTCTACATCAAGTGGTGGGATAAGTTCGATGTTAACAGAATCATTGGTCAGGTTCAACAAGAATTTCCTGTTGCTCCTATTCCAGTTCCAGTCATCTCCCCAGTCACTCAGGCTAAGGATTCTAAAGCCATTTCTTTAGATCCCTCTTCCTCAAGTCAGAAAAAGATTTCAAAAGAATCAAAGTCAAAAACCAGTCCTACAGGATCCTCCTGTTCCCGTAGCATATCTGATTTCAAAGATTGCTCCGGTAGTGAGTTAAAACTTATTGCCCAAGCCCTCGATAAAAGAATTGATGAGTTACGAAGAAGCCTCTAGGCATTCCTCGAAACTTCTTCCCAAAATGACTCGATTAGCGATTTGCGAGAAGATGATGGTGCATCACGACCCCTATGGCACCATCAACCTTCGGGATGCTCGGGACCCATTTGCACGACATTCTCTTTGAGCGACGATTCTTTGTTCACTGCCCGACAACAACGATCGGTATTTATTAGATTAGCACACACTTTGCTCGACCCGATCGATCGCTTTATTCCGGACACTGCTCCGTGACGATTCTTATTCGATCGATCCTTTGTTCGGCACTGCTCCGTGACCGATTCTTTCTTTCGGTCGACCGGTATAGAAAATAGCTCAACAGTAAAAAGTGGCTCTTTTCCACCGAAAGCGGAGTCAAGTCAAAAGTTGAAAAACCAAAAGTTAGCACTATTCATCAACAGTTGCTTGTCTGTACTTTTACTTTTGCTTTTACTTTAGTAAATCACTTTTACTTAAGTAAAATGTTTTTTACTTTTGCTTTTACTTTAGTAAATCACTTTTACTTAAGTAAAATGTTTTTTACTTTTGCTTTTACTTTAGTAATTCACTTTTACCTAAGTGAAATGTTTCTTACTTTACCCAGTAAATGTAGCAGTTCCATTTCCTTGTTACTAAAAAAGGCGAGCTCATTTAAGCGGATCAGTTTTGAAACTTAGAAAGACTCGAGCTCTCTTCGGAAAGAATCTTTAGTTTCCACCTCACGATCGACTCTTAACCCCTCTTCTCAATTCTCTAGTTAAATGTTTTAAATTTGTAAGTTCTTGTTTTATTTTGGTTCATAGCTTGTACATAGTATGAATCAATAATATAATTGATTTTTATTAAATGTTTTAATTTTGTAAGTTCTTGTTCTTCTGTTCTTTATTTTTGCCCCAAATGGTATGAGCGAGTTGTTGTTTCTCATTCTAGCGACCCGGTAAGATCTTTTGATTTGCTTCATTAACTTTGTTTTCAAAAATCATTTCATCCTTTATCGAAGTCACCTAACTTCTTGTAGAACACCTTGTTCATTTGTCGACCCTAGGTAAGTCTCTTGTGCGGCGGTGAAGGGTTTTAGAACAATAGGTATCGTCTGCCGGGTAAGAGAAGTGCGAATGGAAGATAAAGAGTGAATAAATTTTGAACTTCGGTAATAATGAGTAGGTTATTTAGATCTAACTCCTCGACTAGTCACGCAGATCAACCTTGCAACCTTTACGGACATAGTTAATCGGGAAAGAAAGCAGTTATGAAAATATCGGTCAAGTTTTACATAAGCTGGAATATACCGAAATTTCTCCCAAAGAAATTTATCGATCGACATTTTAGATAACTTTAAAAGCAGATTATAATGTCAAAAGCAGGTTGAAAAAGTCTATGCTATTAACAAAGAATATGAAAATTGTAGCCTTCTTTCCCCGAAGTTATTAAAAACATAGAAAAAAGGGTTATAATTTCATCCACATAGGTCTAGTTCAAGTAGCGGTTAAACCATTGAACATTAAAGGAATTAATTCAAGTATCTACCTACATCTCGGAGATGCTAGATTTTGAATTATTATCCAAGCATAATAGGTGCTATGGAAGCGATCGCACCTGATGGTCCTATCCATTTTAATTGCTTTCTCGACTTCACACTTAGTCTAAGTGATCGACACCTATTAAAAGCTTTAACATTAAATATTAAAGCAATGAGGAGAAATTACACAAATGATTGAAGGTTCTCAACAATTGCTTTAATCTATAAATTTATTATAAGACCATGAAGACTAATTTGAATGTCCATGCCCTTAATAAAAGCCCTAAAGATCACCTTTGTATTAATTCAAAGTTCAACCCGGTGATCTTTAATATCCGGATCCTAGAACAATTCTATGGAAAGATATTACATTACCAAGTCGATGGATTTTACCAAGTGAAATACCACTGACTGACTGTAGTAAACAACGTAGTGAACATTGAAAACATAAGGCAATTTTACGATGGAGCTGTCAAAGTTAGCTTTGAGCGTTCTAGAAGACCGATTATTATGGAGGATTATTCTAGTTCTTGACTCCTTACATGAATGCACTAGAAGAGATTACGAAGTCCTTAGTAACCCTACATAAGAGACATTAAGTTAAAGGAATTTTAAATCAAGGTCAAGCAAGCCATCCCTGTTATTCTGTCACCCTCGAATTACCCGGTAGGAAGAAAGCTCTTCTTCTCAGGCTCATACGAGCTTCCTACTCGGTCGATTTTGATGTTCAATTAATAATCAATTAAGAGTCATTAAGAAAGAATTTGTGTTAGATTGGATTAATCTTGTGAATGATTTTAACTCAAGTCTAATAAAATTAAAAGACATCAATTTAGAAATAATCACCTTATTTGAGAAAGAAAGAGATAAAATTGTGAATAAATGGAAGAAATTTATTAATAGTGAAAAATTAACATTACCTTTTATGATTGGTATGAAGCGTTATCGATTTAAATGCGATGTTATAACTAAAACTCGATGGGTCAAAGAAGACAAGTCTAAGGTCTCGTCTAGTCACCCACCCTTAGAATCATCTTAATTTGATAAAAAATACTTGATGCTTGGCCCGCCCATTTAAAATCTCAAATGGAAATAATGATGATAAAAAAAATCATTGAGCAGTTAAATTTTAGTAACCAATACTTATGGCTGTAGGAGGAAAAGCAGTTTAGGCAGAGATTGAAGAAAATTTGAAGAAAATATTATTAAAAACCGAGTCAAAAATTGTTCAACCACTATTAAAACTACGAAAATAGAGAAAAATTAGGTTTACCTAATAAAGGCGTTGATCTTACGGTAGCCATTGATCGGTTATTTAAAAATTAAAAACAAAGGTGAGCAGGAAACAAGCGGTACTATTCTTTATCATCGATCAGATTAACTCGATAATGAAAGCGATAGTCGATCGATAGTCAATCGACTACCTCATCGATCTACAAGATATTCATGAGCAGTTAAATAAGTTAGCAAGTCCATAATACTAGTATGACCCGAAATTGGTATTCTAGACCAACTCCTCCGGATCTACAATTTGAAGAGAAATCTAGATAAACAATTTTACATTTCGATCTAATAAAATTTATGAATGGAATATTGATGGATTTAGTGAACAAGAAATCCTCAATAAGTTAAATCATATGTCCGTGGTAGCAAACGACTATCTAACAAAATTCAACACTCTTACTCAACGGATATTGTTGAATTATTGGCTGAGTGGATTCTGGTATTCTCGGTCTTGGTGGGAAAAACATCTCACTTTGAGGATTCTAGATTATCTATAATCCCATTTGTTCGGTTAGATCTTTGAAAGGCAATCAATTTTGATGAAACTATAGGAATAGGGCCACGATGGAGTAAATACTTTGATTTATACTATAATAAAACACTTACAGTAGGAACCCCGGTAACATCACGGAAAGAATCCACGATCGATTTAAGTAATCTCACTTGCCCCCCTCTAAGTGACTTTAGATGGTACAAAGATGTTTTACTTCTAGAGTTATGATGAGAAATAGCGATAATAAACCTTTACGGAAAGAAAAATTTGTTAATGGTTTACCATCCTTATTTGCTCACAAAGTTCGTGAAGAACTTAGTAAAGATTTAGGATATATTGATTATGATAATCTCACTTATGGTGACATAATCAGTTATATTCAAAAGATAGGATTAAAAATGTGCATTGATTTTAAGTTAGCCAAACAAGCTAGTAAAGACAAGAAAAAAGCTAAATATGAGCTTGGTACATTACTGCTGAGCAATATGGTTTACCTCTGTGGCTCCTACAGGCGAAAGCAGGCATAAACATATTGACTCTCACAAAAGTCATAAGCGTCACAAGAAAAAGCCGCGGTCATCATAAAGATAAGAATCAAGATAATTATTATAATAAGCCCAAACCCATTAATAAAAAACATAATAAAAGAACTAAAAATTTGATAAAAGTAAAATTGTATGCCACGATTGTGGGCAAAAGGTCATTATAAAAGTGAATGCAAAATAAAAGCGAAGTTGTCTCGGTTAAATATTAATGAAGAAGATCTTGAATATATATTAGAATTAATGAGAATAGAAAATGAAGTTAGTAATAATGAAGACTCTAATATTTCATATTCCTCTAATACTAACGGTGAAAATAATTGACGATAGCAAGAAGAAGTCACCATCTGTCTTTAATAATTGCAATGAAAATTGTTGCACTAAAAAGATTAATGTAATTAACAAGGATGATGAAGAGAGTTCTTTGTTAATTGACTTAATTAGTAAAATCAGCGATCTAAGTTAAAAGCCCAATACACAAAAGCAGTTAAAAGATTTATTAACTAAAAATGATAGAAAGCGATAAGTTTATTAAAGCTAAAGAGAAACCAATTTTTAGTCTTAATAAAACTTTGGAAAGATTTAAATCTCCGATTAAAGAAGTGGGTCTTTGAGAACTAAATCAAGAAGTTAATAAATTAAAGAAAGAAATTGCTAATTTAAAATAGAAGTCTCTATTCTAAGAAAAGACTTAGATAAAAAGCACGATCTTGGATCGATGATTCCTCATCCGATGATGAAGATCACGATGAACCGAGAATCATCTGGTACTAAAGATATTTCGGACTTATTTATTCAAGGTCTTTCACTAAAAAAATTAAAGACATCACCATTCGGAAATGGTATGTTTCTATTAACCTAGTTGTGGATAAAACCTTTTCAATACGACTTCTTGCCTTGGTTGATCTGGTCTTGATTTAAATTGTATCCGAGGAAGGTCTAATCCAACTAAATATTACAAAAAACCGGTGAAAAATTGAATTGATTGATGGTAGTCAAATGGAAATAAAATATAAATTACCTAAAAAGTACATATTTGTCGAGATAACATGTGTTTCAAAACATCTTTTGTTACGATTCGCAATCTTCTGAGACAAAATTATTTTGGGTTTACCATTTATATACTTATTATACCCATTTACAACTAGTAATGAAGGATTAACTTTGTAAACATTTAGGAAAGAAAATAACATTTAAATTTCTTATTAAACGAAAAGAAAGAGATTTAAAATACATTCAAGAAGAATCCATTTCTAAATCATTGAATTTAATAAAGCGTAAATCTACACATTTGAATTTCTTAAAAAGAAATCAAATATAAAAGAATTGAAGAACAACTTCAAAATGAAGAAATTGGTCAAAAATTGAGAAATTAAAACCTTCATGAAGAATAACCTTTGTTCTGATTCCCCCAATGCCTTTTGGCATAGGAAGAAACATATGGTTAGGCTTCCTTATGCTAAGGAATTCAAAGAACATTTAATTCCCACTAAGGCTAGACCTATTCAGATGAGTCATGAACAAATGGAGTTATGTAAAAATGAAATCAATGATCTCCTCAATAAAGGATTAATTAAACACAGTAAATCCCCTTGGTCTTGCTCTGCCTTTTATGTCAATAATGAAGCAGAAAAAGAAAGAGGTGTACCCCGTTTAGTTATTAATTACAAACCATTGAACAAGGTCTTAGAATGGATTAGGTACCCCCTTCCCGATAAGGGCGACCTTATCGATAGGTTAAGTAATGCCACCATTTTCGATAAATTTGACCTTAAATCGGTTTACGGCAAATTGCCATTCATCACGATGATCGATACAAAAGCGACATTCACCACTCCGTTTGGACATTATGAATGGAATGTTCAAGCATTTGGCCTAAAAATGCTCAGTGAATTTCAAAATATACTCGATGACATATTAAACCCTTTCGGCCATTTTATCGTTGTTTATATCGATGACATTCTTGTTTACTCAAAGACTATTGAAGAACACGAAAAACATTTAAAGTCGTTCTTCACTACTATTAAAGTAAATGGTCTTGTTCTTTCTCCTTCCAAATGCGACTGTTTGGTCCAGAATAAGGTTTCTTGGTCTTAATATCTTGATGGACAGTTTGACCTATTGAGCGAGCTATTCAATTCTCGACAAGTTCCCGGATAAGATAACCAATAAAACCCAGCTGCGAGAGATTTCTTGGCTCATTTGAATTATATAGGCAAGTTCTACAAGAATCTCGGGAAGATTTGCAAACCTCTTTTTTCGGCGTTTGCAAAATAATCCTCCACCTTGGTGACATTCATACCTCTGCGGTCCAACAAGTTAAAAATATGTCGAAGACATTGCCTGCCTTGGCATTTCCAATGATTCAGCGTTCAAAATTGTTGAGACCGACGCCTCGGATATTGGATTCGGAGGCATTCTTAAACAAAAATTAACATCAGATTCCCCTGAACAAATTGTTCGATTTCATTCCGGCGCATGGAATACTACACAATCAAAATATAGTACTATTAAAAAAGAAATTCTTTCATTAGTATTATGTATTAATAAATTTCAAAATGACTTATTAAATCGAAATTTCTAGTTCGCATTATTTGCAAAGTCGACCAAGTACATTTTAGTAAAAGATGTTGAAAATTTAGCCTCTAAGCATTTCTTTAGCTAGATGGCAAGCTTTATTAAGCATTTTTGATTTTGATATTGAATACATTAAAGGCAAAAATAATTCTATTCTGATTTTTTTACCGGAGAATTTATTCATACAGTCTTATCTGATCGTGAGTTTGAGAGGTTCATCCTCCTCTCAGGGTCCGGGTCGCCCTAGTGGCCCAAGTAATCATCCCAGGTACCTTAGTCCCTCACCCGATAACCCGTCTATCGGTCGAACAAATTTTACACATTAGGAACAATCCCCAAGCCATCTGATTCGACCTTAGTAAATAAACCTGAACCTATTGACCCATTCAGTAATCCAGCAAAGACCTCGTCTGCAGCTCCTAGTCACTCCTCTTCTGAGCATGTGCTCAAATGGGAAAGTTATTTGTTTCACATTGAACCCTTCATGAAACCAAAAAATGATCCAGTTAAGCTTGCTGCCCAGTTTTTCCCTCCTGGTTGGCATTTTCCTCCAGCCGCTCCTTATAAGTCTCTTGTTTATTATAAGGACATTCTCCTTGAAACTGAGTCAGTAAATATTAAACCAATTTATGCAAACAATGATAAATCAAAAGTTCTTTATCATTCTTTGTATATTAAACAATTCCTTCAGATTTCTGATTGGGGAAAACATCCCTCCGATCTAATGGATCTCTCTAATCATAGTTATCCTTTTTGCTTTTATGATTATATTGAAGCACTTTGGTATAAGGTTCTCCTTCATCGAGCGAGACCCATAGTCATTCTGGTTTATTCGGTTCGACCATAAATTCAAAAGTCCAATCCCTTATTGGTTCGTCTCTATGGTGGTATAGGCATGGATCTACCTATGACCTCCTTCACGACCCCCCTTAAGGTTCAAGTTACCCATTTTGCTAATAATAGTAAAGCGAGATCAAGGAATGAGAACATTCCTCTCACTCTCCTCTTCATCGGTAAATATAAGGTTCCATGGATCCTTAAATGGCAATCTGGTATTTCTCAGCCCTCTGTTGCTAGTAATTGGCGATCATGTTGATCCACTCCCTCGACTTTCCGCTTTTTTCTACATCAAGTGGTGGGATAAGTTCGATGTTATGAGAATCATTGGTCAGGTTCAACAAGAATTTCCTGTTGCTCCTATTCCAGTTCCAGTCATCTCCCCAGTCACTCAGGCTAAGGATTCTAAAGCCATTTCTTTAGATCCCTCTTCCTCAAGTCAGAAAAAGATTTCAAAAGAATCAAAGTCAAAAACCGGTCCCTGAGGATCCTCACATTTCGTAGCATATCGATTTCAAAGATTGCTCGGTAGTGAGTTAAAACTTATTGCCCAAGCCCTCAATAAAAGAATTGATGAGTTACGAAGAAGCCTCTAGGCATTCCTCGACTTCTTCCCAAAATGACTCGATTAGCGATTTGCGGAGAAGATGATGGTGCATACGACCCCCTATGGCACCATCAACCTTCAGGATGCTCAGGACCCATTTGCACGACATTCTCTTGAACGACCGATTCTTGTTCACTGCCCGACAACCGATCCAACATTGATTAGCTTGACACACTGCTTCGTGACCCGATCGATCATTTGTTCGGCACTGCTTTCCGTGACCCGATTCTTATTCGATCGATCAACATTATTCGGCACTGCTCGTGACGATTCTTGCTTTCGATCGACCGGTAGAAAATAGCTCAACAGTAAAAAGTGGCTCTTTTCCACCGAAAGCGGAGTCAAGTCAAAAGTTGAAGACAGTCAAAAGTTAGCACTATTCATCAACAGTTGCTTGTCTGTACTTTTACTTTTGCTTTTACTTTAGTAAATCACTTTTACTTAAGTAAAATGTTTATATATATATATATATATATATATATATATATATATATATATATCTGATCCGATCTCTTGCGGACAAAAATCACGAACTAAGAAAGCGGCCAAGGAAAAAAAATAAACACGAGGTCTAAAAAAGGAGAAAATGTAAAGCAGGCGGGTCACAAATTAAAAGGAAAGAAGTATCTCTCTCACTCTTCCCTCTCTCTCCTTTAGCGTTTCTGTTTTCTTCCTCACACAGAAAAGAAACGCGAAGGCAAATCGGAAAGGCAAGAAGTGTATTGGTGATTTTGTGCTCGTTACATTGCAAATCGAGCGGAGGTTCTACAAAATGTAATCGAAAGGTAAAGATTGCTACTTAATTTTGTAATTTCTATTTTGGGGTTTGTTTTGATACAAAGATCTAGGGTTTGTTTTGCTACAAAGATCTAGGGTTTGTTGTGACACCCCGAAATCCAGTCTATCTTCACACCCGGATTCCGTACATCACGAGTACATCATTCATCCAACATACATCATTATATAATGCAATATAATGACATACACTCTCAAATCCCAGGTTTTGGAACCTTATGACCTCTTTTATTACAAATAATGATAATTATATTATTTATTTCATCTTACAAGAGTGACTTTTATCTGCCACCAAGGATACATAATAGTTCATTAAACTAGTCTATGGTTCAGTTTTATCTTTCTACATTACAAGTCTTCACTTGATCTTCTCGCTACCTTCACACTCTGAATGACAATTCATCTGGAGACCGTCAGCTTGATCTCTACGGGATCCTTAAGTTCTTCTAACCTTGATTGTTGAAAATTGTTTTTCATTTAAAGCAATTGTGAACATTCAATTGCCCAGCAAGTCATAACAGTTGAACAAACAACTTCAGAATTTAAAACATTTCTTTAGAACTTCTATAACTGAATAAAGGTTATGAAGTAGCTTGAATAATAGGAATAGTCTCGATTCCTATCATCTTAAAACATCAATTATTTTCACTTTGAAATACTTTCATCCCTCTACCTTTTCATACACATCACATCGGAAAGAATCATTATACAGACTTAACAATAACGGTTCATGTATAAACAGAACATACTTGTATTGAACAGCTCAATCATGGAACAATTCATATCATAGAAACACCGAAGTGTTCAAATTGTGGCTCAAGGCCTCATACATTCTAACACCTTGTACAAATATCACACATTCGCATATAGACAGAACTTCTTAAGTACAACATCTGAGAAGTTTAAGAAACTAGCATTCATGTAATATGAATGAAGTTAGGAAACTTGCCTTACACCCAGCTACAGCTTACACCGAACTGTTCATTTCAATTCCTATATAACACATAAGGAGAAAACATAAACACCAATTAGTCATAAATTGAACTTACGCATTGGGTTACTTAGCTTTACTTCTTAGGATTCGCGTTCTTGCAATAAAAGTTACGCGACTAACTTCCTTTACCAGTTTACGGCTTTATGACATACGGAGATGTCTTACTCATACGTTCCTCATCTTGGATGATTTATATACTTATCTTATTCTTATAACTTCTCTAGGACTCAGTACATATCGCGTCTCTACTAGTAGTCCATATGGTACTCTGAGTGGTTTCCCATAAACAACCAACAAACAAGTTCCCATCTCATCTACACTACCATCACAGTGAGTTAGATCGGTTGCCAGTTTTGTATATACCTTTACTCTCTGAAGGAATTGTTTAGCCCAGCTCCCATATGTCAACCATCAAAGCTTACGATTGTACCACAACCTAACTTCTCTTAACTTATATGAACTATTAAACTATAATGTTTGATTAAGTCAATTTCTTATTCCTTACGGCTTTCTGACAACTAAATGTCATCCCTCCGGATTCATTGTTTATCGAATTACATTCGGCTTTCATTAATCTTATTACCGTTTGTTATGACTTTCTTGATAATTCATATACTATTTAATACTTCCATTATCCATTATATGAACCCCATGTTCATTTCTCGTTCTTAGTGTCAAAGCCATACCGATCATTATATGCTAAGACCAAGCGTCCATCGCAACGACGTTGCGTTCACAGCGTCTATACGCTTCACACTTCTCTCTCATTATCATGATATAACATCGAAATGTTATTCATTAACCTCGTCACTCAATGTCTAAGGAATCACAACCATAGCAATTCATCACGTTCGTTCATCCCGACTAGGGTCCCCGGATATCGGTTACGTAACCCGCAATTATATTCTTTGTCATTTAATTATGTTTAATCTACACGTTCAACCTTTAATAAAGGTTTACATCACTTGATTAAGTGTTACATTAGTTGAATATTATGTTCATATTTCTTTCTTGCACATCCTCCAGTAACTGAGAACTAAAAATCTCATTTATGGGCATTACTCGCACTTGCCGTGATGCAGTGCCATCCTTCCATCTCTCTCTCTCACATTGCTACATGACCTACTCTCTCTCCTCTTCCGGATCGTGGCGTTACTGGCGCCTAAATTGTACTACGGTTCGTATTGCAGTGAACTCTCATGATTTGCTCGAACATCTTTATTATGTACATACGGCTCAATGCCGAGCATAAAACCTAGAAAATTTTTCTAAGTCTTTTACAAGCTTGAGATGCTGATTTCAAAATCTCATAACTTCTTCGTTATAACTCGGAACGAGGTCGTTCCAAAGCCATTTTCTTCCTTACCTTACGTACTTCGATTACCCACAGACAAAATTTTGTTCTAAATTCGTTAACATGCCGTTAAATTGGCTTAATCTTCACTCTTCGTTCATTTTTACGTTATTAACGCTCTTCGTTTGTTCGTGCGTAATTCGATCATTCGAACTCGAAACTCATTCGTTCTTGAGTCCACGACTCATGTTTTCTATGTTCTCTTACATTCTTATGAAACCCTACACATTCGGGTTCATTTACTAACTTTCTAATTCTCGTTTGACTTTTAGGAAATTTTCGCCATAACTTCGTTATAGCTAAGTTTTAATCCGTTCTTCATGAAGGTTTCTACCGTTCCTAACCAAGCAATATGCATCAAACTTATACGCAATGGTTTTAAACTTGTCCATCAACAACAATTATACTACGATGGTTTTAAATTTGTCCATCAACAACGTTCTTCGTGTTCTTCGCGTGTTCTTCGTGTTCTTCGTTCGTTTTTCGTTTTAATCGCTATTTTGGATTACGATTCCACTTTTTATTGGAATTTGATGTTATAGAACATTATTCCTTATTTATTTCACCTACTTATTCATATAATTCACTCGGATCATTCAAATTCGCTACGAATATTATACTTCCTTAAGAAATTTATAAACTAAATTTCTAAGTTCTTATTTCTTCTTTTCTCATGATTTCAACCATATGAAATCATTCCAATCTTCTTTTATTCCTTAATCTCGTTAAGCTATGTTTTGACATAGAAATCTTAAAGAAAATATTAGAAGAAACTATGGCTCGGATTACCGTTCTTCTTTAATCCTCCCCCTTTATACAAAGCTGACGATTTGCAAGTTTTGTTATTTCACGAACACTTTCGATCCGATCAATCTTGCTCAAGCTCTTCCTCCTCCCTCTCCATCTGAATCCTCTCTCTCTCTCTAGTGTAGGATTTTTAAAATCTCATTTAAATGAAATCTAGCTTCCTATTTATAGATTTTCCAAAGCTAGGGCAAAATAGTCATTTCGCACCCCAAACCTCCTTACTATTTATTACCTAAGCACTAAGTTTACTTAGCTCTTAAGTTTACTTAATCCTTAAGTTTACTTAATACTTAAGTCTACTACTTCCACCTCCTTAGTTAACCTCCTTACTATTCCCGTGGCTTCTCTTGGAAGCTTCGTGCTTCCGTCTTTCGGGTTTCGTCCGATAATTCAAAAACCTCGATTCTCAGAATCCAAATATTTTGAATATTCCATCACTTCTCAAAATTAAACGTAATCAATAACTTCTCGGAATTTCAAAATAAATCTCCAAGCAGAAACGGATGAATAGTGCCTATTTCGTCTTTTTCCCCGAAAATATTTTGTTCCCGGAAAACTTTCATTTTCATCTTGAAAATTCTTATTCGCTCAATCTAGCTCGTAGCCAGAATACTCCTGATTTATAATCATCCTAGGTTATAGAACGATTCATAAACACATAACACAGAATAATATTAATAAGAATTCATTTTATTAATAACTAATTCTTTAAACCTAAATTCTGGACAACCAGAATTTCCAGGTCGTCACACTCTTCCCCACTTATAAAAATTCCGTCCTCAGAATTTCTTAAAACCACACCCTTACCCGGGTCATCACATTCACCCCTTCTTCACAGAATTTCGTCCTTGAAATTTTAGCCTACCTTTCTTCTCAACTTCTCTTCAATGGAGTTCTTATCTTTCCCTCATTCCTAACCCCCATAACCTATCAAGAATCATGAAGCAGAAGGAATAACGAGGAATATAAAATTTCCCCTTAAAACGTTTCATACTTTTGCTGAGGGGTCAAATCGACCATGAACTCTTACTGGGTTAACCAACATTTCTCCGTAAGCCCTTCTTTAACGGTTAGTTTACAATCACAAAGAAAGTAACTACCTCTTCCATGTTCTCCTCAGACTATTCATTAGATTCCACACCAAAACAATTTGGTTTGGCACAAGTTCACAAAGAAAGCTCAATGACATACCATTTGTCTAGCCGAATCAAATAGCTTAGACCATACCAATAAATTGGATATCAACTCGAAACATTCATCTAGTCAACTCAATTGACATCGACTACTTTTTTAAATTCTTTTCGCAATACATCAAAACGGATTATGACGTCATGATACCGTACTTTTTACAGTACATTGAGGACTTTGTCAGTTTGTGACTTCGTCATTATACATCATACCATAGTGGGTTGTTGATCCTAAGATCACATCAAACACCAGGTTCAATGATATTAACAACTCCATCGTTTTACCACCCTTGCATCGAATGCACAGATGATATAAAATTCATTTTGAATATTTTAAATCAATTTCTGTCTAGCCGAAGCAATTAGCATAGACATACCAAGAATATCTCTTTCAAAATACGTTGGTTCCAAAAGTTGAACCAATCCTTTCCTTTTCAAAATGTACATATCCGTACGAGTTCAATAAAGTTCGAAATCTAGCATAACTAGATGACTTGGAATATCCTATTTCCACATCTTCCTTCATTTCCTTACTGTGACAATACTTAATCTTCTCTAGCACCTTCAATACTAAGCCTATTGAAACAACTCATTTTCAGTCTAAACATTCCTATATCTTAGTACAGTCCATCAACTTACCACACATTATGAGTTAAGAAACTTTCCACAATAATATGAGTTTAAGAACTGTCCAGACAGACCATAGGCGTCCATTCGCTGACACAGTAAAAAAATATACCATATTATTATGAGTCACGAACTTATCATAAGTATGAGTTTCAAGAACTCGCACCTACCTTATCGTTCTCTACCTACTAAGTATATACATGAGAAAAGATTCACCTTCTCGCCATATACATCTTGATAGCGCAACCAATTCCAATGATTATCCCTATAATAAGCTAAGCAGTTGTTACACCAAGCACAAACCTCTGCCCATAACAAAGGTTCATACAACTTAGCTATTACATGAGTCCTCAATTGAAATTTTACAACTTCTAAATCTCTCTCTACTTAATACGAATTTTCTTTAATTCATATACTATCCTTCATTACTTAATCTCAGTTCTTCTTCCCGTACTACTTCATAGTACCTTTCATTCATAGCCATAGCTATAAATCATTCATCGTTTAACAACCCATCCGATACTATGAGTCACTATGATCACGTGGTGATCTTCTTATCATTCTCTCTACGATTATAGTCTTAGGTACTCCTACCTAAGGTTTATAACCTATCAGCTCTGATACCAACTTGTGACGCCCCGAAATCCGGTCTATCTTCACACCTGGATTCCGTACATCATGAGTACATCATTCATCCAACATACATCATTATATAATGTAATATAACGACATACACTCTCAAATCCCAGGTTCTGGAACCTTATGACCTCTTTTATTACAAATAATGATAATTACATTATTTATTTCATCTTACAAGAGTGACTTTTATCTGCGACCAAGGATACATAATAGTTTATTAAACTAGTCTATGGTTCAGTTTTATCTTTCTACATTACAAGTCTTCACGTTATCTTCTCGCTACCTTCACACTCTGAATGACAATTCATCTGGAGACCGTCAGCTTGATATCTACGGGATCCTTAAGTTCTTCTAACCTTGATTGCTGAAAATTGTTTTTCATTTAAAGAAAGTGTGAGCATTCAATTCCCCAGCAAGTTATAACAGTTGAACAAACAACTTCAGAATTTAAAACATTTCTTTAGAACTTCTATAACTGAATAAAGGTTATGAAGTAGCTTGAATAATAGGAATAGTCTCGATTCCTATCATCTTAAAACATCAATTATTTTCACTTTGAAATACTTTCATCCCTCTACCTTTTTCATACACATCATGTCTGGCTAGAATCATTAGCACAGACTTAACAATAACGGTTCATGTATAAACAGAACATACTTGTATTGAACAGCTCAATCACAGAACAATTCATATCATAGAAACACCGAAGTGTTCACATTGTGGCACAAGGCCGCATATGTTCTACCACCTTGTACAAATATCACACATTTGCACATAGACAGAACTTCTCAAGTTCAACATTTTAGAAGTTTAGAAAACTAGAATTCATTTAGAATATGAATGAAGTTAGGAAACTTGCCTTACGCACAGCTACAACTTACGCTGAACTGCTCATTTCAATTCCTATATAACACATAAGGAGAAAACATAAACACCAATTAGTCATAAATTGAACTAACACATTGGTTTACTTAGATTTACTTCTTAGGGTTCGCGTTCTTACAATAAAAGTTACGCGACTAACTTCCTTTACCAGTTTACGGCTTCATGACATACGGAGATGTCTTACTCATACGTTTCTCATCTTGGATGATTTATATACTTATCTTATTCTTATAACTTCTCTAGGACTCAACACACATCGCGTCTCTACTAGTAGTCCATATGGTACTCTGAGTGGTTTCCCACAAACAACCAACAAACAAGTTCCCGTCTCATCTACACTGCCATCACAGTGAGTTAGATTGGTTGCCAGTTTTGTATATACCTTCACTCTCTGAAGGAATTGTTTAGCCCAGCTCCCATATGTCAACCATCAAAGGTTACCATTGTACCACAACCTAACTTCTCTTAACTTATACGAACTATTAAACTATAATGTTTGATTAAGTCAATTTCTTATTCCTTACGACTTTCTGACAACTAAATGTCATCCCTCCGGATTCATTGTTTATTGAATTACATTCGGCTTTCATTAATCTTATTACCGTTTGTTACGGCTTTCTTGATAATTCATATACTATTTAATACTTTCGTTATCCATTATATGAACCCCATGTTCATTTCTCGTTCTTAGTGTTAAAGCCATACCGATCATTGTATGCTAAGACCAAGCGTCCATCGCAACAACGTTGCGTTCACAGCGTCTATACGCTTCACACTTATCTCTCATTATCATGATATAACATCGAAATGTTATTCATTACCCTCGTCACTCAACTTCTAATGAATCACAACCATAACAATTCATCACGTTCGTTCATCCTGACTAGGGTCCCCGGATATCGGTTACGTAACCCGCGATTATATTCTTTGCCATTTATTTATGTTTAATCTACACGTTCAACATTTAATAAAGGTTTACATCACTTGATTAAGTGTTACATTAGTTGAATATTATGTTCATATTTCTTTCTTGCACATCCTCCAGTAACTGAGAACTAAAAATCTCATTTATGGGCATTACTCTGCACCGGCGGTGCGGTGCCATCCTTCCCTCTCTCTCTCGTATTTGGTGTGACCTACTTCTCTCTCTCTCTCTTCCGGGATGGCATTTGCCATTCCTAAATTATACTACGGTTTGTCTTTGCATGGCGAACTCTCGTAGTTTGCTCGGACACTATTATATTGCATATACCGGTCTCTATAAGCACAACTTCATACTTGGCCAGAAGCATAAAACCTAGAAAATTTTTCTAAGTCTTTTACAAGCTTGAGACGCTGATTTCAAAATCTCATAACTTCTTCGTTATAACTCGGAACGAGGTCGTTCCAAAGCCATTTTCTTCCTTACCTTACGTACTTCGATTACCCATAGACAAAATTTCATTATGAATTCGTTAACATGCCGTTCAATTGGCTTAATCTTCACTCTTCGTTCATTTTTACGTTATTAACGCTCTTCGTTTGTTCGTTCGTAATTTGATCATTCGAACTTGGAACTCGTTCGTTCTTGAGTCCACGACTCATTTTTTCTATGTTCTCTTACATTCTTATGAAACCCTACACATTCGGGTTCATTTACTAACTTTTTAATTCTCGTTTGACTTTTACAAAATTTTCGCCATTACTTCGTTATAGCTAAGTTTTAATCCATTCTTCATGAACGTTTCTACCGTTCCTAACCAAGCAATATGCATCAAACTTATACGCGATGGTTTTAAACTTTTCCATCAACAACAATTATACTACGATGGTTTTAAATTTGTTCATCAACAACGTTCTTCGTGTTCTTCGCGTGTTCTTCGTGTTCTTCGTCCGTTCTTCGTTTTAATCGATATTTTGGATTACGATTCCACTTTTTATTGGAATTTGATGTTATAGAACATTATTCCTTATTTATTTCACCTACTTATTCATATAATCCACTCGGATCGTTCAAATTCGCTACGAATATTATACTCCCTTAAGAAATTTATAAACCAAATTTCTAAGTTCTTATTTCTTCTTTTCTCATGATTTCAACCATATGAAATCATTCCAATCTTCTTTTATTCCTTAATCTCATTAAGCTATCTTTTTGACATAGAAATCTTAAAGAAAATATTAGAAGAAACTATGGCTCTTCCTCATCCCTCTCCATCCGAATCCTTTCTCTCTCTCTCTCTCTCTAGTATAGGATTTTCAAAATCTCATTTAAATGAAATCTAGCTTCCTATTTATAGATTTTCCAAAGCTAGGGCAAAATAGTCATTTTGCACCCCAAACCTCCTTACTATTTATTACTTAAGCACTAAGTTTAGTTAGCTCTTAAGTTTACTTAATACTTAAGTCTACTACTTCCACCTCCACCTCCTTAGTTAACCTCCTTACTATTCCCGTGGCTTCTCCCGGAAGCTTCGTGCTTCCGTCTTTCGGGTTTCGTCCGATAATCCAAAAACCGCGATTCTTCGAATCCAAATATTTTTGAATATTCCATCACTTCTCAAAATTAAACGTAATCAATAACTTCTCGGAATTTCAAAATAAATCTCCGAGCAGAAACGGATGAATAGTGCCTATTTCGTCTTTTTCCCCAAAAATATTTTGTTCCTGGAAAACTTTCATTTTCGTCTTGAAAATTCTTATTCGCTCAATCTAGCTCGTAGCCAGAATACTCCCGATTTATAATCATCCTAGGTTATAGAACGATTAATAAACACATAACACAGAATAATATTAATAAGAATTCATTTTATTAATAACTAATTCTTTAAACCTAAATTCTGGACAACCCGAATTTCTGGGTCGTCACATTTGTTTTGGGGGGAAGTGTATTGGTGATTTTGTGCTCTATTATTAATACATCTTCAACGGCCCTAAATTGATTATTAACAGAAGAACATATATTAGAGGAAGAGAGATACAACTCAACTTATGAATCATCTTCTCTATCAGATGTCTGAAAAACTGAGACATATTAATAATGAAATCGGCTCAAGTAAATCAAGGTGCTTTGTCTTGTTGCCTTTAGGTGGCTCAAAGTGAATATTTTATAGCTTACTAAAGGCACCTATAACATTTTTACTTTTTATACTTCAAAAGTTATTTTGAGTATTCTAAAGCAATGCTTAATGACTCTTAGGCAGAGAGTAAAATACTTATGAGAGAGAGAGAACAAGAGAGTCCTGACGATGCTTGAGGTAGCGGAAGAACAAATTATGGTAAATGGATATAGTCAATTAGGACGTGATAACTTTTCTTTAACAGTAAATATATACCTGCAGCCTAATTTGGTAAATATTGAACAAACATGATTCATGTAGCCCATCCCTTATAGTTGGGACACAGTTTTGTAGAGATAAGTTGAGAATAGAATATTAATGGAGTCCAAGTTTCTATAAATTTGTAAATTTAGTTCATGCAGATCCACAAAATAGTCAACAATGCTGGTCTCAAGTGATATAACTTTTGTTCTAAACTTTGATGGCTTAAAATGGATTTAATTCTCTAACAAATGATTGCTACTCTGTTTTACTTCACCAATTCCCTATTTGTATTATTTCTTCATATATTCTCTTAAAAATGAAAAACTATAGTGCATTTGCTACAAAACTTTAATGCACAACACCTTGACCTTGTCCTCATGGTCTCAACTTGAAAGCCTTGAGAAAGAGTTGTTTCAAACAACTATTGTACAAAGTTTTAATTTTTTTTCTAAGTTACCCTGGGTAAGGGGAAATGGTAAATTGTAACACAAAATGGTATACTAAAAATAGTCCAAATTATATGAGACCTGTTTGTTGTTGTTTGAGATCATGTTATTGTTGGATGCTAACATTTGACTTGGCTGGTTCTCTTCAGTATTCATGTGTAAGTAGATAATTCTGAAGTACTGCATTCCAAACAAAACCTTCTAAAATGGATGTAACAAAGAATTGTTGGCTTAAATTTCTCCCTCCTCTTCTATCTTTAACTCCAATCATTCTCCTTGTTTCACTTTAAATTTTTTTGCAAATTTTCTACCCAATCTTGTGAGGGACCGAGCTTTATAGTCAGTTTTGCATGTCATATATTGTTTTTTGAATTAGGCAATATGGGATGAAGTTGGAGAGCCTGACAGCGAAAGGGACAAAATGCTTCTTCAACTTGAACAAGAATGTCTGGAGGCATATAGAAGAAAAGTGGATCAGGCAAGCCATTGGGAGAAAAGTGGAGCCAGGTTGAGGCAAGCAGTAGCTAATTCTGAAGCCGAAATTGCATTCATTTGTGCTGCATTGGAAGAGAGACCAGTACGCATGAGGCAGGTTAGTAAAAAGGAAACTAAATCCTAGTTCAATTCTGTTTTGCATTTGGATTTTTATTTTGTTTGCAAGTTGTCAAATTGGTTTTGTGCCAGCAGGTTGAACAGAGTACTGGAAGCTTGAAGAAAAAGCTTGAAGCAATCATGCCGGAACTAGATGAGATGCGGAAGAGAAAATTTGAGAGGAGCAATGCTGAGATTTTGGAATGGACCTTCTTCCTGTTTTAATTCAGGTTATATACTGATGTTGTTGCTGTTGCTGGGCTACTGCTGCTGTTACTGGGCTACTACTCCTGTTATTTGATTCATTTGTAATCATGTTATCTTAGCACTCTTTATGTCTTTCGTGTCAATCTTTAATTTTGGATTTCTAGTTATGTAAGGAGGTCTTTCGTGTCAATCTTTAAGTTAGGATTTCTAGTTGTGTAAGGAAATTACGTACTTGAATAGTGGCTTTTCATAGTATAAATGGTTATGCTATTAAACAAAGTTGAATGTGTCTTATCATAAAAGTATTCATAATAAACCGCGGAGATATGGACAGAAGCCAAGTTGTAATGAATATTGTTTAGTTCGAAAGATTTATACAGGTGGTCCGGAAAAGCAACTAAACAAGTTCACTATAATATTTTTGTGATTAGCAGTACTGTGCCAGCCGCTCAGATACAACTCCACCTGCTTCTATGGCTGAAATAGAGATAAAATAGCAATCCTTTTAAAAAGAATATCCAAAACAACAATAGCCATGCTCGGGCAATTGGAAAATAAGCATAATACAAGTTTTTGATAACTAATTGGAAAAGAAGAATATATCACATGCTGGATGTAAGCCTCACCAGCTAAAGTAAACTACTGTACAACATCATTTATATACATAGTTTGGATTTTCTCTCGAGCAAAAAAAATGCATAAGCCTACAGCTAATTTGTACAATCAATATCCTATTAGCCTAAAATATTCATTTCCTTCGAATCATTGAGAAAATGGAAACAATCAAATCAAAAACAATGAGCAAATAATATTATCCCATCACAACCTGCCATAATCATTATTTCTAGAACGACCACTTTCCTCATTTCTGCCCCTTCCTCTGCCATCTCTCCCACTATCCGCTTGCTGTGGTTTAGGTAGGTATAAGGGTTTAATTATGTGCATGACGCCTGAAATGGCTTGTAGTAATGCTTCCAATCATATCTGGTGGGATCAATTTCATCCAACTGATGTTGTGAATGCAATCCTGACAGACAATGTGTGGTCTGGTCTGCACGCTACAATGTGCTACCCCATGAACTTGCAAGAAATTAAAGGTTGGTACTATCTGGTAATCCCGTACGAATGTAATTCTGAATCATTAACATCAGTATTCAACACAAAGCTTAGAAATGCTTGAGTTATTTCCCTTCAATATGGAAGTTCGTTTCATTAATCACTTCGATATATCATAATATCAAAGAAAATCAAATTCAACTGCAATATGTTACGCTTTATGTCAAACAAATCAAACAACTGCAATAAATGGATAATTACAAAAAGTTTATATTTAGGGAATACAAGATCATAAGGACTTTCAATCATTAGACAGTTAAGAAATATCGCAAATGCAGCATGATCCATTTAGTATTGAAGTATGTAAAACTATTGATTGATTCTGCTGCTAGTCTATAGAAAAGTTAAAAATGTACCGTTCCTGCTTAAAATAACAAACTACTCCATATTTGTCAAATATGAAGCTAAATGTGCCTTAAACATTGATTTAAGAATCACTATAAAGATCAAGACAACCTAAATGTGCCTTAATTTAATGAAAGCATATGATTCATTGCATAAGGACTACTTAAGAAACTACCCATTTTCTTATCAATTATCTACAAGTACTGGATATCTCCTTACCATACATGTCATCTTCTGCAATCTATTGGGTAAAATGGCAGTAGGGTACAAACCCTAGATTTTTACACAATTAATAGACTATAATTTAGCCAATTACAATTATAATTTACAATTTCCTAAGATTTTCCCTCTCATCATTCTTCCTCGAGGCCAAGAAATCTCCTCTTTTTTACACACCCAAAATTTAACTCTCTAGTCTCTCCTTTTAGCTTTCAAAGCCAATCTCATAAATTAATCTTTAGGAAATTAAGAGCAAATGGAAAGAGGAGCTATGTATTCTGCGGTCAAGTATAGTGAGCACAAAATACAAACTACGACGACGGAAGGTATCTCCGAAAAGAAGACGAAGATGACCGAACTGAATACCGGTGGGCCACGAGTTGTACAAATATCTGTTATCGACGCCGACGCCGACGCCACTGACTCTCCCAGCGACGAAGATGAGACACTCTTTAAGGGTCAAAAAGTAAAAAACAAACCCTAGATTTTTAACGCGACAAACAAAATTAGAAATGTGTTATACGAAAAAGAGAAGAAGAAAGGGGAGGGAGGAGGTGCCTTGGAAGAAAAGGAGTATATATATATATATATATATATATATATATATATATATATATATATATATATATATATATATATATATATATATATATATATATAGCATGTGTGTGTTGGATATATATGATATATGTGGGTGTGGGTGCAATGTCATGCCAGTATAAGGCATGTATATATATATATATATATATATATATATATATATATATATATATTATATTTGATTTAAAGTTTTCGTTTTATTAGAATATTTTATTGCATAGTGCTGCATAGTAAATCAAAATTTTTTTCGTTTTTTACAGTGAAGAATTCGTCAATTCCTCTTTATGCGATCAAGTGATTTCCAAATTCAAATAGTTTCCTTTTCATTCTGCTATAAATAGGATGCTTAGTTAGAATTGAAAATCACACCAGAATCAGAGAATTCTTCTTCTATAATATTGAGCGTATTTCTTTCGAGTTTTAGGAAGCTTTGATTGTAGAAAACAATAAAAGTTTTTTTCAAGAATATATCCGCTATACTAGTTGGAATACACTTCTTTTTGATCAGTTAATGGGTATTATTTCTTTCGTATTCATGAAGAGAATTATTTTCTTTCAATACTCATCAGGGGTATTATTTATTTCATATTCTGAAGAGATATTATTTTTCGTATTCGTATAAATATTATTTCGTGCAATATTCGCAAGAAATATTATTTTCATTTAATACTCGTAAGGAATATTATATTCGTTCAATATTCGAAAGGAATATTATTTTTATTTAATATTCGTAAGGGATATTATTTTTGTTCAGTATTCGTATAAAATAATATTTTCTTCCATACTCTGTAGTATGTAAGTAATATTATTTCATTTCAGATTTCGAATTCTATACTCATTTTGTTAAAGTTTTGGTTTCGTTACTCCATGAAATTAGTAGAATATCCTTGATATTTGCGCTTCATCCAGTATCTTTTCATAAAAATATTGTTCTGAGCATTCTTGATCAGTTTTAACTTTTTCATGCCGGGGTACTATTCACGGGGTTACAATTCCCGAAGTTACTATTCACGTGTACTATTCACTCGGTTACTATTCACCCGGGGCACTATTCATGATAAAAATTGATTCATTTTCGGTCCAAATCATTTTACTCCACAAAGCAGTATCATGTTGACAATTTGAACGTTATTAAATTCTGGATAAATTAAATTATAAATCTTTTAAATTTATCCTTGAACTTGTTTTATTGAATTCATATATCATTGTCATCATCCTCATGTTTATATTATGTTGAAAGTCATATGTGGCCGTAGTGCATAGATGGAATTGGTATGATTATGACCAGGGATTATTCGATATAATCATGGCCGTAATGTTACAAATGATGTGGTAAAAGTCCTCATTGGCCCGTAGTGCATTGATGGACAATTTTTGGTATGATTATGGCCATAGATTCTTTTCGGTCAAGGGTTCAAAGATGAATTATTTTATGGCATGATCATGACCGTTGATGAAAACACGATTATCCTTGGCTCGTAGTGCATGGATAATTCATGGTCGTGATACTAAAGAATATCTTTGGCCCGTAGTGCAGGGATAATTCGATGATGTGGGTTATTTATTAAGCTGAGTCTCCGCAATATAATTGATGATAAATCTTTTAAATCATAGAAGATAGTAGATTTTATGCTCTACTTTACTCTTCTAATGAATTGTTTATTCCACTGCAGTTGTTGATCTAAAACTTATTGTCTATTATATTCTATCAGTTATTATATTATTGAAGGCTAAGGATAATTTATTCTGCATTACCTTAGTCATAATATTTCTTACTGGGCTAGTTGAGCTCACCCTTTCTTTCACTGTTTTCTTCAGGAAATGAGAATATAGATGGGACTAGTCGGGGAATGGATTGACTGTCCAGATGGTTGCATTAGTAGTTCTCACTATTCTGTGAAATAGTGTGATAATAATTGTAATAATATTGAATTTGAGTTTGTATATTGTCTAGAAGACAATATTCGTGTTGAAACTCCCAACTTATATTTTGTCGTACTTTACACGACAGTTGTATAATTAAGTTGTATTTAAATTTTGTACCACGTATTTGGCGACTCAGAATGGGTGATGTATACCTATTTTGGGGGCGTCACATTTCATCTTACAAGAGTGACTTTTATCCGCCACCAAGGATACATAACAGTTCATTACACTAGTTTATATTTCAATTTCCTCTTTCTACATTACAAGTCTTCACTTGATCTTCTCGTTCATTCACATTCTGAATGTCACTTCATCTGGATACCTTTAGCTTGATCTCTACGGGATCCTTAAGTTCTTCTAACATCGATCGCTGAAAACGTTTTTCATTTAAAGCAAGTGTGAGCATTCAATTGCCCAACAAGTCATAACAGTTGAATACATAACTTCAAGAGTTTAAACGTTCCTTTAGAACTTCGATAACCGAACAAAGGTTATGAAGCAGCTTGAATAATAGGAATAGTCTCGATTCCTATCATCTTAAAACATCAGTCACTTTCACTTTATTCCTCTACCTTTTTCATACACATCATGTCTGGCTAGAATCATTAGTACAGACTTAACAATAATGGTTCATGTATAAATAGAACATACTTGTATTGAATAGCTCAATCACATAACAATTCATATCATAGAAACACCGAAGTGTTCACATTGTGGCACAAGGCCGCATACGTTCTACCACCTTGTACAAATATCACACATTTGCACATAGACAGAACTTCTCAAGTTCAACATTTTAGAAGTTTAGGAAACTAGAATTCATTTAGAATATGAATGAAGTTAGGAAACTTGCCTTCTTACGCACTTCTGACTTACTTTGAGCGCGCTCATTCCAATTCCTATATAACACATAAGGAGAAAACATAAACACCAATTAGTCATATATTGAACCTACACATTGGTTTACTTAGCTTTACTTTTTTAGGGATCGTGTTCTTTGTAATATAAGTTTACGTGACTAACTTCCTTTACCAGTTTACGATTTTATAACATACAGAGATGTCTTACTCATACGTTCATCATCTTGGATGATTTATATTCTTATCTTCTTCTTATAACTTCTATAGGACTCAACGCACATCGCGTCTATGCTAGTAGTCCATATGGTACTGTGAGTGGTTTCCCATAAACAACCAACAAACAAATTTCCATCTCATCTACACTGCCATCACAGTGAGTTAGATCAGTTGCCAGTTTCGTATATACCTTCGCTCTTTGATGGAATTGTTTAGCCCAGCTCCCATATGTCAACCATCAAAGGTTACGATTGTACCACAAACTAACTTATCGTAACTTATCTGAACCACTAACTATAACGTTCGTTAAGTCACTTTCTTATTCCTTACGGCTTTCTGGTAACGAAATGACATACCTCGAGATTCATTCTTATACGACTCACCTTCGACTTTCATTAATCTTATTACCGTTCATTACGGCTTTCTTAATACCATCCGTATCTTACTTAATACTTTCGTTATCCATTACTTGAACCCTATGTTCATTAGTCATTCTAAATGTCGAAGCCATACCGTTCGTTGTATGCTAAGGCCACTCGTTTATTGCAACAACGTTGCGTACACTGCGTCTATACGCTTCACATTTATCTCACATTACCACAACATAACATCAAAATGTTATTCATTACCTTCGTCTCTCAACGTTAAGGAATCACAACCATAGCAATCCATCATGTTTCCTTCATCGCGACTACGGTCCCCGGACATCGATTACGTAACCCGCATTTATATTCTTTGTCTTTTAATCTCATTTAATCTTTCTGTTCAACCTGCATTTAAGGTTTAATTTACTTGTTCAAGTGTTACATTAGTTGGACATTATGTTCTTTATCTTCCCTTACATTTCCCCCAAAAGCTGAGTAGTTAAAAACATTTCTCTGGCTTTTTTCCTACACTAAGCTTATGCGCATATTCCACTCTCTTATTTTCTCTCTCACGCTTGTCATGAAGTTAGAAGTGCACAACATCCTCGGCCTTGTACACAATTGTATTTGCCTCTCAAGGCATAGTTACGCGCGGCCTGTGCCTAAACCCTAGAAATTTCTCCAAGTGTTAAATCCAATTTGAGATGCTTACTTCCCGATCTCATAACTTCTTCGTTATAACTCAGAACGAGCTCGTTCCAAAGCCATTCTCTTCCTTATCTTACATATTTCAATACCCCTTGGACTGAAATTTATTCTGAATCCGTTAACGTGCCATTCGATTGGCTTAATCTTCACCCTTCGTTCGTTTTTACGCTTTTAACGTTCTTCATTCGTCTGTAATTCGGCCATCCGAACTCGAAACTAGATATTTCTTGAGTACAAGACTCACGTTTTCTTCATTCTCTTACATTCTTATGAAACCCTACACGTTCGGGTTCATTTACTAACTTTCTAATTTTCGTTCGTCTTTTACGAAAGTTTCGCCATAACTTCGTTATAGCTAAGTTTTAATCCGTTCTTGATGAATGTTTCTACCGTTCCTAACCAAGCAATAAGCATCTAACTTATACTCGATGGTTTTAAACTTGTCCATCACCAACAATTATCCTACGATGGTTTTAAATTTGTCCACCAACAACGTTCTTCGTGTTCTTCGTGTTTTTCGTTCGTTCTTCATTTTAATCGATATTTTGGATTACGGTTTCACTGTTTATTAGAATTTGAGTCATCCAACATCATCCCTTACTTATTTCACCTACTTATTTATATAATCAACTTGGATCGTTCTAATTCATTACAAATCTTATACTTCCTTAAGAAATTTATAAAATAAACTTTTAATTCTTATTTCTTCATTTTCTTATGATTTCAACCATATGAAATCATCCATAACATCATCTACTTCTTATCTTCATTTAGTTATATTTTTAAACATAGAAACTTAAAGAAAATTTATAACAGACTAGGTTTTGGATTACCGTTCTTTAATTTTCTTCCGTCAGACAAAGTTTGCACACGAGCAAGCTTTTCCTCCTCCTTTTTCCTCCCATCCGAACTCTCTCTCTCTCTCAAGTGTTATAGGATTTTAAAAATCTAAAACAAATGAATTTAGCTTCCTATTTATAGATTTCAAAGCTAGGGGAAAAATTGTCATTTCGCCCCCCAAACCTCATTACTATTCATGTCTTAAGCACTAAGTTTACTTGGCCTCCACATTTACTTAGCCATTAAGTCTACTTAGCCCTTAAGTTTACTTAGCCCTTAAGCATAAGCACTTTACTTAGCTATTAAGTTTACTTAGTCATTACTTAACTTATCCTTTACTTAGCTATTAAGTATAAGCAATTTACTTAGCCATTAAGACTAATTGTATTCTACGCATCTCATTCTCGTATTCTCTTCGTATATAGTTCATACGATATTCGTGTTATACGTCGTAATAATCTTCGTACTATACTCGTATAATAACTAGTATTACACTCGTATTTCTTATGCATAATAACCCTAATTATTATACGAAATCATTAAATTCTCGGAATTCACTTTCCTAACCCTTAGGTTTTAAGTCCGCAGGCGAAAATTTCATTTTTGCCATAACTGAAATATTATTGAATATTCCATTATGTCTTAGAATTCTATCATTACACGTTTCTCAGAAATTCAAACTCAATCTCCGAATAGAAACAGATGAATAGTGCATATTTCATCTTTTTCCGTGGAAATATTTTTGTTCCTAAAAATATTTTATTTTCGTCTTCAAAATTCTTACTCATTCAATCTAGCTCGTAGCCAGAATCCTCCGGACTTATAATCATCCTAGGTTCTAAAACGATTAATAAACGCACAACACATAATATTATTAATAAAAATTCCTTTTATTAATAACTAATTCTTTAAACTTAAATTCTGGATAACCCGAATTTCCGGGTCGTCACATTCTTCCCCCTTATAAAAATTCCATCCTCGGAATTTCTTAAAACCACACCCTTACCCGGGTCTTCACATTCACCCTTTTTTTCACAGAATTTCATCCTCGAAATTTTAGCCCACCCTTCTTCTCAACTTCACTTCAACAAAGTTCTTATCTTTCCCATATTCCTAACCCCCATAACCTATCAAGAATCATGAAGTAAAAGGAATATAAAATTTCCTTTTAAAACGTTTCATACTTTTGCTGAGGGGTCAAATCAACCATGAACTCTTACTAGGTTTAACAGCATGACGCCGTAACCTTTCTTCCACTATCATTTTACAATCACAAAGAAAGCAACTACCTCTTACCCATCATATACCCCATTTCAGGATATGTTCACCTCAGACTTAATCATTAGATTCCGCACTAAAACAATTTGGTTTGGCCCAACTTCTTCAAAGAAAGCTCGATTTTCTTTTAAACATGACATACCATTTTTCTAGCCGAATCAAGTAGCTTAGATCATACCAATAAATTGGATATCAACGTGAAACATTCGTCTAGTCAACTCAATTGACATTGACTACTTCTGTAAATTCTTTTCGCAATACATCAAAACGTTTTATAACGTCATGATACCATACTTTTCACAGTACGTTGAGGACTTCGTCAGTTTGTGACTTCGTCATTATACATCATACCATAGCGGGTTGTTGATCCTAAGATCACATCCAACTCCAGGTTCAATTGCATTAATAACTCCATCCTTTTACCATCTTTGCGTCAATTGCAATGATGATATAAAATTCATTTTGATATTTCAAATAAATTTATGTCTAGCCAAAATAATTAGCATAGACATACCAAGAATAGTTCTTTTAAAAATCTATTGATTCCAAAAGTTGAACCAATTCTTTCCTTTTTCAAACGCACACGTAAGCACGATTTTAATAAAGTTCGAAATCTAGCGTAGCTAGATGACTTGGAATATCCTATTCTCCATCTTCCTTCATTGTTTTATTTGTGACAATACTTAATCTTCTCTAGTACCTTCAATACTAAGCCTACTGAAAACAACTCATTTTTAGTCTAAACATTCCTATATCTTAGTACAGACCATCAATTTACCACACATTATGAGTTCAGGAACTTTCCACAATAATATGAGTTTAAGAACTATCCAGTCAGACCATAGGCGTCCATTCGCTGAGACATTCAAAAACATACCATATTATTATGAGTCACGAACTTACCATAAGTATGAGTTTCAAGAACTCGCACCTACCTTATCGTTCTCTACCTATCAAGTATATACATGAGAAAAGATTCACCTTCTCGCCATATATATATTGATAGCGCGACCAATCCCAATGATTATCACTGTAATAAGCTAACAAATAGCTACACCAAGCACAAACCTCTACCCATAACAAAGGTTCATACAACTCAGCTATCACATGAGTCCTCAATTGAAATTTTACAACTTCTAAATCTCTCTTTACTTAATACGAATTTTCTTTAATTAATATACTATCCTTCATAACTCAATCTAAGTTCTTCTTCCCGTACTACTTCATAGTACCTTTCATTCATAGCATTAGCTATAAATCATTCATCGTTTAACAACTCATCTATTACTACGAATCACTATGATCATGTGGTGATCTTCTTAACATTCTCTCTACGATTATAGTCTTAGGTACTCCTACCTAAGGTTTATAACCTATCAGCTCTAATACCAACTTGTAATGTAACACCCCGAAATCCGGTCTATTTTCACACCCGGATTCCGTACGTCACGATCCCATCTTCTTCCAAACATACATCATTAAATAGCTAAATATAACAACATACATTCTCAAATCCCAGGTTCTAATACCTTATAATCTCGTTCATTACAAATAATGATAATTACATTATTATTTTCATCTTACACGAGTGACTTTCATCAGCCACCAAAGATACATAACTTCGATAACCGAACAAAGGTTATGAAGCAGCTTGAATAATAGGAATAGTCTCGATTCCTTTCATCTTAAAACATCAGTCACTTTCACTTTATTCCTCTACCCTTTTTCATACACATATGTCTGGCTAGAATCATTAGCACAGACTTAACAATAACGGTTCATGTATAAACATAACATACTTGTATTGAACAGCTCAATCAAAGAACAGTTCATATCATAGAAACACTGAAGTGTTCACATTGTGGCACAAGGCCACATACGTTCTACCACCTTGTACAAATATCACACATTCCCACATAGACATAACTTCTCAAGTTCAACAACTGAGATGTTTAAGAAACTAGCATTCATTTAGAATATGAATGAAGTTAGGAAACTTGCCTTACGCACAACTACATCTTATGATGAACTGCTGTAACGCCCGAGAAAATCGGATTTTTGAGAATTAAATTTTTATTTTTATTAAATGAATTTAATTGATTATTTATGGAGCAAGCCAATCGAACGTCGTTCTCTGACCTAGAAATGTCAGAAAATCATAGGATTTTGGCTACATGGTAGAATTAAAGTGTTTGAATTTCCAAGACGAAAATAAAAGTTTTCTGAGAAATTTTCTGAAAAACACTATTCACGCATTTCTGTTCGGGAATTATTTTTGAACTTCCGAGAAATACGTAACGATAGAATATCGAGGTGAGATGGAATATCTAATAATATTTTAGTTATGGAAAACGTAATATTTTGCCTGTGGACTTAAAACCTAACGTTTAAGGAAAATGATTTACGAGAAGGAAAGGAAATGTGATTAATGAATTAAACCATTATTGTATAATACGTAGATATTGTACGAGGTAAGGAATACGAATACTATATGAGGTATTATACGAGTACGTATGAATAATGGTATGTCGTATCTGTGGAATTAGTATACGAGTTAGAATACGAGAATTATACGTATAATATATGTTATAAGGCTTTAAGCCAAAAGAAAGGAATTGGTAGGATTTGTTAAGTATTATGTGAGCCCAGGTATTGGATGGTTAAGTCCAATGTGAGTTTATTAATGCAAGCCCAATGTTTGTTTAATTACAAGCCCAAAGCAATTTAATGCAAGCCCAAATGATTAGGTTAAGTTACTTAAGTTAAAGGCCCAAGCTATAATTCAATGGGTTAGGGGATGATTTAAAACCATGGGGCAAACCATGGATAGTCCAAAGTGGTGGACAAGAAATTGATGTGCTAATCAAGTAAACTTAAAGGCTAAGTTAGTGTGGTGATCACACAAAGTGCATATATGTGATTAGCAAGAATACTTAATGATTAAGTAAGTGTGCGGATCAAGTGTTGTGGGGAGCAAGATAACTTAATGGCTAAGTGATTTGGTGGTCAAGTATTTTGTGTGGAGGCCAAGTTTACTTAGGGGCAAAGCAATGAATAGTAAGGAGGTGATTAAGGAGATGGAGTGGCTTTATGTCCCTTATACCCTCATCTAGGAATTTCTATTAATAGGGAGCTTGTGCATTCATTTGGAGGTTGTTTCATTTCATCCCACTTATAAGTTGAGAGCTTATTTGGTTGAGAGAATAAGTTAGCATAAGTTAGTCTTTCATTATTCCCATAAGCAAGAAGGAAGAAGAAGAGTTAGCAGGAAGAAGATCAAAGCTTAGTCAAGTGCTCATTAAGCGTAAGCCATATTGAACCATGATTCTCTTTCTCTTCCATAGATAGAGAAGGGGGTATTGGTAGAATAAATATGCTAAGGAATGATAAATCAAAGGCTTAAGTCTTAATAAGCCATATACGTAATGAATAAGAAATCAAAACCAAGAATAAGTTATGAATTCATAAGGAACTTATATGAACTTTTCATATGTTCTCTTAAAAAGATGGTATGATAATAGGAAGCAAGGATGGTGGTTAAAAGATTGAAGCCATAGGAAATCATGAGAAAAGAAGTCATAAGTTATGAGAAATGAAAATATAAGTAATTGATATTTTCATAAGTCATAAATTCACAATGAACTTATCATGTTTATAAGCTAACGAAGCATGTATGTCAAGATGATAGTATAATGAATTGAATCCCAAGTGAAATGGTTTAAAAATCTCAAGTAACGAAGTTTCGCTGGAATTCACACGATTAGACGACGATCGTCGAATTCGTGAAATTCTCGGAATGGAAGTCGAATTTTGATATTGAGCTTGAAAACATTGGTTTTCAATGGAGACAAGTTATATTTTTCATTATAGAGTTGCAGACTCAAAAATGGTCTGATTCCGACTTAGAACGAATAAACGAGCGTTGAACGTTCACGAACGTTTATCGTTTTCGTTAAAAATGGACTAATAGGTGGAATTTTAGCAAATGAAGTCGAATAGATAAATGTAGAGTACGTGATTTGTGAACCGTAGGCTCTTGAACGAACCAATTCGTACTTATAATGAAGAAGTTACGAAGCCGGGAATCTCACTAAAAGAAAATTCTATAAAATTTTACAGTCTCGAGCATTGGCGTAGCAGTGCTGATCAAGGAAAAGTAAGTTTACCAAATGGCCAAAGTAAGCTTCAAACTTACACGGAGACTCACAACCAGAAGCGCGACCTTTAACATAGGGACTCGCACCAAATACAATGAGTCAGTCTCCATGCCCTAATAGGTGACACTACGCGTGGCAAGTAGAGTGTAATAGCCGGTGCCAGCAAATACCAACCCTAAAACTTCGACAATGAAAAATGTTTACAAGTAGGAGATGAAGGGAAATTGGTTAGTAACGAACTAAGGGACTTAATCAAACATTATTAAGTTATAATTAAACCCCAAGTATGATCACTTAGGGTTAAAGAAAGTCAATTGAAGATGAACGTGAACTATACATAATAAGTACACATAACCAATGACGATCGAGTTTCGATTAATAACATAAGGACGTTAATAAGCCGTAAGGAAAGATGATTAACTCGAACCGAGTTGTATTAATGAAATAATTTCACTTAAGTGTTATAAGAGAACGAAGTTGGTAAGGACGATGTAAAAGAATGACGGAAAGCCAGAACCAATAAATAACAAATCTAATACGGGATTAGATAGAGAAGAAGGGTAAGATTCTTTAGGAACCAAGTATTTTCATTCATGACCTAATGTGGTATGTTATGTGATTATGTGTTGTAGAGACTGTAAAGACTCAAGGGAAACGTAATTATTCGATAGCAGACGTTGAAGGAAAGTTTTTCTTAAACGCTTGTCTAACCTTCGTGTTAGTCAGGTTTTCAAATGATTCAAGTTATGAGATGCATGTATGGTTTTAAAGAAAGAGTCGATGCCCGTTTTAACTCGGCTAGACTAATCTTGATAAGTCGATTGGTTTGTTTACAAGTCTTTCAATATAGAATTGCTAACGCTATCATATGCCAATTCTTTGGTACAGATTCAAGGTAAGCCTGAATATGTATAAACAAATATATTTTCATCGATTATTCGATGGGCATGTGAGGTTTCCACAACTTAAATGTATACATGTTTAATGGATGTAGTGTTGATCAACACATAGGTACTATAAAGGTGATCACCTAGATGTACTCTAAAAGCTATCTCTGGGACTTACGGACTTCGTGTCGGGTTGTCCTTTTCAAAGAAACTATAAGATGTTCACGTCTTGAACTAGAATTGATGATTTATGAAATATTGTTATTGCAAATCGTTTTGAAGGAAAAGGAAAGCTATTTTGAATTATTGATAGTACTTCGTAACTATCATCCATTTATTGAAGATATACGATTCCTATGTTTCAAGCATGCTTTTAAAAATGAAATTGTTGTACTTGCTGAGCTTGTTATGCTCACACTTGCTTAAACCATATGATTGCAGCTTAGACGATATGACCAAAGGATTCAACAAGGATAAAGTGAAGGCTAAAGCGAACTTGTAGCGTATCTATGTAATAGTAAAGGTTTGTAATGATAATATTTGACATTATGACAAGAAAAAATGTAATGGTTATAAAGAACCTGGGGAATGGTAGTATTGTTTTGGAATATATATAAGACAGATTCTTTCTTTTGAGGCTTTTTCAATTGAATGTTTATGTGAACTGTAGCACCGTGGAGCACCATCTGTCGGGTTGAAAGAGACACGGATTTGGGGGCATCACAGTTGGTATCAAAGCCTTAGGTTATAAAACTTAAGGGGGGGAAGAACCTTAGGCTCATAATCTCATTAAGGAAGAGAAGTCCGAAGGAAGAGAAAACTTGAGTTTTACTTGAGTTGAATGAGTCAATAAGGTATTGAGGAAACTCAGTATCAAAAGATTTAAAAGATGGAAAGTAACCCTAAATAAATTAAATCTGATTTGTGCTTATACTATTGTGTGTTATGTACTAATCAACATATGTGTTATTGTAGGATATCGATTGATAGTTTGATGTATAGAGATATACACACGGTGAGCGAAGAGCTTGTGAACCAAGTAGAGCCTATACCTATCTTGGGCCATGAAGGTACCATTAGTGATTCTAGAGGAATTGGGAGAGAGGAGTACTTTTCTGAGGAAGACTACTCCGAGGGAGAGATGGATATAGCGTCATATCTTAGTATGATGAATGATGGGAAGGAAGAAAGAGAGGTAACATCGATTACTACGGTGGTACCTACACTAGAGTCATCACATCCAGATGCAATGGAAGAAATGTATCTGGCAGCGCGTGATAGGAATGTGCAACTGGGTACAGTTGTGCAGAAATCAGAGTGAAGATATTAGTTATCTCCATGAAGCTAAGATGTCTGCAGAAGAAGATTTTGAGTTAGAGCACGATAAGCAGGTGCTTATGGCAGAGCAGGCTAGGAATTATAAGGCAGAGGCCGATGAACTTCGTAGATAACTGGGGTAGAAGGACCAGAAGATAGCACGGATGTCTTACATCCATGAGAGTGCACATAAGGATTTCAAGCTGAAGGTTGCTTATTATTCTATTGAGTCAGGACAAACCCGTCATATGATTAGTCAAGATACTGTAGCAATGATTGCGAATGAGAAACACGAGGATGCTGTTATGCATTATTAGAAGTCTAGAGTTATAAATATGTGTGTAGTGACGTAAAACCCTCTTTTAAAGGGTAGTCTTTTTGTAAATCCCAACTTTTGTGAAGTTCAGTTCCGGGATAGAAAATGTAATAGCTTTTGTTTACGAAAACAAATTGTAAATAGTTTCAAACTATGAAGAAGCGTATGAATATAATGTTTTTTTCATGGAAATAATTTGTTATGATGTGATTTGGTATGTGGCGATTAATAACGAAGTAAGTAAATAGATAACAATGAAATTTTATTTAATCTAAAAATGTCGCCAGGGAGAAGATAACGTAATAAGGAAGCGGAATCACATAATGATAATTAATGGGGTCAAAACAACCCTATGCAAGAGTTCGTTAAGTTATTAACGACTGCATTTACCCAAACTGGGGGTAGAGTACCCGCGAAACCTAAGGTAGCTAGAACGATTACCTTTAAAGAGTTTAAAAGCATAGGTCCGTCGGAGTTCAAAGGAACGACGGATCCAATTGAGGCCCATACCGGGGTAAAATTAATAGAGAAGGCATTTGTTATTACAAGCGTAGGTGAGATGCAGAAGTTTTCTTTTGTGACTTACACGAGAAAGAGTGAAGCCAACTTTTGGTAGAAGGCTCACCAGGGTGGGGTTAGAACAGATGCGGTAACGTGGAAACAATTCAAGAAGGTTTTCTTTGAGAATTATATCCCTACAAATATGTGAGGGAGGATAGAGATTGAATTCTTAGAACTTAAGCAAGGGGATATGATATTTCTCTAGTACGCGACCAAATTCAAATGAATTGGCAAGGTTTGTTTCACATCAAGTGGACACGGAGGAGGTGAAGGCTCGTAGGTTGGAGCAGGGCCTGAAACCCTAGCTCTATAGTGGGATTTTGGGGATCTAGAGTGTTTCCTATGGGATCATTCTGGAGAAGGTGATTATAGCATAAGGTGATAGTGAGTTGTAGACTCAATACCACAAACAGGGAAAAGATGAGAGCAACAGAGAGGGAGGAACCAAGGTAGAGAATGGTAGTGGCAGTATGCCAAAGAGACATAAATTTTTAACTCCGGGAATACTAAAGTGGGACAAGGGGATCCTAAGTGAAGGATCGAGGTGTGTAAGACATGTGGAAAGATATATCTAGGAGTCTGTCTGGAAGGGATTATAAATACCTTTAAAACATTAAGATAGAGGAGGAGGGATTAATTTTCGTTAATTATATTCGTGGAAATGGTTTCATGATTAATAGAAGTAAGCAAGTAACGGTAGATAAGTTCCGATTAATGTCGAGAGGATTTGAGGAAATTCTCGGTATGAATGGGTTGATTAACCATAGAACTAATATAAATTGTTATAAGAAAAGTGTGAACCTTTAGTTTTCTCAGAAAATCTAAGGTAGTAATTTACGGTAATAAAATACCGCGACATTATTATTGTCGAATTATGACGCAAGTTAGGTTGGTGTTAAGGAAGAGGAGGAGTCGTTACGGTTGCGTATCGACTATCGTAGGAGGAATAAGTTAGCAGTTAATAATAAATACCCATGGCCCAGGATCGATGATCTATTTGGTCAGTTGAGAGGGGCAAAGAATTTTTCCAAAGATAGATTTGTGTACGGGGTATAGTCGGTTGGAAGTAAGAAAGAAAGAGGAGGTACCATTAGCGTCACAGGATTTAAGAGAAAGGTTAATTGCGGCACCTGTATTGTCTTTATCAGATGATACGGGGAATTTTGTAGTGTATCTCGATGTTCGCATAGATGACATGATTGCGTGCTCTTATAGCATAGCAATGCCATTGTGTATGCATCATGCCAGTTAGAGGATTATGAGGAGGTCTATCCTACTTATGATCTAGAATTGGCAGTTGTAGTTTTTGAATTAAAAAAAATCTGAAGATAGTAATTATACGGGGAGAAAAGAGAGATATACAAGGACTCTAAGAGTCTGAGATATATCTCCACACAGAAGGAGTTGAATATGCAGTAGAGAGAGGACTGGGATATCTTATATCATTCAAGGAAGGTAAACGTAGAAGCCGGCGCGTTAAGTAGGAAGGGTAAGGAAAACTATCGATGTTAACGACTTAGAATGAGTTAATAACGGAGATGATGGGAGTGGAGTTAGAATTTAAATTACAGAATGAAATGATAAAAATGTTATTCAAAATATAGACTCAATCCACAATAATGGACCGAGTCAATTAAGTACAAATAGGTAACGAGGAGTACAAGTGAATGAAGAAGATAATGCAGGATAAGTAGAAGACTAAGTATAGTCTTATTTTGAGGGAAGAATTTGAGTTCCATATAAGTTCGAGTTAAAAGGATAACTGAGATGATATAAAGATAGCGAAATGTGTTAGTAAGTGTTTAACTTCCAACTCAAATTGTTAACAGGAAGTGATAAGTCATGTGTGAAAAGATAATACCTTCGATGAAGGTGAAATAGAAGAACCCCAATGTCGAAGAAGCATCGTGGGAAGTCGAGATTAAAATAAAGGAAAATTATCCTCTGTGGTGTAGGTATTATTAGCGAGATTCGGGGACAGAATCCTTATAAGGAGGGAAGAATGTAGCCACGAGAAAATCAGATTTTGAGAATTAAATTTTATTTTATTAAATGAATTTAATTGATTATTGATGGAGCAAGCTAATCGAACGTCGTTCTCTGACCTAGAAATGTCAGAACATCGTACGATTTTGGATACGTGGTAGAATTAAAGTGTTTGAATTTCCAAGACGAAAATAAAAGTTTTCCGAGAAATTTTTTGAAAAACACTATTCACGCATTTTTGTTCGAAAATTATTTTTGAACTTCCGAGAAATACGTAACGATAGAATATCGAGGTGAGATGGAATATCTAAAAATATTTCAGATATGGAAAACGTAATATTTCGCCTGTGGACTTAAAACTTAACGTTTAAGGAAAATGATTTACGAGAAGGAAAGGAAATGTGATTAATGAATTAAACGATGATTGTATAATACGTAGGTATTGTACGAGGTAAGGAATACAAATACTATATTAGGTATTATACGAGTACGTATGAATAATGATATGTCATGTATGTGAAATTAGTATACGAGTTAGAATACGAGAATTATACGTATAATATATGTTATAAGGCTTTTAGCCAAAAGAAAGGAATTGGTAGGATTTGTTAAGTATTATGTGAGCCCAAGTATTGGATGGTTAAGTCCAATGTGAGTTTATTAATGCAAGCCCAATGTTTGTTTAATTACAAGCCCAAAGCAATTTAATGCAAGCCCAAATGATTAGGTTAAGTTAATTAAGTTAAAGGCCCAAGCTATAATTCAATGGGTAAGGAGATGGTTTAAAACCATGGGGCAAACCATAGATAGTCCAAAGTGGTGGACAAGAAATTGATGTACTAATCAAGTAAACTTAAAGGCTAAGTTAGTGTGGTGATAACACAAAGTGCATATATGTGATTAGCAAGAATACTTAATGATTAAGTAAGTGTGATGATAAAGTGTTGTGGAGAACAAGATAACTGAATGGCTAAGTGATTTGGTGGCCAAGTATTTTTTGTGGAGGCCAAGTTTACTTAGGGGCAAAGCAATGAATAGTAAGGAGGTGATTAAGGAGATGGAGTGGCTTTATGTCCCTTATACCCTCATCTAGGAATTTCTATAAATAGGGAGCTTGTGCATTATTCATTTGGAGGTTGTTTCATTTCATCCCACTTATAAGTTGAGAGCTTATTTGGTTGAGAGAATAAGTTAGCATAAGTTAGTCTTTCATTTTTCAAATAAACAAGAAGGAAGAAGAAGAGTTAGCAAGAAGAAGATCAAAGCTTAGTCAAGTGCTCATTAAGGGTAAGCCATCTTTAACCATGATTCTCTTTCTCTTCCATAGATAGAGAAGGGGGTATTGGTAGAACTAATATGCTAAGGAATGATAAATCAAAGGCTTGAGTCTTAATAAGCCGTATACGTAATTAATAAGAAATCCAAACCAAGAATAAGTTATGAATTGATAAGGAACTTATATGAACTTTTCATATGTTCTCTTAAAAAGATGGTATGATAATAACAAGCAAGGATGGTGGTTAAAAGATTGAAGCCATAGGAAATCATGAGAAAAGAAGTCATAAGTTATGAAAAATGAAAATATAAGTAATTGATATTTTCATAAGTCATAAATTCACAATGAACTTATCATGTTTATAAGCTAACGAAATATGTATGTCAAGATGATAGTATAATGGATTGAATCCAAGTGAAATGGTTTAAAA